>JAZKJV010011229.1:0-390922 GCA_037367405.1 Ottelia alismoides
TCTTCCGAGGATGATGAGTTTGTCCCATTCCACTTTGATATCAGCGAGACCCCCAAGGCCAGACCTAGTCGTACTTCTTCCACTCACCCGTCTGCGCCTTCTCACCGTAGGACCGCCAAGGGCGAACCTTGCCATACTACTTCCATAGACCAGTTCGTCCTTGATTCCACTGAGGGCCGTCACCCTGTCGACCCTGATCGGCTTCCGTCCACTGTGGACCTCGATGTCGACCTGCACCACACTAGATCTATCCCTCAGCGGTCTCGCAAGAAGGTTAGCTTTCAACCTTCTTGATCCTGTGTATATCCATCTCTGTTGTATATTCCCTTGTGTACCTTTGTTCTCCCTCTCGTATTGCTCGTCTACCCATTCTCGTGTTTGCCTTGCTTAGGATGTACTTTGTCCTAAGTATAGGGGGTGGAAGAGACGATTGTTCATTCGTCATTCCGTTTCACCACTCCTGTTGTTGCCTATACTTAGGGCTTCTTTTACCCTAAGTATAGGGGGAGTGATGTGTACATCCTTCTCTGTTTTCTTCCATCTTGTGATATCCTTTCTTCTTTTCTTCTTTTCTTCTTCTCCTTGTCTACCGTCCTTATCTATCAAAAAGGTGTCACCCATTTAGACAGTTTTTCGTACTTAGGACGTACTTTGTCCTAAGTATAGGGAGGTGTGCACCCCGAGTGTTCTATTCTTTGATCCTCTCCATTGTCTCCTCTTCTTGTTTATACTTAGGGATATCTTACCCTAAGTATAAGGAGAGACAATCTGAGTACAATCTGTTCATTCCCACCCTTGGTCCTCCTAGCTTTGTGTATAGTCTGCTATACTCAGGATTATTTGATCCTAAGTATAGGGGGGATGGTCAACTTCTCATTCATTTGTTTATTCATTTATTCTTTAGACTTTTCTATACTCAGTACGAGTTATATCTTCTCTTTTCTCTCCGATCTATGAGGACATAGCTCAAGCTAAGTATAGGGGGGTCGTATATACTACGTATATACTTTAGCCATAACTCGTACTTTCGTATTTTACTAATAATTATGGCTAATTAATACAATTAAATTCGTTAAAAACCTTAATAAAAAGATGTGATTATTCCTCAGATTCTTTTCATATTTACTTATTAATAAATCAGGAGAAAATATTTTTTTCAAAAATGTTTGAAAAATAGTTTGAAAATCTTTGTGAAAAATCTTTTGAAAACTATTTGGAAAATGTTTTGTTACATGTTTTCAACCTTTGTAAAAATCTTTTGATTGTAAAGTTTATTTTCTTTGTGTGAAATAAAATGTTTGAAAAATGATTTGCAAATGGTTTGAAAAATGGTTGCAAAAATATGTGAAAAATCTATATCTATTGTTTGGAAAACCGTTGCGAAATGATTTTCAAATGTGTGCACTTGTTTGTAAAAACTGTTTATAAAAATTATTTTGGACTGTAGTTTTCAAAAATTGTTTGAAAAACCTGTGTCAAATAAGTTTGAGGAATATATACATCACACCTAAAATTCTTTATATATATATATATAATTGATCACTTACCCTGTAAATTCTTAAAATCCACTTCTTGTATATACAAGATGCATCCCCGTGTAAATATTTGTACCTAGTTTTCAGCCGAAATCTTTTGTTTTCAAAATCCCAAAAACATTTGCAAAATTAAAATCCAAAAACATTTGAAAAACTTTTGCAAAAATCTAAAAAATGCATATGCATCATCTTTTCATAAACCCATAAAAAGTTCAAAATCTTCGAAAATTGCATCACGAAAATATTTTCTGCATTCTGCATAGCATTTCCATGGCATTCGCATTTTTCGGATTGAGTTTGATCAAGTCTAAGTAAAATTTGAAGATTGGGGCTTGGCTGGACCTTAAATATACCTAATTAACAGGAACCTTATAGGAACTGGGATTGAGGTACTTCAGGTCCAGTTGACTTAATTCTTTGAGGATCACGGGACTTGGTTCAATGGATTCTTGACTGCCTAAGTAGAGTATTTCGGAGCACACGCACGACTCTTGTTGATAATGACCTAACTTGGACACCTGCACCTCTCACATGGCTTAACTCAGTTGGAGTGGTGAGGGGGTTGGATTTGTCGGTATGAGATGCACACAGGTGGAAACACTTGTCCTCCTCTAGGGAGGGAAGTGCATCCCAACCCGTCCAGTGATGATAAGTTTCGATGATAGGAGATCGTGGGTTGCGATAAAGCTTCAAAAGAGGGATAGTCTACTGGCTCAAGAGGAAAAAACTCCCTATGTAAATGTTGTTGTATATAGTATTCAAAAAAATGCAAAAAGCAAAAAAAACTCCAGTGGACAGGCCTGTACAAAAATAAAAATGCCTGCCGGAGTGTACATATGTGTAAAGTTAATAAGCAAGCTTGAGCTTCAAAGTGAAATTATGTGAGCCTGCAGCTGGATGACTTGACTACACTGGTCTTGCATCCTAGGATAGGTAGCTACACTGGCTATCGTTCATTCTTCTCTTCACCTCCTCCTCTTGGGCTGGTTTCCACTTGAACTTAGAAGGGAATACCCTGCTCCTTGAGGAATGAGTTGTTGGATTGGGGAATCATTGGGTTGTCATATTGGAGAAGTCATTCTCTTTGTCATTTCAGTTGGGGAGAGCCACCATCACTTACACTGTACGAGTCAGATTCATAGTCGTAAGGGTTTGCGTATGAGTTGAAGTATTTCTGACCTGGCTATTGAGGAGACTTGAACAGAGTTTTGGGATTCTCGGGGAGTGTTGAATTTCAAATTCGGTTCTCATTAAGGTTCCGACCGCACTAAAATTCCAAAGGTCCGACTTAAGCTCCAAACTTTGATTTTGTAAAGACAAGTTTCATAATCAAATTTCATCCACCTTCTTCTTTTTCTTTTCTTTGTTTTTTCTTCCGCACTTATTGCATAAGTGTTTGCTAGGGACTAGCAAAGGTAAAGTATAGGGGGGTGATGAAGCCACATTTCATCATCTTTATTCTATCATTTTGGCATCAAAAACCCTAGCAAATGCGTGTAAATACCCTTAATTTCCGCATATTAGCATCCATGCATGTGCATGTAATTAGTGTATAAAACATTGTAATTAAAGCCAAAATTATAGAATAAATAAAAGAAAAGAAAAAGAATAAAATATTGAAATATTTTATGACCCGAAACCCCGAGACCTAGCCATCTCGATGAATAGGTCGATAAGGAATAAAGTAGGGGGAGATAAGGGCCAAGATACAATAAAAATACCTTTTATTTTATTCATTCTTTATTCATTTTTGGGATCTATTTTTGGTTTTACTTTTTATACATCAAATAAAGAAACATTGTACATGAAATTTGTAGATAATTAAATAAATAAAAATACAAAATCAATTTCACTCAAAAATAATGTACAGATAACTAAATAAGATTCCAGAATACCAACTTCCCAGACCCATATCTCTCAAAACAAAAACTCTAAATGTACCAAACTCACATTTAATTGTATATAGTGTAAAATAAACTATTTAATGAAGGTGGTTTCGTATTTTTCGGAGTTACGATTTTGAAAGTTGAGTTTTGGACCCCACTTGTATACTTGTACATATTAAAATATTCATTTTAATTATTATTCATTATTTTTACAATTTTATATTTTTATAATCTTGTAAATATTATTTATAATATATGTGTACATTAAAATCAGAATAAAACTCAAAATAAAATACAAAATAAAATACTTGTCTATACTACACCTGGGTATAATACCAATATATATACATATGTAATTCATACTCCTATTTTATTAAGTGTACAAAAACACCTCAGAAAAATAAAATAAAAAATATTTTAGGTGTATAAAATTATGTTATAAATTTATAAAATAGTAAACAAAAATAAATAAATTAAAAACACAAAATAAAAATAAATTAATGAAATACATATATAAATATACCTATATAGGCCTAAAACAGTAACTTGTGTTTTTTTCCTCATAAAAATAATTAAAAATCATAATAAAAATAATTTATAAAAATAATAAACAATTTTTATTTAATAACCAAAAATTAATAAAATCAATTTCTATTTTTAAATGATTTTATCCAGGGTTTTTCCTGGTTGGTCCACGTGGACCAACCAGGAGGGTCCGAGAGTTGACCGCGGGTCAACTCTCTGACCCGCCCCCTGTTGCCCGTCAGAGTTGTGCTTTGACCCATTTTCTCGATTTTTTTGAGGTCGACTCGTTCCTCTTTTCATGTACTCTCTTCATGACTTTTCTCCCCAATAACCCATGATTCACGCCTATAGTTTACATTGGGGAGTGCGTCGCTGAATCACTGCCAATATCTCGTTCTTTGCGCCGCCTCACACACCCTTTCAAAACCAAACCAAACACCACCTTTCTCCTTTGAACCGCGTTAGGGCTTTGCTGAGACCTCTGAGTCGTTGCTTGGGATCCTTGGTGACAGAGGGTCGATCCCAGCACCTCGTTGAGGTGTAACTCATGCTCCAAGGCGAGTTCCAGCCACCTCCGGTGCCCGCCGCCGTCAAGGTACCACCTCGCTATTTCTGGCTTGAGGTATTGTTTTTACTGTCTTTTTCTTGATTGTTTTTATCCCCAGTAGCATTAGGAACACTTCGCCATCTTCCATTTCGCCCGCAATCCATTCATCCATTCCCGCAATCACCTCGCCGGAGTCGCTTCGATGAGCTTCTCTCTCGCCGCTTCCGCCTTCTTCCACACCCAGGAGGGGCGAGGCATTTTGCCCTCTCCCTCCTTGACATTTCTTGCAGGTCCAGGAGTTGAAGCAGCACCTGGGTGCAAATTTTGGGAGTTCGCCGAGGTATCTGGAGGTGATTCGCTCCTCCTCCTCCTCCGGCGTGCTCCGGTGGTGTCCGTGCCTTTTTGAAGCCCCAGGAGAAAAGAGAACACCTGCAGGGAGCATTCGGACCCATTTTGAGGCTGAACAGCATGCCGGAGAGGGGCGTTATCGCCGGAGGAAGGTCGCCACGGCATGCCTTCTTCCCTGATCATTCATCGCTCGTCCCCCTCCATCGGATCAAGAACCAACGTCCAGGTGCACAGGATCCATCTGATCCGCTGCACTCAGAGTCGTTCATCATCCGAAGACCTTCTGATCTAGGTCGCACAATCGAAGGGGTATCGCGCTACGTGAGCTCGACACGTGGCCTAAGTGGCCTCATTTCAGTCGTGCGATCTGCCCCTTGATTGGGTATTTTGCAAGATTAACCCAGCGATTTTTGTATTTTATATTAGAACCATAATCTTTCATCTGCTTTATATAAGTTTCTGTAATATTTGCACATTACCCCCCGTCGTTTCGCCTATTTCATTTTGGGTCCCTGTCAGGTCACGTGCGTTGCGCACGTGACATGGCAATTTTGCAAGGGAAACTCGGGGGGGTTTTGGTTCATTTACGTTTAGTCCAAAACTTTTTAATTGTAGTTAAATAGTTGCTAGCATATTTGCACACAATCCCCCGACTTTTGGAAATTACATTGGTGCCCCTGTCAGGTGCGCGTGCCACGCACGTGGGTCTGGTGCTTTTGCAAGGGCAACCCTCGCGGGTCTTGTTATTTATTTTTAGTCCAGTAAAGTTTTTATTCAATTGTATATTTGTGGGATATTTTCACGCAGGCCCTACATTTTCTGCTATTTACATATATGCCCCTACCAGCATGATTTTTCCTTATGTTTCTAGCATTTATTCCATGCATCTCTAAATATCTAAAAAATCCACAAAAATTATCTTGAGCTCCTGTTGCATCATACTATCACGCTATATTTTTGCATTACATTTTAATTCCATTTTCATATTTATTAAAAATCAAAAACATGCATTTTTAGCATTGTTTGCTTTAGAAAATCCATAAAAATTATAAAAACATTTTGAAATATTCCAAAAAAATTATATTTTGCTTGTCTTATCATATTTTAGTGTCAATAGAAAAATCATTAAAATTTCAAAACAAAAACCTTAAAAATTAGAAACCTCTAAAAACTTCAAAAAAATCTAAAAAATTCTAGAAAAATCTTAAAACTATAAACTCAATTTCTGTAGTTTACTTATTTTATTGCCTTTATTTTAAAATTAATTTGAGGAATTTTGGATACTGTTTGCTAATTTTTATCCTCATTTTAGTCTCGGCATGTAGCATAGCTCACTGTTTTCTTGTATTTTGACTTTTAAAAATACCAAAAACATTCAGAAAAAACTCTAAAAATCATAAAAACATCACAAAATCATAAAAGACCAAAAACATTTTATTTTCTGATTTTTAAGCATTTTTACCCATTTTTATAAATACTCTAGTCCTCTCTCTCTTATATTGTATATATATTCTATTATTAAAAAAGAAAAGATAAAAATATAAAATATAAAAAGAAAATATAAAATCAGAAAATTAAAAACCAAAATACAAAAAAATAAAATCAAAAATTAAATAAAAAAACCACAAAAAATAGCACATATAGACACTTATTCACATTCACATTTTTGAGCAATTTTGCCCCGTTCTACTTGTCTGCTCCCTGTGTTCGACCTCTACACATACTTGCACCTATACACATCTTTGTTGTAGAGTTATAATAAATTTTAACTCCGCACATTTACTTTCATAGCTTGAATTACCTGTTGTGGGTTAATTGTTGTTTGAATTTCGGATTTCGCTGGAGGACAAATCAGCGACTGTTGATTCGCCTTGTGAGTCAACACGACCTCTGCGAAATTCGGTTCAACAGGTTGCGGTCCCTTTCCTCTATCACCGACCATTTCATATTCTGTTTATGATTCTGGATCGAGTTTGCCATGTGCACGGCATATAACATAGGTTTAAAAATTCTTAATTTACATCCTGCATGGAAATCATTGGGAAGCATTGTAAGTCTGCTAACTGAGCATTCATCATTTAGGACCTAAGGTGAAATTTCCATCTTAGTGTCGCCTTGCATTGCTTTTTTGTCTCACCCTCTATTTTTTGGATCACATAGGAATCAAGGAAAATATAAAAACCGATACGTGCTTATATTAAATTTATTCAAAGCAAGTAATAACACAAAAAATTAAAAAAATAGAGTGCTAAAAATACTTGACATAAATAAAATTACTTAATTGGACTCATTGCATTAGGTGACAAATCCCACATGTATTAAGGTACCGTCCAAACAGAGTGAGGCACGACCATTAAGGAATAGAGCCAAAAACTCGATTTGTGGCTACCTCAACAATCACCTGGGATCTGCATGAAGGATATGGTTAGATCCTCAAGCGCATCACGGAAGCGTGATCGTCGTATCGAATATGACGAAGAACGACTAGTCGCACTAGTTGTTCTATGCAGCGGAAATTAAAAAATTTTCATGTGACGAAACCACATCATTTAAGAACACTTCTCGGATCATTTCATCTAAACCACAAACAAGTATTAGGTTTACCTCTTGAAGTGTGGTTGCGATCAAGTCTCTAAACGAAGAGACCTCCTGTCTCAAGTCCGATCCGTCGGAGGAGATGCTTGCGAGCGCGGGGATGAACCGCGTGCTTCTCGCGATCCATGTTGATGATCCAAGCGGTGGATCTCCTGATCTCGACACACGAGATCCGACGTCTTCTTCACGAGCAAGGCATGCCGAAGTAGACGGAGTTCCACCAGTAAAATATCGGGCAGCATAACGACGGTGCCGCGGCGATGGAGAGCCTCTCTAGGGCATCCATGGTGGATGGCCATGAGAGGGAGAGAAAGAGAAAGAAAGAGAGAGAGAGAGACTTGTTGTCTCACTTTTTTGCTAAGAAGAGCAATGGGGTGCCTCTCCTTTTATAGGGTTTTGGGATCCATGGATCTCAATCCATGTGTCAACACAAATCCAATGGTCCACATTAATTTGTGTTTCTTTCAATGGCCATGATTTGTTGCTAAAAACACAACAACAATTAATTTAATAAAAATCAAATATATTTATTAAATATAATTTGATTTATAACAAATCAATCTCCATTGGAGAGATAGGAAAGGAGGCAAGCCTCCTTCCATAAGGAGGGTGGACGGCCACCACATTCCTTATGGAATTGTGGCCGTCCCCTCTCCTCATTAGGAAGGGAGCTTCCTTTTTCCTATTACATGAGATTACATTGTCTCATGATTCTCTCCAATATTTGCAACAACATTTGTTGCAAATTATTTCACAAAAATAAATCCAATTTATTTTGTGAACATTGCAATCATGCCATTGGAAATTTGTGAATCATATTCACAACCCAAAACAAAATGTAAATTACATTTTCAATTCAATGTCCAATGTGAATCCAATTCACATTAACATTTAATTAACAAATGTAAATTACAAATAGCTTTCTCTTATATATTATAAATCACATTTATAATATATATGACTAATATGGATATTGCTATCCACATTATTCATATCCATGATAATTAAATCACATTTAATCATCTTGGATCTTTATTCTCTTGTTCTCAAATAATATGAATCACATTCACATTATTCACATCTTTGATAATCAAATCACATTTAATTATCTCAGATAACTCTCTTTATAATATGGATCAAATTCATATTACTCATGATAATTAAATCACATTTAATTATCCATTTTCTCAATGCTCGGATACATAAATCAACAATAGAATTATCCATGAACTCCTTCAAGGATAATGCGCTTTCTCCGCAGATACTTGGTGATAAAGACAGGGCGATTGTATTGTTCCACGTATAGTGACATGGATATTGAGATCATATCTCAAATCCAGATCGCGGGCCTCCCATAGATGCTTGATTAAATCAAGACCATAAATCTAATCTTCTTATTGCATCTGAATCACATTCAGATCAATGTCCAACACTTGGACCAAGATCAGATTACTTCTCTACTGAGAGGAGTCACTAAAATCCAGACCCGTTTCATCACTCCCCTAGGAATGGAAGCGTCATGGTTATACAATTATTTATGATCACATCACCCTCAGGTATTCCCAATACATGTACATCCTGCATACTGGAAGACTCAGACTAAACCCGAAGTATTGGATCAACTTTATACTGTCTACTTCATGGTTTTATCATTAAGTTTCTCATTCGATCATTGGGAGTTGGTATCAATCATACACTTTCCAAAAGCGTATTTCATACCTAGGTCTTGATCATATACTTTCCAAAAGTATATATAAAACCTACAAATTCAGTCAAGCTTCCAAAGCGAGACGATCGTGCGCACGGAATTTGATTCTTCCCAATATCTCATGAGTGAGCTCATGTCTTCCGGTTCAGTAACTGAACCTGTATGATCCCTTTGAGAGATCGTATTACTCATATGCCCTTATATGCACAACAGCGCGCCGGTGTATAGACCTTGATTAGGTCATCAACCTATTGGTCTGCCAAATGTACATACTTAGACATATAGCAACACATCTGTCTCCGGTCAGAGGATGCGTGCCTATATCATGACAGCATACGATATAGGACTTTGGTTATCTCGATCTCGTTAAGTCAACTCTTTGACCTAACTAATCTGACACCTCCGAATCTCTATTCCTATGCAGAGGACCTGCATTAAGAGGTCGGTCAGATATCAGCCTTCAGAGATAAGGATTGCCATCTCCTACTCAGGCTGGAGATCATCTCTTAACAATCATTTGACGGTGCTTGATGAGTCCTCAATCTAACTCTTTAGATATTCATCCAAGCACCAGCCTCTATGATTCAATAGTTGAATCAACAGCTGTATGATCATCAAGATGGCCATGGTACATAACCCTAATTGTACTAAGGGACCTATTATGCAAATTATGTATTCTTCATTTCAGATTAAGGAGTGAATTGCAATAACATTTATTGCATAATGGCTCGCCGTGGGCTCGCATTTCCAACAATCTCCCACTAGCCCAAAGAGCCATTAATGGGCTAATCATTTAAACCCGCACTCATGTGACAATCATAGGCTATTTAGAAAATAGCTAGGTAAGCTGATTAGTCACTCTGTTCCCGCGAGACTATGCCAAGTCCTTTTACGGCACTTGCATATCCCCAGTAACAGTGCTCGCATCTAATGCGAATGTTGCATCTCATGCAACGAATACTCAATCTAGTTGGTTAGAGTGTCCCTGACATCATAACCAGTATCCCCATAATCCTTATTAGAATACCTTCATTCCCGGAGATCTCTATCTCCTAAGGTATCTAAAGTTTAGACCTTTATAGATCACTATCTACATGGTCTTAAACTTTTGAAGATAAGACTTTGAGATTACTATCTCAAAAATCTCCTCATCTATGAAGATTTTGTTATTACTGCAATCAAGTGTTTTTATCTCTACAGTAGGATTAGTAACAATTTACTACTCCCACTGCATGACAGACATCTAGTATTTGTACACTCTAGCATACACTCAGCTTCTCGTAACTAATGCACAAGTGCAAGTAGTTGTAGCATTTACTTCCTCAACTCTTTGAGATGCTATCCCTTAAGATAGGTCAGTACCTTATCTTAAGGGTTAGAAGCCTTTCTTGGAATTTCTATGAATAGAATATGTCCAAGGTGTACTACAAATGTGACAGTCCAATTATCCTCTTCTCTTGGCTTCTGAACAACTTCAGAACTAAGATCTAAGAGGTATCTTTGAAATCATATTTCAAGATATGGAATAGCCAGTCTATAAAACACTTATTATCATCCTTATATCATTCCAAATGATTAGGATTTTATCTACATTTAGCACGATGAACACAAAGGCACTCCCACTAAGCTTCACATGGCTCATCAAGATTCTATCTGAAATCATAACAATTATAATTCCATCAAATCTTATGGTCCAACTTCAAGAAGCTTATTTGAGTCCGTAGATGGATTCCTTAGCTTGCACAACTTGCTTCCCTCAACCATGAAGCCCTGGGGCTACTTCATGTGAATATCCTCAAAGAGATATTCGTAGAGGAATGCAATATTGACTTACATCTTGAAGATGCAATAGTCAAGTTGTGTAGCTAAGGTTAGCAATATTCTGATGATCTTAAGCATGGTCACTGAAGAGAAAGTCTCATTGCAAGCAATGTCTTCTCTTCCGGTGTGTGGCTCATGGCTACGAACAGTGCTTTGAAGGTCTCTACCTTCTCATCAGGTTCCCTTTCTCTTGAAGATCCATTTACACCTTTACAGGTTTTACCCATATAGGTGGATCCACGAGGGTCCATATACAACACTTGCATATGAAGTCTACATTAGACTTTTATTGCTAACATCCATCTATCCATGCTATGATCTTCATAAGCTTCATCACATGAAGTTCAATCGTTGTCAGATTTCTCTGACACATGGAATCCATCCTCAAACTCATTTGAAGAGGTGTTAGTGTTTCATTTTTAATTGTCCTCTTAGTTTCCAATTTCAGGAGCCTCATTATCTTCTCAAGATTAAATGAGTTCCTATACTTCATTTTTCATCTTGATTCGTAAGAGTCTCTACCTCTAAAAATCTCATTCTTAGAGATGAGATACTTTAAGAATCTCAAGGTCATAAAGTAGGTATCCAATACCATCCTTTATTTTCCTAATGAAGCAACATTCTCAAGTGCTAGATTCCATCATGCATGGAACCTTTTTAAGGATATACATTGTAGTCTCTACTACACATATATATACCTGGAAACTAAGGGATAATTATGCTAAAATTCATCATTGATAAGATCATGTCACACATGATCCAATTGTATCTCCTTATAACTCTATTGAGTTAAGGTGTGTTAGGAGGATTGAGATAGAAATGATATTCATATCTCTATAAGGTATTCTTTGAATTTATCTAGTAGGTACTTGCTACCTAGATTAGATCAAATTCATTTTATCTTCCTTCAAACTTTGGTTCTAAACCAAAAAATAATGAAATCTTTGAACATTTCAAAGGTTTCTTAGATGAAGAGAAGAAATCTCATATCATACATAATCATCAACAGATATCACATATCCATAATGTTTACTATGATATAGATGATCTACATACATCAATATGCATGAGATCCTGAATACCTTGGCATCTTACACCTTTCTCTAAGAAGGGTGTATTGGACATTTTACTTTGAATACAATTCATAAGTATGTAAGTTTTGAAATTTTAGACATTCTAAAGTTTCATCTCTTACTAGTCTATTGATCAAATCAATAAACAAATGTCCAAAGCTTGATGCTAGATCATTGTCAAATGATCTTCATCCTCATATTGCTCTTAGGTTTTAATTTCAGCATTTAGAAATGTTAATGAGCCATTCATCAATTTTCTAATTTAGTGGAGTCCACTAGATTTTAGATTACTATCTGAAATATCTCCATCATAACTCTTTATGATAGTTCTACCTCAGAATTCATGTTTATTTCCAACATTTAGAAACAAACAATGAGTGTATTCATATATCTAGGTCATAGAGATATTCTCTAAGACTAAGGACTCCCCCACTGAAATTAACAAGTCTATCAATCCAACAGAGATTGTTGCAACAATTGCATCAATATCCATGTGGATAACTATAAACCTTTAAGATCAAATTTTCCAGTCTTCTAAAACATATGCAACCTATTGCAAATGTCATCGGAAGATTGAGATACAATTATTTGACTTTATCTTATTTAATAAGCAAGTCAATATCAATGATTATGTAGATTAATCCGATGCTCCATCCGAGTCCTTCTCTAAGGATTCTAGATAGACTTGATAGTCATACTATCAACACATCAACTTATTGCAATATTGGCATTCATCCAACTCTTCGGATGACATACGGAAGTCATAGATGTATAGTCAACTCTTTGGCCATACTTCTTACTCGGGTCCAACCCATGCTTCCACTGCGCTCCCTTTATCTATAAGCAACCATTGCTTAAGACTAAGGATCTCTTATGTAAGAGCATTTCAATATTTATACATGCTTCATTAAATTCATACAATATGAATATTATGAAGCTTCATGAATGACCAGAGTATAGATAGTAGAATGATGACACTCATTATCTACATCCATCTAAACTCTTAAAACATAGGTTCAGGTAGGTACTCAAACAATTTGAATACATCATCTCTTATAGAGCCACCATTCTCCATGATGCAGTGAACCATCTCATTCATGTTAAATGTCAAGAGCACATATGTATGCCAGAATATCTTCATTAATTTTATAAGGATCATTTGACAATTGCGATCATCATCGACATGTCACTTCCAAAGTACATCCGATGAGAGATCAAGACTATAGAGACATACAAACCCTAGGGTTGTAGTCCTATTGTCTATTTAATTGTCATTCCTCAATATTATGAGGAAACGTGCACATTGCAACCACATACATTATGTGTCCAATTGCAAGTATGATATCTGGATCATGAGTCCAATCCATGATATTTTACTGGTTATTATTGAGTATATCATTGAGTGGGTTTTAATGAAGGATTATCTGAAATAAGAAATTTGCATAAATATATATATATATATATTACTTTGATTTAGGATTTTTATATCAAAGTTGTCTTGTCTTGTCAACACTGAAAGTTCATTCCCTTAATCACTTTCAATGTAAGATATATACTTACCATTATATCTAAACAAGATCTGGGATCTCCTTCCTTATCTTTGTTACATCTCAATAATATGAGAATCTGCAACTCGGATAAAAAAAAGGGGGAACACATTCCGCCTTGCAAGTCCAACTTGCATTCCAAATTCGGTCTTTAACACCCGGGCCCACCACCCCTAAGGCAATGTTGACCCGTCGTTAATTGAACCAACCGTCAACAGGAATAGTACTCGCTATACGCAATCCAATATCGCCCCAATAATATGAGGATCCGATATTGGGGTCACTACGTATACGGCCTTACTCTTTCGAGAAGCAAAGAGCCCGATCCAGATGCGCTTGCATACAGGAGCTGTCACTTCGGACAGGCGTCTCCTACATACAATCCCTGGCGACGGAACCCTTCGCCTTGACGGGAGACCATGGATGTCACTTATGTGATCCTCCATATCATATTCAAATTCTAATTAATCATTATGAATCATATTCATTATGATTAATTCTTCCAAGGGAAATAACATCTCTATTCATAGAGTGTTTTAATTTTAATTGGATTCCAATTAATCTAATCATATTAAATTAATGATCCAGTTAATATCCAACAAACATTTTAATAGTTACTTGAATTATGGTATTATCTCAAATACGTATTATTTCGAATTTTAATAATTAGAAATACATCATGATTTCTTAAGCATTATACTAACCCTACCCGCTGTCATGGCCAGTACCGACGAGAGTGGGACGGACCACATACGTTGCAACCCGCAACCCCAATGCTCTCCGACTAGACACCATATCCACCTCGGGAAAGGATAATGCAAAATAGATCATTTTGTACTTGAGATGATCATCAGTTCTTCAACCGAAATTATACTATATAGTAATAATCAAAACAATTTTGATTAACATTATAATGAGATTTGCTAAACAAATCCCAAGTCCTATTCAAGCAACATGTTTGTTGGAATGTTGATCATGTAGATCATGTAACCAATCTTGATCTAGATCACATCTAATCATTTGTTGGTTAGGGCAAAGTCATTTAAGGACATAATTATCATTAAATATTTCACAAATATTTATGCATAATTATACAGGAAATTAAACAATTTAATTTCACTAATTAATTAAATGACAATCACTAGGTTCTTGATTAGGAAAGTATTTTCAGCAGTGACCCTCACTTACTAAAAATACCATATCTCAATCAATTTAAATCCAAATTAAGCAAAGTAAATTTCTAAAGTTTGCTAACTTGATTTACAACAGAACCCAAGTGATTTTCACGCATTTCAAGGCGTTTCAAATCCGCAATTAACATCTTAATTACGTCATGATCCGCAGTCCCCGAAACAGTGGATACATGTTCACTAAAATGAGCATATCTAGAGCAAACGGAATCGAAATCACGCAAACTCAGATCCTACGGTTTCCTTATTTAATGGGGAATAAAATCCAAATATTATTTTCGTGTTTAAACAATTTAAACAGTGCCGAAAATAATATCAAAACAGAGATGCGAAAATGAAATGCAAGAAAACTTTCGCAAACCCTAATCAACCCAAGTCGTCCTCGGTTTATGGATCGTATCCAAAACCACCGACCTAATGCTCTGATACCACTTGAAGGATATGGTTAGATCCTCAAGCGCATCACGGAAGCGTGATCGTCGTATCGAATATGACGAAGAACAACTAGTCGCACTAGTTGTTCTATGCAGCGGAAATTAAAAAATTTTCATGTGACGAAACCACATCATCCAAGAACACTTCTCGGATCATTTCGTCTAAACCACAAACAATTATTAGGTTTACCTCTTGAAGCGTGGTTGCGATCAAGTCTCTAAACGAAGAGACCTCCTGTCTCAAGTCCGATCCGTCGGAGGAGACGCTTGCGAGCGCGGGGATGAACCGCGTGCTTCTCGCAATCCATGTTGATGATCCAAGCGGTGGATCTCCTGATCTCGACACACGAGATTCGACGTCTTCTTCATGAGCAAGGCATGCCGAAGTAGACGGAGTTCCACCAGTAAAATATCGGGCAGCATAACGACGGTGCCGCGGCGATGGAGAGCCTCTCTAGGGCATCCATGGTGGACGGCCATGAGAGGGAGAGAAAGCGAAAGAAAGAGAGAGAGACTTGTTGTCTCACTTTTTTGCTAAGAAGATCAATGGGGTGCCTCTCCTTTTATAGAGTTTTGGGATACATGGATCTCAATCCATGTGTCAACACAAATCCAATGGTCCACATTAATTTGTGTTTCTTTCAATGGCCATGATTTGTTGCTAAAAACACAGCAACAATTAATTTAATAAAAATCAAATATATTTATTAAATATAATTTGATTTATAACAAATCAATCTCCATTGGAGAGATAGGAAAGGAGGCAAGCCTCCTTCCATAAGGAGGGTGGACGGCCACCACATTCCTTATGGAATTGTGGCCGTCCCCTCTCCTCATTAGGAAGGGAGCTTCCTTTTCCTATTACATGAGATTACATTATCTCATGATTCTCTCCAATATTTGCAACAACATTTGTTGCAAATTATTTCACAAAAATAAATCCAATTTATTTTGTGAACATTGCAATCATGCCATTGGAAATTTGTGAATCATATTCACAACCCAAAACAAAATGTAAATTACATTTTCAATTCAATGTCCAATGTGAATCCAATTCACATTAACATTTAATTAACAAATGTAAATTACAAATAGCTTTCTCTTATATATTATAAATCACATTTATAATATATATGACTAATATGGATATTGCTATCCACATTATTCATATCCATGATAATTAAATCACATTTAATCATCTTGGATCTTTATTCTCTTGTTCTCAAATAATATGAATCACATTCACATTATTCACATCTTTGATAATCAAATCACATTTAATTATCTCAGATAACTCTCTTTATAATATGGATCAAATTCATATTACTCATGATAATTAAATCACATTTAATTATCCATTTTCTCAATGCTCGGATACATAAATCAACAATAGAATTATCCATGAACTCCTTCAAGGATAATGCGCTTTCTCCGCAGATACTTGGTGATAAAGACAGGGCGATTGTATTGTTCCACGTATAGTGACATGGATATTGAGATCATATCTCAAATCCAGATCGCGGGCCTCCCATAGATGCTTGATTAAATCAAGACCATAAATCTAATCTTCTTATTGCATCTGAATCACATTCAGATCAATGTCCAACACTTGGACCAAGATCAGATTACTTCTCTACTGAGAGGAGTCACTAAAATCCAGACCCGTTTCATCACTCCCTAGGAATGGAAGCGTCATGGTTATACAATCATTTATGATCACATCACCCTCAGGTATTCCCAATACCTGTACATCCTGCATACTGGAAGACTCAGACTAAACCCGAAGTATTGGATCAACTTTATACTGTCTACTTCATGGTTTTATCATTAAGTTTCTCATTCGATGATTGGGAGTTGGTATCAATCATACACTTTCCAAAAGCGCATTTCATACCTAGGTCTTGATCATATACTTTCCAAAAGTATATATCAAACCTACAAATTCAGTCAAGCTTCCAAAGCGAGACGACCGTGCGCACGGAATTTGATTCTTCCCAATATCTCATGAGTGAGCTCATGTCTTCCGGTTCAGTAACTGAACCTGTATGATCCCTTTGAGAGATCGTATTACTCATATGCCCTTATATGCACAACAGCGCGCCGGTGTATAGACCTTGATTAGGTCATCAACCTATTGGTCTGCCAAATGTACATACTTAGACATATAGCAACACATCTGTCTCCGGTCAGAGGATGCGTGCCTATATCATGACAGCATACGATATAGGACTTTGGTTATCTCGATCTCGTTAAGTCAACTCTTTGACCTAACTAATCTGACACCTCCGAATCTCTATTCCTATGCAGAGGACCTGCATTAAGAGGTCGGTCAGATATCAGCCTTCAGAGATAAGGATTGCCATCTCCTACTCAGGCTGGAGATCATCTCTTAACAATCATTTGACGGTGCTTGATGAGTCCTCAATCTAACTCTTTAGATATTCATCCAAGCACCAGCCTCTATGATTCAATAGTTGAATCAACAGTTGTATGATCATCAAGATGGCCATGGTACATAACCCTAATTGTACTAAGGGACCTATTATGCAAATTATGTATTCTTCATTTCAGATTAAGGAGTGAATTGCAATAACATTTATTGCATAATGGCTCGCCGTGGGCTCGCATTTCCAACACGGCAAAGTACTGGCACCCCTATCATACGTGACCGAGAAGGGCATTGTCGAGTACGATGTTCCCGCCTTGTGGAAAGCATCCGACTTTGTCTGAAGTACTGAGCTTAAGCCATGCCATCACGGGGGTGTTTATCTCATCGTTTTGCATCTGAGTAAGGCCTTATATGCTCACAAGCGATTCTGTTGCGAGCTTGGTTCGAAGTATATAGGTTCACCATTATTGGCTTCCTCTCTCTAATTCTTTGGCTTTGTATCCACCCAGGCACGAGGTTGAGGACCATAAATAGCGTAGATCACATGATACAAAGGAGGTGGAACACGTGCAGAGAGACTTATCCCGACAGGTTACACTCTTCTCTAGAGCTAGTTATTTAAGGACTCGTGACAATTTTTGCTTGAATCAATAACCCTAAAACGGAAAAGATAAAAATAGTTGAACTCTTATGACTTCACAGGTTGAGTTCGTGAATCCATTGCTTTGATGTTTGATTGCTTAGTTCTATTAAGGTCAATATCAACAATATCGCGCACTTGCATCATTTTGCTTTTCTTCCTTCATTCTCTTTTGAACCATGCTCACTTTGAGCCATTCTATTGTTTTACACTCCTTTTATTTCTCGTTCATCTTTGTGTTTTTCATCCATCTCCTTTGACCTTCTCAAGATGTCATCCCACAGATGGTTTAGTCGGGACTCCGTCGACACCCACATTCATTCCGTGTCGCCAATATCTCCAATAGTGAAGGGTGATCTCCGAGAAAATGGTTCAAACTTTGCGAACTTTTCCTTGGACACCTTGATCCTTTCTTCTTTCTATACTTTCCTTTCTCCAATAAATCCATTGTTTGGGATGGACTCACAACCCAAGCTAGCACTCCCTCTTCAAATAAACCAGGATTACTCTTGTCCCCAAACCAACCCCTTGTAGATGGAGATTGATTTCAGTCAATATCCTATTCTCCATTCACAACCATCTGGGATTGACCATAATCCTAGACTTGTCTCATCATTTGGTGCTCAGACAGTGACTGATAAGGGTTTTTCCATCATGCAGATCACCGGTTCGATCTTCAATTTTGCATCAAACAACCAAACCTTCTGTCATGGTTCATAAGTATTTCTCCTGATATGCTTGTCATGTCATGTCTTTACTTTCTCCTTGTACATTAGGTTGTTGTCGTATACATAATCTATGAATTTCAGGAGTTTATTCAGATCTATCTTGTGGTTCTGACAACTACATTGCGAGTCCAAATCACATATGTTAATTGCCCAACGTGATTTGTGAATTAACTCAACCGACAGATGGCATGGCTTTCCATAAACCAACCAATATAGAGACATCCCCAATGGGGTCTTGTAGGTGATTCAATAAGCCCATAGAACGGGATCAAGGAGTTGAGACCAGTTCTTCTTATTTGGTCGTACAAGCTTTTGCCGAATAGTCTTGATCTCGCTATTGGATAATTCAACCAAACCATTTGATTGCAGGTGGTAAGGAGATGTAGCACGGTGTTCAATGTCATACACCTTCACAAACTTTCTGATTTCTTCGCACACAAAATGGCTTTCCCCATCAAATATAAGAATTTTGGATATCTCGAACTGCAAGATAATATTGTCCTTGAGAAAGTGACAAACAGTATGACTATCAGTGGAATGAGCGAGGATAACCTCTACCTACCGACTCATATAATCAACGGCAAGCATGATGTGTTCAAATCCTTAACTGTTAGGAAAAGGGCCCATAAAGTCAATGCCCCAAGCATTAAATGAATACAAATTTGGATGAACTTGAGTGACATCGAATCTTTGGAACCAATGGTATCTCCTTATTTCTGACAATCAGTGCAGCCTTTCGCATATGTTGCAACATCCTTGAATAGTGTGGGCCATCAGAGGCATCATTGTAATACTTTCGTTGCCTTTAGATGTTCAGAATGGTGTCTCCCTCTTCAACATTATTGCAATGCTCGAGGACACTGGTGTACTCCTTCTGAGGAATGCATCATCTCCAAATGTAATCTACACCTTCCCTATAAAGGTACGGGTCCTCCCATTGGTAGAAATGGATGTCAGATAGAAATTTGTTTTTTCTTGACATGCATCTAATCTTGTGGGACTTTCTCGATCATGAGATAGTTTTGCAATCTCAACATACCATGGGAGAGAACTGACACTCAATATCGATAAATCAGGAAAGGTCTCAGTGACAGGTACAAAACTTTCAAGCCTAGACAAATGGTATGATACCACATTCTTAATTCCATGTTTGTCTCTTATTTCCAAATCGAATTCCTGGAGCAAAAGTATCCAACAGAGTAGTCATGACTTGGCATCCTTCTTGTCCTATTGGTACCAGAGGCAAAGTGATTAGTGTAAATAATGATTTTTGAACCCAAGATATATGATCTGAATTTCTAGAGGATGAACATCACATCCAACAATTCTCTCTCTGTTACGGTATAGTTTCTCAAGGCATCATCTAGGGTTTTGCTGGCATAACGTATAGCAAATGGAACTCCATCCCTGCACTGACCCAAAATGACCCCAATAGCAAACTCCGAAGAATCCATCATGATATCGAATGGGAGAGACCAATTGAGAGGCTGAAGGATGGCTGCTTGAATAACCCATCTTTTCAAGGTGTTGAAATCAAGGAGGACCTTGTCATCGACAATAAACTCAATATCCTTGTTCAGAAGCGAGGTAAGAGGTCGGGCAATCCTGTTGAAGTCTCGGATAAATTTCCTGTAGAATCCGACATTCCCTAGAAAGGACCTCACCTGCCTAGGTGGCTCAAGATATGCAATGGAATTCACCTTGGTCGGGTCAACTTCCATACCTCTTTTTGAGATGGCATGGCCTAACACAGTCCCATAAGTAACCATGAAGTGGCTCTTTTCTGAAGAGAGCACTAGATTGACTTCACAACATCTCTTAATCACTCGGTCTAGGTGCATTATAAAGGAATCGAGTTCATCACAATAGATCAAGAAATCGTCCATGAACATCTCTAGAAACCTACCTACCATGTCGGTGAACACAGACAACATAAACCTTTGGAATGTAGAAGGAGTGTTACACAATCCAGAGGGCATCCGTTGAAAGGTGAAGGTACCAAATAGACAAGTAAATGTAGTCTTCTTTTGATCCTCAAGGGCGACTACCACTTGGTTATTACCTGGAGTACCCATCCAAGAAACAAAAGAATGCTTTCCCTACTAGTCTTTTGACGATCTGGTCAATAAAGGGAAAATGAAAGTAATCTTTCTTGGTCATTGAGTTCATATGCTGATAATCTATGCAGACACACCATGACGTAGGTACTCGGGTTGATATCTCCTCTCCTTTCTCATATGTGGCCACAGTGATCCCGATTTTCTTCGAAACCATATGCAATGGGTTAACCGATTTAGAATCGGAGATGGGATAGATAAATCTTTTTTCACACCATTTCATTATTTCTTTCATGACAACTTCCTGGAGATTAGAATTCAGCATACATTGAAACTCATGAGATGGCTTGTTGTCATCCTATAAATAGATAGATGTGAACACAGGGTCGAACCTCAGAGATTTGAAATATTCCAACCAAGATCCTTGCGGTTTTTCTCTAGAACCTCTAGTAAGTGTATTCTTGATCATCATCTAATCATGAAATGATGATGACCGTATAATGTTCTGGCTCACCTATAAGGAAGGCAGACTTAAGATTTGCTGGAAGCGGCTTCAGCTGGGGTGGAATCAGATCTGACCTCCCAATTACTTCTGAAACTATATTTGCTGCTTGTGAATGGCATAAGTGATTTGGGGTCCACATGTGTTGTTCCAGGCTCAGAAAATGCAAAACCAAGCATATCTGCAATAATTTCCTCTTGTTCAATCTAGGATTAATATTCTTGGAACAGATGGATCAACTCTTCATATTCTACTTCATCAGTGGCAATGGGAAAAAATCAACTGTGCTTTCAAGGTCTTTATATACGAATAGGAATTCCTCTATCTCAGTGTAGTCCACGAAGCATCTATATCTCTAATCTCCTCAAGTATGTCACAATCGCTTGCATGAACATGCATCCTTTTCTCTAATGTGCCATATTGCTTCTTCAGCTCTGTACACATCTTTATAGTTACCTTATAGATGTGGGAAACAAAGGTGATCTTTCCAAATTCATAATCAACCACAACCTCAGTTGTTTGAAGGAACGGTTGACCAAGTATGATCGGTGTTTGGAGTAACTGTACTGAGGAATCCATGTCCATGACAATGAAGTCCGCCGTGAATTTCATACCTTGGATCATTAAGATAATGTCTTCTAACACTCCACATGGTCACTTAACGATCGATCAACAAACTAAAGGATCATTCTGGTTTATTTGAGCGGACCAAGCCCAAATTCCTTGGCTAAGGAAGTGGGCAGAAGGTTGATTGAAGAACCACTATCAAGAAGAGTCCGATCAAATATGTAATTGGATATCTCGCAATGGATCAAAGGGGTTCAATTGTCTTTCTTCTTTTGTAGGAGGTTGTTGATCGTGCTGATATTTGCCATGGTCAGGATATGCTTCTCTGCACGGTTGTGTCGGTTCTTATGGGGCTGACGCTTAGATGTACATGCCTCTTTAGATCCTTTTTAACATTTAGCATGTATTTGTTGAACCAGAGATCCGTGAGGGTCTAAAATATCTTCAATAAAAGAGTAGCAAAGATGGAGTGTTGTTGAGGCGATAGCTCCCGAATCCCTAATTTAAACAAGTACCCACAACATATACTTAATCAACGAATGGTTAAAAATTGTGAAGTATAATTTATTATACTCTACAAATAAAGATGTATAGCATGTAAGCATGTAGAGGTATAACCACTCAGAGCAAACTAGGAAGCCTAATGATTATTGATAATCAAGAATGCATTATGCACACAAAGTGTTTTTTTGTGGGGTTTTTTATTTTTAAATTTTATTTTATTTTCTTTTATACTTTTTTATTTTAATTTATTTTTAATTAAATATTATATAATAAAGTATATAGATGTATATATATGGGTATATATAATAATGTATATAAGACATAAGATATATATCATAATAAATACAATGAAGATATAAAAATCAGACAATATTAATCAATATAGTCATGATTATATATTGTGTATTTGTCTATGCATTTTTTTATTTTAGAATATTTATAAGGTATTCATATTAATTATAATCATTATAAACCATCTTTAAATATATAAAGGTACATAATATAATAAGGGGTATTACAATTATAAATATAGCTAAAAATAATCAAAATTTGCAAAATAAATTGTCTTTATATTTTCATATTATTATATTGTTTTTATGTTTTTAGGTATTTTTAAGCCAAAATATCCCAAAACATGGAAGATTAAATAGGTGATTTTTTTAAGGTTTTAAAAATACTAAATAAGTCCAAAATTCCTTAAAACTAATTTTTATATAGAGTAAGTAATAAAGGGAAAACTAAAAAAACAAGAACACATATTTTAAGATTTTTTGAAGATTTTTATATTTTTAATATGATTTTGGATATTTTTAATTTTCATACATTTTCTTTTTTTATTTTTTAGGGATTTTTTATTTGAAGTTATAATAAACATAATATACTATAGGTAATTTTTTGGAATTTTTGGCAATGATTTAATAATTTTTGGGATTTTCTATTTAGAGAGGGAATAAAACAAGCTCTTTTGAATTTTAATAAAGAGGAAATGTGCATAATGCAAAAATAAAAATAAAACACAAAAGATCAAGCATCTAGGAACATTATCCTATTTATGAATATTTTTTGAGAAATGATGATATTTATAAAAATTAGAGAAATATGCACCAAAAAATAAGTACTAGTAGAGACCTTTTGCAAATATAATTAATTTTACATTCATTTTGGAACCCTAAAACAAAATCCAAGAGCTATAGTGCAATTTAACCACAAATATTTAAATTAAAAAAAACCTTGCAGGGGCATATTTGTAATATACAAAATATTCATGGTCCTTTG
The DNA here is from genome assembly GCA_037367405.1 of Ottelia alismoides. Classification (NCBI taxonomy): domain Eukaryota; kingdom Viridiplantae; phylum Streptophyta; class Magnoliopsida; order Alismatales; family Hydrocharitaceae; genus Ottelia; species Ottelia alismoides. The sequence continues at coordinate 23,872 of JAZKJV010011229.1, forward strand.
TACAATTTTCCATGAAAGTTAACACGTAATACAAATTTTTGATTTGATTATAAAAAAACCCGTAGGGGTATGGTTACAAAATACCCACCTCACATGGGGTTCCACGTAAGGTGAGTTAGCACGGACCTCAATGAGAATACATAAAATAGTATGGGGCTCCATGCAAAATATCCATTATTATTTACATATCAGACCGAACTTTAAATATTGAATAAAAATGTACAAAAACGTGGGGCGTTGGTGAGATTTAACCCTGAACATGTGTAATCCAATGGCTAGAAGTGTGCCGCATAGGCGCACTTAAGAGCATCTGACATTGGAGGCGAGGCAGTGTTTCGCTTGGTATCAACGAGCACTTGAGATCTGACGACGTTGAGGTTCGGAGGAAGAGTAGGGAAGAACACTTCCCTACCCTCCCTTCAATCATGTGTCTCTCCTCGCTCCGACATTCCTTCTCTGTGCTAAGAGGTCCAACGTCTTCATGTGAGTCTTCTACGTTGAATGGTGCCAACCAAAAGCTCCAGGACCGCTAGGAAGGGGCCTAGAGCTCATCCAAGAGTCGGGTGGCTAGGAGCCTCCTTTAATTCCATAATCAACCCTCCAGGGTCTTTGGCATGTCGAAACTGTAGAAGGAGACTTAGGGGCATGAGGCGAATCGCCTCGACCCAAAATGAAGTTGTTGCATATGGAGGTGGAGGTGAACGAAGGAGCTCCGGCTCGAGGCAGAGGAGAAGCTCCTATTTGTTGATCTAGAGAGGATCATGTTGGTCTAGATGAGGTAAAAGATGGAGCAGGCGATGGGGAATGAAGTAGGTGGAAAATAGTGGGTTGGCACAATCGGAGTCACGAGAAACATGGCCGGAGTAGAGAGCTTTAGCGATCTTTGATTTTCAAATTTGAGCTAAATTATTGACTAAGGATAAAATGAAAGATGGGAAACTAAAAACTAAGACTAAAGCTAGCTAAAAATGATAAAGTGTGCAGTTCATACGTAGATTTTGTAAAGGATTAGAGGCCTCCCCAAAGCGATGTCGTGGACCTGCTTTCCTCCTCCTTGCTCTGCTCCAACACCTAGTGGGTATCCTTGCTGTCACCGGGAAAGCGCTCACGCATAAGACTGAGGGAGTAAGAACTCAAAGAGGGATCAAACTCGGGAAGGAAGGAGGAAGAGGTTATTTATAGACATAGCGAGGAGGGCTTATTCGATCAAGGTTTTTGTTTGAATCGATAAATCTTTGACTTTGAAAAAGTGTTAGTGTGATTGAGGGTAGATCGCAGAGGTTTTTTCGAGAAGGAATCGCAAAGATAAAATCAATGGATTGAAAGGGGAAATTGGGAGAAGATGCCTTGATTGATGTCTGACATGCCAGGCGGCTGGAGGTTGGGGGTTGACCTAGATTAACTAGGGTTTGCTTCTGGTTGGTCCACGTGGACCAGCCGGAAAATTACAATGGGAAAATTATTGGAAAATCGATAATAAATAGGTAATAAATTATTTAATTTTAGGGTATAAATAAAAATGTTTGCTATTTTATGTAGTATTTAATTACTATTTCATTTATTTTTATGAAGCTATTGATTTTGAGTTAGTATTTACATGTATATTTATAGGTATATTTACATATATATAGCTTATTTTATTTTTATTTTGTATTTTAAATTTTTATTATTTTATATACTTAATTATTTATTTATAACTTATTTAAATGTACACAAATATATTTTTGTTTTATTTTTCTGATATAATATGTACTTAAATAAATAGATATATTTATTATATAGGTATATATATAGTATATTCATATATGTATTCTATACACTTATTTTAGTTCATTTCATTAGTTTTATTTTATATTAATTATGTACATATAATAAAAGAATATTTACAAAGTTATAAAAATATAAAATAATGTAAAGTATAAAGAATAAATAAAATGAATATTTTATTCAGGTATATAGTACAACAAGGGTCCAAAACCTAACTTCTGCATCTTAACTCCAAATTAAATGAAACAATCTTCATTAAATAGATAATTAAAAGTTATATACAATTAAAGGTGATTTTGGTGCATTTTGAGTTTTTTTTGGAGAAGATATGGGTATGTGAAGTTTGGGTTTGGGAATATTATTGAGAGTGTAGAATTAGATGAAATCAACTTTGATTTTTCTTTGTATTTTTATCTACAAATTTCATGTACAAAGTTTATTATTTTGATATATAAATAATAAAGAATAAATAGTTCTCAAAATTCATTATTGAAGAAATAAAATTGGGTTTTTATTGTATGTTGACCCTTATCTCCCCCTACTTTATTCCTTGTCAACCCAATCATCAAGATGCCTATGTCTCGGGGTTTCAGGTCATAAAATATCTTTGGCATTTTATGTTTTTTTTCTTTTCTTTATTCTTTAATTTCATATTTAAACATTATATTTTATACAATTTTCATATAATAAATAATGAATGTTAATTTATGAAAGATAATGATAAATGCATGCATTTAGCTAGTAAATGAAGGCCAAAATGAAAGAATAAAGGTGATGAAGTAGAGATTCATCACCCCCTCCCCCCCCCATACTTGTCTTTTCTAGCCTTTAGCAAACACTTATGCCAATAAGTGCAGTAAAAGAAGATAAAACAAAGAAAAAGAAAGAACTTGGATTGATTTTAACTCTTAAACTTGTCTTCATAAAATTAAAGTTTGGAGCTTAAATCGGACCTTTGGATTTTAGGTGTGGTCAGAACTTGATTGAGACTTGAAACACAACAGCCTTTATGGCCCACAAAACTTTGCTCAAGTCTCCTCAGTAGCCAGTTCAGATAGGTCAACTCATATGCAAACCCTTATGACTATGAATCCATCTTGAACCGTGTGTGTGATATGTAGCTCTCCTCAACTGAAGCGGTAAAAGTCAGTCTTCTCCAACATGGTGACCCTAATTCTCCAATCCAACAACTCATTCCACGAGAAGCAGGGAATCCCCTTCTAAGTTCAAGTACAAGCAGCTCAAGAAGAGGAGGTGGAGAGAAGAATGGACGGTAGCCAGTGTAGCTACCTATCCTGGAATGCTTGGCCAGTGTAGCCAAGTCATTCGGTTGTAGGCTCACATGAATTGACTTTGAAGCTCAAGCTTGCTTATTTGACTATACACATACTCCAGCAGACATTTTATTTTCATCATGCCTATCCACTTTTTTGGAGTTTTATTGCATTTTTAATACTTTATATAGCGGCATTTACATAAGGACTTTTTTCTCTTGGGCCAGTAGACTATCCCTCTTTTGAAGCTTCATCGCAACCCACAGCATTACGTCATTGGACCTCATGTCTACTAGACCGAATTAAGGTAAAATGGCCACAGATATGTGACTTCTGATGTTTCCACTAGCTTGTGTCCCATACTGGCAAACTGAGGTGAGCAAAGTGTCAGGTGCATGTGTGCAAGCTAGGACATTATCAACAAGAGTCATGTGTGTGTTCCGAAATATTCTACTTAGGCAGTCAAGACGATATTGAACCAAGTTTCGTGGTCTCAAATAATTAAGTATAACAGACTTGAAGTATCTCGATTCCATTTCCTATAAGGTTCATGTAATTAAGTCGATTTAAGGTTCAACCAAGCTCTAATCTTCGGATTTTATTTAAACTTGTTCACTTATCAATATCAATCCGAAAAATGCAAGTTCTATGTACAATTCAAGGAAAATATTTTTGTGATGCAATTTTTAGCATTTGAACTTTTTATGGATTTTTGAAAAAAGATTCGTAATTTTTTATGCAAGTTTTTGAAAAGATTTTGCAAATGTTTTTGGAATTATAAATTTTGTGAATTTTAAGGATTTTTAAAAAAATAAAAGATATTTAGGAAAAGAAATTTGCGCATAAATTTACACAGGGGTGCTTCTTATTATTTACAAGAATTGGGATTTTAGGAATTTACAGTATTATATATACAAGGTTTGCAAAGGCTCTTTATTTGTTTGAATTATGTACATAGCTCTCAAAATATTTTGAAAATATTTTTGCAAATGTTTTGAAAATGTTATTTTGCAAACTAATTTGACAAATAGTTTTTATAAACATTTTATAAAAGGGATTTTTACCCGGCAGACCCTGTAATCTTTTACAATTACCGCTACGACCTCTGAAACATCCTAATTCCTTCCTCAACCTTGTAAACTTGCTAACCCTTACCCTATAAACCCTATGGTTAACCCCCATCCATTTGACCGTTAAAAGTAACCGGATTCTGTTATCTTTCTTTACATTATACCCATTTTATTTATTAAATTTACCATAACTACCACTCCCTCACCCACGTCACCCCGCCACTGCCGTCGAGCCTCCTCCACCTCCCCTGCTTGAAGCCCTGCCGGCGTCGCCGGCATCCCTGTTCGAAGCACCCCCGACCACCTGCCCAAAGCCCCCCCTCCCCCACACATCTCCAACCGCCGCCTCCCTCTGCCCCAAGCCCCCTCCTGTGCGTTCGAAGCACCCCCGACCACCTGCCCGAAGCCCCCCCTCCCCCACACATCTCCGACCGCCGCCTCCCTCTGCCCCAAGCCTCCTCCTGTGCGCTCGGAGCTGCCCGTCCCCTGCCCACTGGAAGCCCCCTCCCCCCTCTCCTGCCTCGCGTGCTCGGAGCCTAGCTTGAAGCCCTGCATAGGGGTCCCCCCCCTCCGCACTCCTGCCGTCCTTGCTCATAGCAGCCGCCCCCGCTCGTAGCTCCCCCCCTCCCCTCCCGCACCTTTGCCTCTCGAAACCCCCCTGGGCTCCGCACCCCTGCCGTCCTTGTTCGTAGCAACCTCCCCCGCTCGTAGCTCCCCCTCCCGTCCCGAACCCACGCCTCTCGAACCCCCCTCCCCCCCAGCTCGATCCCTCCGCCACTTGATGCTCTCCCTCTCGTCGGCGCCTCCCTCCAGCCCAGGCCGCCTCCGTCACCCTTGACCCTTGTTAACCTCTTCCCCTCCCCGCACCTCCTCCAACCCCCCTCCCCCGACCCACCCGCCGCTTGGAAGCCCACCTCCTCCGGGTCGAGCATGCCCCCCATAGCCCAGGTCAGCCCAGGTCGGGCCGTGCAGTTGCTGTTGAGAAAGGAGGGAGGATTTTTTTTCCCCTCGGTTAATTCTAGCCGTCCGATCCGGACTGGTTAGATTAACTCGTTTTTAACTCAAAGAACTTAACTCTTGATGTGTTATTTTAACGGTAGGGTTCGTGGGGTAAGACGCAGCAAGTTTACAAGGTTGAGGGAGGAATTAGGATATTTCAGAGGTCGTAGCGGTAATTGCAAAAGATTACAGGGTCTGCCGAGTAAAATTCCCTTTATAAATTTTGAAAATCATTTTGCAAAGATATGTATAGATTTTTCAAACTATTTGTGCATACCATTTTCCAAGTATTTGCAAATAGATTTTCAAACATTTTATTTCAGCCAAAGGAAAATTTTTTACAAATAACACATTTTTCCAAAGATTGAAAACATTTTACAAACATTTTTTAAACAGTTTTCAAAAGATTTTTCAAAAGCATTTTCAAATCATTTTTCAAACATTTTGTGATACATTTCTACCCGATTTAATCGATATATACAAAGAATTTGTATAAGTATTTTCTTTACATTTAATTAAACTGATTTTAGCCATACTTATTGAAAATATTAAAGTACGAGTTATGGCTAAAGTATATACAGAGTAAATATGACCCTTATATACTTAGCTCGAGATATGTCCTCATATATCAGAGAGAAAAAGAGAAGATGTAACTAGTACTGAATATATAGAAAAACCTATACTACAACGACGGAATAAATTACGAATAAAAGAATGAATGAGAAGTTAGTCGTTCCCCCAATACTTAGGATGAAAATCTTAAGTATAACATATTGTATATTACATGCAGGGAGGGTCGAGGGTGGGAATGAATATATCACAACTCAATCTGTCTCCCCCTATACTTAGGGTAAGATATCTCTAAGTATAGACAAAAATATCAACAAGGGAGAATACAGTGGAGGGGGTCAAAAGAAACTAATAAATAGAAAAGAAATTACGTGAGGAGAATGTATGCATCACTCCCCCTATACTTAGAATAAAAGAGCCCTGAGTATAGGCAACAACAGAAGTGATGAAACGGAATGAAGAAAGAACACTCGGCTCGTCCACCCCCCAATACTTTAAGGACAAAGTATGTCCTAAGAAAGGCTACACATTGTGGAAGAGTGAAACGGTAGATGGAAGGAAGAAAACAAAAGTGGATATACAAAGTGGATATACATAGATCAAGCAAGTAGAAAGTGGACCTTCTTGCGTGATTGCTGAGGAACGGATCTCACATGGTGTAGGTCAATATCGAGGTCCTCAAGTGACACAAATGGATCAGGATTGACCTGTGAAGATCCTCAGCAATTCCAAAGTGGAAAAAGAACGACATGGTCAGTGGAAGTAGTGTGATCAGTTTCGGCCTGGGAAGTCTCGCTAGGTTAAAATATAAAGGCATGAACTCATTTATGAAAGTAGTAAGGTCAAATCTGACCTATGCAGTCTCTCCTAAATATGACCTCTGCATTAAGGTGTCTATAGTGTAAATGTTGTGAATGTCATCAATGCATCGCCATGCATCAGAAGGGGGAACTCCAAGTTCTATGCTTTTCATTCTTCCTCGTCAACGAGGAATCCTCGGGTCCCAGAATCATCCATGGTAAAGTAAACCTCTCTGATATCAGCATCAAGGTCATAGTTCTTGGGATCATCTAACATGAGTAGATTCTCATCAGATACAGGTCTCTGGTCGGCAGTAGGTGCGGTGATCAAGACAATGCTCTCGTCAGTAGAATGAAAGCGAAATTCTCCAGATCCATAATTAATAGCGACTCTCACATAGGCGAGAAAAGGTCATCCCATGATGATTGAAGGATGCTCCACAAGGGTGGAGGTCTCCATGGGCAATATGACAAATTCAACAGTGAAGTTCATGTCAGAGATCTAAATAACGGTATTCTCTAGGATACCCCTTGGCCTCTTTATTGATCCATCAGTGTACTGGAAAATCATCATGATCTTCTTGAGAGGCTCTAGATGAAGAGACTAATTTAATAATAAGGGTATTATATTAATTGAGGCATTACCATCAAGGAGAGTGTGATCACAAGAATAGTTAGAAATGGTTCATCTCACAAGAGGTGTAACAGTGTTCCATATCCTAATGTGAGGACGGTGGGTGAAGGCATATGTAGTGGCCATGGTCAAATTGTGTTGCTCAGATCTGCTTCTTCGCTTTCTTTTCTTGGATTTGGGTGCAGATAATTTGTTCATGGCCTGGTGAAGTGGGGCCTCAGCAATATCATGAATAGTTGCTACCACTTCAGGATTTGTCAACATTTTTTTAAGATTTTCTTTCTCTTCCATACAAGGGAAGAGATCAGAATCATCATCCACCCAAGGAGACTAAGAGCAATCTGTACAGTATCATCCTTGGGGTCAAAGGTGAGAACTGTGGTGTATGTGGGTATAGGATCTGGCGTGGGTCCCCTCACAAGCCGACAAGACTATGTGTCTCCCGGTTTCTTTTTGTATTTTTAGTGTTTTCTCATTTTTGTTGTATTTTGCGCGATTACAAGCTCATGGATGTCCTTAAAAGAATCGTGAATCCAAAAGGTCATGTGTTCAAGAGTAATGTCCATGAGAGGTGACTCCAACAGCTCAGATTCAGGTGGGTGAGATGGTGGAAAATGTGAGGGTGGTGGTAGGTAGAAATCAAACTCCGATACCTAAGACTGTGGATGAAGCGGGTACGTAAAAAGGCAATCAGAAGCAAAGCCCTCCTGGAAAAATGGAGGTTGACTGGTTGGAGAGTAAGAAGGACCCGCAAAATCTGGATAAAAATAACCCCAGTTAGCCATCTCTAAAATAAAAGTGGGGATTGGGAGAGAAGGAAGATAAAGTCAAGAGATGTAAGAAAAAGGTGCAAATGCGCAGATAAGATCGAGTATGCACACAAACAAACATAAATATAAACAAATGAAATCCCTCAATTCACCAACTCAACACAATGATGATCGTGAAAGTTTGATCTTTTTATCTTGTCAAATTTCGAGTTAGGTGAGTTTCAAAAAGTTGTACAAGAACGCAGGTAGGCCTGGGATTAAGGCACTAACCCTTGGTGTGTACGTGCCAAGTATAAAATGTGAATATAATGAGGGGGTTATTCTCCCCAAGACAAGTATTTTTCTTTTTGATTTTAGGGTCAAGTAGAGTTAGCAGTCCTAATTTTATTGGTTATCACAATTTTTTATTTTTAATAAATGCATGAGTCTTAACAAGGTGTCAATTCCTTTAGTATCCTAAGTGATCAAAATCGGAGGGAAAGAGTCGGAAAAGCAATGCAAGCGTAAATCAATGATGTATGCCCAGATAGAGATGCTCACCTTGCATCCAGCTCTCTTCGTGTAGGATGCTAAGATGAATTGAAACCTACATTATGAAATCACCCTAGAATAATAATTGTTATTAACATGAAGAACAAGAGTTGAATATCTAGAAAAGAAATCGAGAGTTTGGTCTTGGAAATTCTTCGGTGCCTACCACAATGGGTCCTGCAGCCGTTGTGTGGAATCTCTCATAGCATGCAGTCTCGAATCCAAATAACCAACTATTTACTTTGACTAGCTCCAAGCAAAAACTATAGGTACATGCAATTTAATTAGGGCCTTGGTCATGTTCTATCGATAAAGCAAAAATAAAAGAAAGGCAAAAAACTCAAAACCTCATGAAATAAAATAAAAAGAAAGCTGGAAAACCACGAAAAAGCTGACGAGGCCCCCAAGTGAACAATCACTTGGGCAATGGACCTTCTGAAGTTGCAGTGTCCTGAGAGTCTAAGTTATTACAAGTAAAAGTCACTCTCTCACACTTAAATTACAATATAAAATAAAATAAAACAAAAGACAAAAGGCACTATCTTCAAAATTCTTCCAAGTTTTCCTCTCCCTCTCTCTCATGTCAGCTTGTGTAGAAAAGTTGACTCTGCTTCACATGGGTGTACAGGTCTCCTAGTAGAATCTCCCTCGATCTATGGTCCCTCGCAACATAATCAAACAAGAAAGATGATTACATGTCAGAAATAATATCGATTAAAAATGACAAATAAATACAGAAGTAATCGACAAGATGAAACAAATAAATACAATATATAGGGTGTTTCTCCCCAAAAATGACACTATTTGTTGGACCAGAGATCTGTGAGGGTCTAAAATATTCTCACTAAAAGAGTAGTGAAAATGGAATGTTACAGAGCCAACCGCTCCCAAATCCCTGATTCAAACAACAAGTACCCGCAACATATAATTAATCAATGAATGACTAAAATGTGAAGTACAATTTATTATACTCTACAAATAAAGATGTATAGCATGTAATCATGTAGAGGTCAAACCACTGGGAGCAAACTAGGTAGCCTAATGATTATTGCTAATCAAGAATGCATTATGTACACAAGCATCTTTTTTGTAGGGTTTTTATTTTAAATTTTTATTTGATTTTCTTTTATATTTTTCAATTTTAAACCAAAAATCATGAAAAAAAAAGCCGGGTGTAGGTAGTTACCTACACCCTCGGGTGTAGGCTCCCAGCTCCCTGTATATAATAATGTATATAAGATATAAGATATATATCATAGTAAATACAATAAATATACAAAAATCAAAAAATATTAATAAATATAGTCTGATTACATATTATGTATTTGTATATGTTTTTTATTTAGAATATTTATAAGGTATTTAAAATAAATATAATGATTATAGACTATGTCTAAATATATATAGGTATATAATACAATATGGGGTATTACAATTATAAATATATACAACAATAATCAAAATTTGCAAACTAAAATGTTTTAATGTTCTCATATTTTTATACCATTTTTGTGATTTTCCAATATTTTTTCCTAATGTTAAGGTATTTTAAAGCCAAAAAAACCCAAAACATAGAAGAATTAAATAGATTGAATATTTTAAGGTTTTAAAAATATAAATAAGTCCAAATACCTCAAAATTAATTTTTATATAGTATAAGTGATACAAAGAAAATTAAGGAATAAGAATACATATTTTTGGATTTTTTTTAAAGATTTTTTTATATTTTTTATAGGATTTTGGAACTTTTAATTTTTTAGGTATTTTCTTTTTCTATTTTTTTTGGGATTTTTGGTTTTGAGCTATAAAATACACTAATATACTATAAACATTTTTTGGAATTTTTTACAATGTTTTAATATTTTTTGGGATTTTCTATTTAGATAGGGAATAAAGCATGCTCTTTTGAATTTTAATAAATAGTAAATATGCATAAAATGTAAAAATAAAAATATAGCGTGAAAGATCAAGCATCTGTGTACATTATCTATTTTTGCATGATTTTTGGAGTAGTGATGATATTTATAAAAATTAGAGAAATATGCATAAAAATGAAGTACTCGTAAGGACATTTTTGTAAATATAATTAAGTTTGCATGCACTTAGAACCCTAAAAAATCCAGGGGCTAATGTGAAATTTAACCATGAATATTTAGATTAAAAACATATGGAAGGGGTATATTTGCAATATACAAAACGTTCAAGGTCCTATGTACAATTTTTCCACAAAAATTAACACATAATATATGATTTTTTAGACCAACCCATAGGGGTATGGTTGCAAAATGCCCATCTCACGTGGGGGGTACGTGAGGTGAGCTAGCACGAAGCCCGATGAGAATGCATAAAATAGCAGGGGGGCTCCATGAAAAATATCCATCATTATTTACACTTCAAATTGAACTTTAAATATTGAATAAAAATATCCAAAAACATGGGGGAATTTGTGAAATTTACCCATAAAGAGGCACTATCCAACGGTTTGAAATGTACCAAGTAGGTGCACTTAAGAGCATCTCACGGGGGAGGCGAGGCAGTATTTTGCTTGGTATCAATGACCCAGATTAGATTTATATTGCTCATGAGATCTAGCAGCGTTGAGGTTCGAAGTAAGAACATGGAAGAACGCTTCCCTATCCTCCCTACGATTGTGTATGTCTCCTTTTTCTGGCTGTCCTTCTCCGTTCTAAGAGGTCTAGTGCTTTCCTGGGATTTTTTGCGTTGAATGGCACCGACTAGAAGGTCTGGGATCTGTTAGGAAGGGGCCTAGAGCTCATCCAAGAGTCTGACAGCTGGGAGCCTCCTTCATCTCCAGAATCAACCCTCTAGGGGTCTTTGGTGTGTTGAACCTATAGAAGGAGACTAAAGGCTCGAGGTGAATCACCTCGAACCAAAATGAAGTTGTTGCGCAAATATATGGAAGTGAACAGAAGAGCTCCAGTATGATGCAGAGGAGAAGCTCTGATTCGATGATCTAGAGAGGATCAAGGTGGTCTAGATGAGTTAAAATATGAAGCATGCTATGGGGAATGAAGTGGGCGTGAAATGGTGGGTTAACACAATCGGAGTCACGACGAAACATGGTTGGAGCAGAGAGCTCTTGTGATCTTTAATTTTCAAAATTATATTAAACTATTAATCTAAGAATACAACAAAAGATAGGAAACTAAAAACTAAGACTAAATCTAGCTAAAACAAAAAAGTGTGCAACTCATACCTCGGATTTTGCCAGGGAGCAGAGGCCTTACCGGAGTGACACCTTGGACTTCCTCTCCCCCTCCTTGCTTCACTCCAACACCTCAGGGGGATCCTCGTTGTCACCAGGAATGTGCTCTTGCACAAGGCTGAAGTATTAAGGACCTAAAGAGGGATCAAACTCAAGAAGGAAGGAGGAAGAGGTTATTTAAAGACATGACGAGGAGGGCTTGTTCGATTAGGTTTTTTTATTCGAATCAATGAATCTTTGACTTCGAAAAAGTGATGGCATGATTGAAGGTAGAACACATAGGTTTTTCTACTGAAGGAATCGAAAAGAGAAAATCAATGGATCGAAATGGGAAATTGGGAGAAAATGTCTTCATTGACATCTAACACGCCACGCGACTGGAGGTAGGGGAGTTGACCTAGGTCAACTAGGGTTTGCTTCTGGTTGGTCCACGTGGAACAACTAGAAAATTCCAAGGGGGTTATTGGGAAAATAAATAAAAAATAGGTCATGATTTAATTAATTTAGGGTATAAAATAAAAAATGTTTATTATTTTATGTAGTATTTAATTAATATTTTTATTTATTTTTATGAAGCTATTGATTATGAGTTAGTATTTACTTATATAGTTATAGGTATATTTACATATATATAGCTTATTTTATTTTTATTTTATATTTGAGATTTTATTATTTTATATACTTAATTAATTTATTTATTTATAAATTATTTAAATGTACACAAATATATATATATATATATATATATTTGTTTTGTTATCCTTATATAAAATGTACACTTAAATAAATTGATGCATAGATATTATATATATGTATAATATATTCATCTATGTATTTTATACACTTATTTATTTTAGGTCATTTTAATGGTTTTATTTTATCGTAATTATATACATATAATATAAGAAATATTTAAAAAATTACAAAAAATATAAAAATAATGCAAAATATATATATAATAAATAAAATGAATAAATTATTCAAGTATATAGTATAATAAGGGTCCAAAACCTAACTTTTGCATCTTAACTCCAAATTAAGTGAAACTGCCTTCATTAAATAGCTAATTAAAAGTTATATACAATTAAAGTGATTTTGACGCATTTTGGGTCTTTATGGAGAAGATAGGGGTTTGCGAAGTTTGGGTTTGGGAATTTTATTCAGAATGTAGAATGAACATTAGACATTATTTTTGGATGAAATCAATTTTGTATTTTTCTTCTTATTTTTATCTATAACTTTCATGTATAAAGTTTATTGATTTGAGGTAAAAATAATAAAGAATAAAACAGGTCCCAAAAATGCATTATTGAAGAAATAAAATTAGGGTATTTATTGTGTGTTTGACCCTTATCTCCCCATACTTCATTCCTTGTCAAATCAATTTTCAAGATACCTAGATCTCGGGATTTAGGGTCATAAAATACCTTTGGCATTTTATTTCATTTTCTTTTCTTTATTCCTTAATTTTGGCTTTTAAATAATGTATTTTATATAATATTAATATAATATATAATGGATGTTAATTTATGCAAAATAATGATATATACATGCATTTAGCTAGGGAATGAAGGCCAAAATGAAAGAATAAAGGTAATGAAATGGATATTCATCAGTATTCCATGGCTTGTAATAGTGGCATCTCCAACATGATGTTCTTCAGAATCTTAATAATAGACGGATCAGTTTTTACTATTTTGTTTTCATTACTTCTGGAAAAGGTATATATACATTTTCAAAAGCAACTTTCTTTTCATTAAGAGAATCAACCTGGACATCTGGACAACTAGAAATGATGCAGTCATCCAATACAGGGGGAGAAATAAAAACTGAATATTCAGCCTCGTCGGCTTGCACAAGAGTAGATGCTAGCACTCGCATCTCCTTGGTTGCATCGCCTTGGCTTCTGTTGTTATTGATGGTATTTTGCTTTTCTTCATTTTTTGGATTTTTGTTGATTCAGAGTTGGTTCCTCCATGTGCATCATCTCCATGGCTCTAGGATGGCTATCATGTTGATGTAGAAAATTTTCCCAAAGAAGCTTTGTTTTTCCCCTTTACAACTACAGACGGTTGTAGTTTCCTACCACTCCTGAGATTCACAACATTAGATAATATAAAATCAAGTGTACCTGACTTGGGGAAGCACAACGAACTGCATGCTCCCTATGCTTGAACTTTTTGTGGTTGGCATCCACCTACACTTGTATGATCATCTTTGCAACTGTGAGGTCATCGATCTTTTAGCTCATCTTATTCATATTTTTAATCAATTGGGTCAGGAAATCCAAAGCGGGAGTCACGGGAGCTGCCTCAGATGGTTCTACAATATAAGGTTGTTGATGTTGATAGAAATAAGGCTACTATTGGAAGTTCTGATACCGATGCGGAGGGTATGACTAATACTGGTGTTGAGGAGGAGGAAAATTCCAATATTGACTCACCGACTGCTGGTGATGAAAAGGTTGACAGTATGCAGGTGGCTGGAAGCTCTATCTCCAAGTGTAGTTCGGATGTTGCAAGGACCGGTACTGGGTTGTTGTTGGGGCTGCTAGAAACTTTGTCCACCCCGATTCTAGTAGAAGGGTCGGTTGGAATGTGCTTACCCATACTGTTGTCCTCCAAGACATGGAGAAGGTTATTTGATTGCCCATATGGAATCCACTTCATGTATCTTCGGGGGTGGAGGCGAAGTAAACTGCTCGACATAAGATGGAGCTTCAAGATGGTAGACGACCATCTACGGGTGCTGAGGTGACTGAGAACCCTGGTCTGAAACTTGCTCGTAATAAACATGATGGAGTGTTTGTTGCTATGCTAGACTCTACTGTTGCTACGATGGCGATAGTGTATGCTCTTTCGGCTAAGCTACGAGCATCTCGGTAGTTGTGCTCACAACATGGACGACATGGTGCCGACAAGAAGCTCCAATTGCTATGTGATTAGATCGAGCTTATCAAGGTGCTTCGCTCTTTGTTCGATTACATGGAGTTTCTCCAGATCTTGTGATCTCTTTTCTATTGTGTCCACCTTGGAAAGATGGTTCCTGAGGATGTTTAAGTTGGAACTCTCATCTTTTATCTCTTCTTCATACTACCATGTCGTCATGTTGACGGCATTGTGAGGAAACTATGGAGCCTTCTGAAAGGCACAAGACGAAGACAATGATGCTGATCCTTCGACTATTTCTTTGAAAAATTGTCAAACCACGTCCTCATCTTTATTGAAATGGGAACCTCCACAGGAGGCATCCACAACCTGTTTGCTCTCCTAGTGTAATCCTCCAAAGAAGTTCTACAGTAGTCTTGTTTTTGGCAAATCATTGTGGGGTCACTTCTCTTAAGGATATCAGAATCATTCCCACGCATCTGTAAAAGCTCATGGGACAGTTTTGAGAAGTTGGAAATGAGAACTCTCACCTATTTGAGTCAACCCAGTGGATAGTACTTATGCATAAATGCAGATTTCAGCTCTTCCCAAGTCGTGACTACTTTTCCTACATGATTAATCAAATAGTGAGCTTTGCCCTAAAGTCTAAAGGGGAAAGCAGTCACCTTCACCACCTCAAGTCGTATGTTCAGATAGCGCATGCACCCCGAATGCGGTTGAATTGCTGCAGATGAATGTATGTTCCTTGTTAGCATTTTCATGGAAGGTCAGCAGGAGAGATAGTAGTGATGGCTTCAACTAAAAGTGAGCATGTATCTGTAGGATGCAGATCTAGTATGTAACCTGTCTTGCTCAAGGATTGTAGGTCAACCTCTCTCTCCTCTTCCTCTCAACCATGATTTCCTCCTGCAGCTCCTCCTACTCCTCTATTTGCACTTCCTCCATTTGCATCTACTCCATTCGCACCTCCTGGTTGATCACCACCATGCTCACCTCCATGTTCACCTCCTCCTCGGTTTTCACATTCCCTCCTCATCTCCATAAGCATTTCTTAGAAAGCACCCAGGGCACTGACCTGATTGGTTAACTATTGTTGTATGATCTGAATTGACACGAGCATTTGAGAGTTATCCTCATTCTGATCCACACCTTGGACTGATCCTTGGCCCTTTCCCTTTCTCTAAGGAGGCACCTCTGAATCAATGCTACTATATAACTCCAGTTCATGCTTGTAATCTGCAAGATGAAATGAGCCCAGATCAATCTATAGAAATGATGGTCTGGAAAGATATTTCAAAATGATATAACTCCAGTTCATCGATGTAGGTTTGTGCAGAGTCCGAACAAAATGCTCCAAGATGCGACACCGTAATGACAAAAGGTGTGGGACGATGATGGAATAAGAAGATGTGATAGAAGAAGAATTCAAGAGTAATTGAGAAGAGATGGCTCAAAGCGAGTGGTATAAATAAGAAGTAGAAGACGAGAAGTAGATATGAAAGGAAGCAAAGTGCGTGAAATTTTTGATCTTGAACTATTATGATTTGATCCAAACAAACCTCAAAATAATGGTTGATTCACCAACTCAACACAATACAACCCTAAGAGTTTGGCAATTATCTTTTCAAATTTATTTGTGATTTTCAGGCAATTATATTTTCACAGGGATATTCCTATAGGAGTATGTGTAATGCTGGGAAAGTACCCCGCACTTATTTTACTTCCTTTGTAACATGTGATCTATGCATTTTGAGGTCCTTGATCTCGTGCATGGGGAACTGCTCAACCAAATAAATATAGAGGGGAAGTCGATAGGCAAAACCACTACTTCCCTCACAAATGAGGTACTCGGATGCAAGATGATGAGACAGACACACCCGTGAGAGTGTGGCCTATGTTCAGTACTTCATACCAAGTCAATGATCCCTACAAGGTGGGAGCTTTGACAAGGCCCTACTCGTCTATGTACGATAGAAGCGCCATTACTTCGACGTCCTAAGTATTTATCAAGGCATCACAGATCGATATTTGGGCTCTAATCCCTAGGGGTTGTACCTCACTCTATTTGGAAGGTACATGAAATCAATTAGGGATTTATGAACCCAAGACAATGAAGTTTGTTGTGGATATTAAATTAGGTCAAGTTTTCTTTAGCAGACCTTTTTTTTATTTTTTAGGGGTTTTCACTTGTTTTGAGTATTTTCATGTAAAGACCTAATGATTTCCTTTTTTTACTAAGCGATCCAAAAAGGGAGAGGGTGGAAAAGCAATGCAAGCTGACACAATGCTGGAAAACTCAACATCATGTCACATGTTGTATGCTCAGTTAGAAGACTCACCTTGCTTCCCAACACTCTCCATGCGGGATGCTAGATATAATTGAAATTACACTAAATGCATGCAATGGTGTGAAATCGTCCTAGATCATGAATTGTTATTACATGAAGTCCCAGATTAATTTGAATCTATGTCCAAGTGTAGTGAATATAGGAGCATGCAATATATATTAAGCTTTGGACCTAGATTACTCAATTCAAGCAATCAAACTCTTTAGGGTCTCATTCACATAAATAAAGAAAAGAAAGGCAAAAACACACAAATCACGTGAGACGAAACAAAGCAAAAAATAAGGAAAGAAAAGAAAAGCGATGAAAACCATCAAGACTGTCAAAACTTGGTGAGGACTCCCAAGTGCACTGGCACTTGGTGAAACAAACCCCAAATAGTCTAAGTATCCATGTACATGTTTTATTACATGTTCAAAGTAAATCTCTCTAACATAAATGGAAAAAAAATAGCTACTAAGGCAAAATTTGGTCCTACACACTCTGCTCCTTCTCCTTTGGTGCTCTCTCCTACAGCCGGGGAAGAATGACATGCTCCGCCTCTCATAGGTGCAAAGGTAATCCGAAGACGGCCTCCATAGATAAATGGTTCCTCGTAGCAAAGGAAATAAGAGACAATGTCATAAACAATTATAAGACAATATAAGCAAAGTAATATGGAAAGCTATGTAAGTAAACAAGCAAGCAAGCAAACCTAATATGCCTAAGGCTGCTAATCTACCCGGATGTGCTCCCCGACAACGGCGCCAATTGATGTGGAATTGAGAATGATGTGTACTTTTTTACAAAATGATGGAGTTCCAAATGCTTGGTCTTAGAGGGCCTACGGTGCCCACAAGTCGGGTCTAACAATCGGTGTCTCAGCATCTCTCGCAGTACTCAGATCCAATCACCCTAACTCACTCCACTCAATAATCAATACCCACAAATGTGTATGTATAAGAAGATCATGCAAATGCATGAGTTAAGAAATTTATATAACACTACATGAAATGTGTATGAGCAAGAGGGTAGAGTGTCGTCTTTGGGAGCAAACATGGATAGACTACAAAAATGGAATCCAACTCAAGGAATCAAGCACAAAATTGTCGGTTTCGCAGGCTAATTAGGTTTTATGTATTTTTATGGGTTTTTAAGTTTTATGATTTTTATTTGATTTTTATTAATATATACATACATATATATTATGAATTTTAATTTTTCAAATGATTCTTAATTAATAAAATATAATAATAAATATATAATAATAATATAGATATATGTGAGATATATATAAAGAGAGATAAAGAAGTGTCTTTTATCTTTTTAAAATATAACAAATAAAGTCAATTTACACAAAATAAAATGTTTTTTTTATAAATCTCTTTTTTAGGGAATTTTTAAGATTTTAATGGATTTTTATAAATTAAAATACAAAAAATAAAACAAATAGAAAATACAAGAGCTTCAAATAGGCCTACAAATATCTGTCAAATCAGAAAGGACCCAAAATGATTTTTCCTATATACAAAATAAAATAAAGAAAATTTCAAGCTTTAGAACATATTTTTCTTTGATTTTTATGATTTTTTAAGGTTTTATGTATTTTGCAAAATTAAGTTTTCTGTGTTTGTATTTTTTATGAATTTTAGATATGTGACAATATGCAGTAAAATACATCTACCCTAATTTCTTGTACTTTTTGAATCATATTTTAATTTTTATGATTTTTCAAAGTTAAAATAGTAAAATATAGTTAATTTTGCATTTTTTATCAGGAAATAATATCCAACACCTTAATACAAATATGTGTGTTATAATATCATTTAAAGTATTTAAGTTAATTTCCCTAAGATTTTTAGAATTAATTAAGCAACTAATACAATTAAAACAAAAGCAAATAATCAAACACAACACACATGGATTATTCTACAATTTTTGAAACCTTAAGCACGTATTTTTAACAAATAAGCAGAGTCCAAGCGCTAAAGCATAATTTTTCCAATTAATTTCGTAATATAGAAATTCCTTAAGGGGGTATATGTGCAAATAAATAAACATCCAAGGGCATCCAAACAATTTTCCCAAAAAAATAATTTTAATAAAAAAATGGAATGGACTAAATTATAATTTCTTATAATATTTTCAACATTTCCATGCAAGTTCCCCAAAATCAAATGACAAAATAAGAAAAATACCCCCTAAAACCCTCACATGGGACCACACATGAGGTGAGGTGGCCTGGACTAAAAAGCAAATAGAAAATACTATAGGGATCCAAGTGCAAAATAACCACTATAGGGATCTAAGTGCAAAATAACCACAAGTTTTTAAACAATGATAAATAATCACAAGACCAAATCGTAAATACCAAAAGTGCAAGTGAAAATATGCAAAATACTCTCACTTTGAGTGTTGAGGGACGGTTGGGATCCGTTCACTTGAACAATTGGTACGCATCCCACGGCTGGTACCGCTTCGTTGATTACCAACTTGGATTAGGTCTGCGATCAAATATGACTGTGCTGGTGTCGGTTCATTGGAAGATGGATGTTGATTTTATTCTGGGCATTTATTCTTCATCGAACGAGTGTTGGTGGATCTGGAAGAACAGTCGAAGAACAAGTGCCCGACGACTTTCAATATGGGCTCATGCGTAACTCCAGCCTCCTCCTGCATGGATGACGGGATCGATAGCTTCCTGGGATGATGGTGGAGTGGTGGGTGGTCTGAAGAAGGTCCGAGACCCGTTGAACGAGTCCTTGAGGTCAGTGGAAAAGCAACAACCTAGAGAACCTCCTGTTGAACTTTGGACCCCTCAGATGGGGTTCTCAGCGGCTAAGACCTGCATGGTTAGAAACGAGACCTGGAAATGAATCATCCATGCGTAAAAGAATTAGGTACATGCGGTGAACGAGCTGGAGCGATGGGTCTCTGGTGAGGCGATAGAAGGAGACGTGTCGGACACGATCTTTGTAAGATCGAGGAGGCTGAAGTGATATGGGAAATGGAGAAGTGAATGAGAAGCTGATGGAGGTGTAAAGGGTGAGGGAGTGTCTGTGTAGGAGCGGAGATGAGTGATGTAGCAGTGAGCTCCGGCTAAGATCTATTTTTAGGATTTTTGATATTTTCCAGCAAAATCAAACAGATAAGAAATAAATCTAAGCTATAGTTATCCTAAGGAAAGAAAATAAGCAAGAAGAAGCAACTCACTACGGTTAGAAACCTGGGAGCAAACTTCACCGACAAGAGCTCTGACGAAGGGTGGATGCACCACCTACTCCTTCGTCTGCGCCGAAGAACAGGTGCTCAACCTTCCTATTACCAAGGCGATGCTCTGGTGTGGTTCTTATGGGTTAGGGAGGCAGTGGACGGTCAACTGAGCAAAGGAGGACGTAGCAAGTTATTTATATTTGCCTGAAAAAAGTTGAAATAGGAATTAGGGTTTCGCCTTGATCGGCCAACACAGATCAGATTGAGATGATTCGCAAGACAAAGCATGATATGTTCTATGGTTTTAAAAAAGAAATCAAGCTCGAATAAGCAACAAAAGTCATGGCAAAATTTGGAGAAGTCAGATATCCAACAAGTTTGACAGGCAACAGAGGAGTGGGGGGGGGGGGGGTTGTTGACCTGAGGTCAACAGTTCGCAGCCCGGGATTGGATCACGTCAGCGCCACCTAGGCGCTAGTCGACAAAATAGACCAATAAATGAACGAATAATAAAATAAAAATAGAAAATGATTATATTTTTTAAAAAATTTAAAGCATGAAATATGCTACGTAATTGATAAGCTGTTTTTAGTGATTTTTGTTTATTTTTATCATGTTATTTATGACGTTTTGATATTTACATGTAATTTATAGGTATAAATACCTATATATTCCATTTTTATTTTTATTTTGTGTTATACACTTTATTACTTCATATACATAATTTTAACATTTACACTGTATTTAAGTACACATGTACATAGTTTTCTTTTATTTTTATGAAGTTATTTATATACATAAATAAATATATATGCCTATAATATAGGTACTTAATAGGTATATTTACCTATGTAGTAAAATGCATTATTTTTTTAGTGTATTTGTAATGATTTTATTTTAGTATTATAAGTATATAAGGAACACAAAAATGTAAAGAGTAATAAATTGATTATTTTATATAGGTATGTTGCACAATGAGGGTCAAAAAGCCAACTTCTGCACCTTAACTCTAAATTAGATGAAATAAAATTCATTAAATAGCTCATTAAAAGTTATATAGAATTAAATTAATTTCGGTGAATTTTAAGACTATATAGAGAAAATACAGGTCTGAGATGTTTTCTTTGCGACTTTTTATTATGTGTATCCCGGGCACACTGTGCATAATTTTTTAATGATTTTTTATAAATTTTTTTGTAATATTATGTACAATGTTCATATTCAAGATTTATTGATTTGAGGAGTAAAAATATGAAAACAAAATGAGACCCAAAATTAATATATTAACAAACGAATTAGGGTATTTATTGATTGTTTTTATGAGGTTTCTTTGCCCTATCTCCCCCTACCTTATTCCTCATTGACTAAGTTAAGGTTTGACTTAGTCTCAGATTATTTTTCTTTTCTTTTATTTATTCCTTCATTTTAGGGTTTAATTACTTGTATTTATATACAATATGTAGATTAATATACATGTGTTAATTCATGAGTGTTACTGATGTTTACATGCATTTATCTAGGTATTAAAGCCTAAAATGAATGAATAAATATGCATGAATGGCAATTCATCAGTCGTGCCTCACTACGTCACCGTCATCCAGCCGCCCGCCACCATTGTCTCCTCCTCGTTATCGATTTCTAGGGCTTGAGTCTCTTACAGAGAAGAAGAGCCTCCTTTTTATCCTCTTTCATTTTTTGCAAATGCCTTTTGGTTTATTTTATTGAGTTAAACTTAATTTCTTTTTTAAAGAAGATTGATTATTTTATTGACTTTAGTTCCAAAGCATATTTAATACATTTCACCTTATATTTTATTTTATCTTGAAATATTGTAAGTATCCTCCTGGTTAGTATTATGGAGTTCACTTGGTTCATTCCATATATAAATTAGTCCCTAGATTTCTATACTGCACTTCGACCATGATGTTCTTTTTTAGGATTAAAAATATCATAAAAACTTCTACAAAAGTTCTTAAAAATACTAGAAAGCATTTAGATCATTTAAATAGGTTCCATCTTCTTTTAAGATTATCTAATATAAAATCAAAAGTGAATTCCCATTTGCTTACATTAGAAATCAATTGAGCTTGAAAACCATGAAAATTTGTGATAGTTTGCTAGGCCCTTATGGATGGATCCTCGACTTGTCCACTTTACATTTTAATTATAATTTAGACATGTTGTATTAATTTATTTGAATTATCCAGCTTAAGTGTAATACAACTTAATAAAAATCAACTTTTAAACATAGCAAAATCTCACTTTGAGAAACGAATCAACCAATTGATTTAATCAGAAAACTTGATTTGAGATGGAGATGTATATTATGTATAAGCATGATGTATCCCAAGTCGTGTCTAGCTCTATCTCCCTCTCTCTGTTGATCATAGACGATGATGGATAAATGTTGATTGTGAGAAAGGAAGTTGTTTTATAGATGAAGAGCTTTGGGTCGTTGAGTGGGGTTGGTGTGTTGAAGATGGTTTCCACGTGGTTCCACAAAGAAGATAAAGTTGTTGAATTCTTGTTTTGCTGGAGGTTGCATATGGTTATTGGAGATTGGGTTATGGAGAAAATGGTTAGAGCATCGAGGCAATGAGAGGGTGGTTTGGTTATAGGAGATTCATGGTTGTAGAGCTCAGTTCCATAGGAGATACCTAGTTCGATTATAAGGTTGGAAGTGTGGCAAGGGTAGAAGCTTATGGAGATGGGAGATGGCGATTTCAAGTAGTGTTGATTTGAGGATGAGGGGGTACAGGAGAGCATGATATGGATTAGAGCTGATGGGTTATCCGTCCAGGTATGGGGGGTTTGTCTAGATTTGGGTAGGTTAATATCAAATTTGTTGGTAGCGAGAGGATATGGATGGATTTTTTTGGAGGTTGGTGATGTCTACTGGGATTATGATTCACATAAGATGTTTGTCACATGCATGTCAGGTGGTCGGGTTTTGACGAAGATGGAAGGATCAAAGCAAAGGATTGGGATTATGATTTGTGGGGAAGTTAACCAAGGGGTCAACAAAAGTTGATATATGAATGGTTGAGGGTGTTTGGCTACGGGATTAACCATGCGAGAAGAGAATTTGACCAAGCGATTGAGTTTGTATTAGAACAACCAATGAGCGATGCACACGTGTGCATGGTTGACCTTCTGTTGACCGTGTATTAAAATGTAAATAAATATAGATTAAGATTTGAAGATGAACTCAAATGCAATTTTGACCAAAAGAGAACGTATAGATCTCATTGAGATCTACAATGTTTGTGAAGGACTTGAATGAAAATAGACTAAATAATGAGAGATACATTTTTTGTGATATTATATATAATATATAATAATATATTTTTTATATTTTATGTTATTCTCTTTGATTTTCTTATAAACAATGTATGCATGATAAAATTACATGAGGTACTTAATAATGCACGAAATACAAATGCACTTTTTTGGATTTTCATTTCTTGAGAAAAATAAATAAATAAATAAAAGTAAATCATGTAAGTGTGGATAATTTAGTGTATACACAATTAAACTCCTCCTTTTTTCCTACTTTTTTTATTTTTTTTATTTTTATATGGTCACGTAAAACATGAAATAAAATAAAGAAATGGAAAAAATAAATGAAAAGATTTAAATATGTACATGAAATAATAAGATAAAGTTAGTCGGTTTTGTACAATCAAGAGTTAGGCCTCAAAATATAAATTTCACAAATGAACTCTGTCTCCTTTGAATTTAGTCTTATCTTGTATAGAATTGAGTGCTTTTATATAAAAAGGTGAATAGAGTTTAATCAAACATTGTATGAGGAAGTTATACTGCTTTACATTTTTTGTCATGAAAATTATAGTTTGGGTTCTATTGTCATTTTTACATGTTATAAATTTTTAGGTTTTTTAAGGAATGAGACCAGTAATATGTACATAACAAAGTTAGTTTCATATAAATTGGACTTGGTATGGATATACTAAAATGCTAGAATATTGTATAAAGTACACAAATAATTAGATACTCAGTCAAACTTAAATGCCCCACCATTTTATGTGGATGTTATAGGCTAATGCATACTCCTTATTTACACATGCATGAATGCTAAAAATGATGTATAAACATTAAAATGCACAAGTTTGCTAGGGAATTGAGCTTTATTTTCAACTTTTGGTTACATGAATCACTCATACCCCATATACTTAAACTTTGCTAGTCCCTTAGCAAACAAAAGAATGATGAAGTGAAATGAGATTGGGGTCCAGACCAATATCATGAATAAAAGGTGAAAATGGAATGGATCCCACCTTATGATTAATGGTTTATCGACACTTTTGTGAAATTTAGGACTTTGGAGTCAACAATCTCTAAGTTCTACATGTCATTATCCAGGCTCGGCATAATAGTCCATCAAATCCACCTGCTCACGGAGCATACTCTTTGAGCAGTGATATAATTGTCTTGTATGTAAAGGTGTTAGACCACTTGAGACACTGAAATACCAAGAAATCTACTCCTATAGCAACTCATCCTCGAGGAATCGGGTATTCACTTCTAAGTTCAAATGCAACTGGCTCTAAGAAGTAGGGGAGAAGGAGAGGAGTGGAGTATGAATAGTGTACCATATCTCTGATTTGGAGCTTGGTTGGTGTAGCCAAATATTCATATGCAGGCTTCTTGCTTTGAAATTGGCTTTGGAATTAACATTGCATCAATTAGAAGTTTGCTTCTACTGTAATTTTTACCTTCTTAAGTTTTTTGAAGACTTTATTTCATTAGAAAATTTTGTATTTTTTGATATTTTTTTATGAAATACCCAAGCAAATAACTCGAAATCATCTATCCATGACAAAACCTATCCAGCGAAGAGAACTCCTTTGTTGTCAATACATTGGGATGGATTATTGAAATCTTTCCTATAAACTTATTGGTTTTCTTCTCTTGGCTAAATCTTTACAAAGAGCGAACTGCCATTTCATTATCAATAAATTTGAAAAACTCTAAGTATGGAAAACAAAGATCCTACCCCTCTCATCAAATGTCGTTGAAGATGCGGTTTTCGATATGCTAAAAGTGAATTTTTAGGCAGCGGAAACCTATGGATTTAAAAATATCTTATAAATACAAGCCAATAGATATCACATAAAATACATGGTAGGCAGAGAATCAATCTATTTGGGCTTACCTATTTTATGCATATTTTATTTCATTTACAAATGTATTTTTGAATTTATTATCACAAATCAAGTCTTAATTTTCCTTTTTATTCCTAGATCACTTTAAAGTATTTTAAAATTATGTCATTAGGTTCTAAACATCATCAGGATCTCACCTAAATTTTCTATTTTTTGGATCTTTCTACTATTTTTGGAGATTTTCGTGGGCACCTGTGTAATTTTAAAGATCCAAGAGGATGAATGTAAATAAAATCAAAACCTAGGAGCGTATGTGTAAAAAACTACAAGTATATAGATAGACACACAAATTTTTATTTTAAAAAAATTTAATGAGAAAATTATAGAGAAAATAATTAATGAAATAAAATTTAAGAAAAGGTCCCCAAAGGATTGAAATGCAAATATGGAAAAGTTGGACTAAGAAGATGCAATTTTTGTAGTAAAAAATAACAAAAATGGGGGTAAATTACAGAAAATAAATAAGAACTTTGACTAGTTGGGTAAAAGGTCCAAAATTTATAGAAAAAAGCACTGGAAGAGATAGGGCGGCTATTTTCATAACCAGTATTTAACTCAATAGACAATTGACCAACATCTACTTCCAAGCAAGTGATGAATACATTATTCATTTCTTTGTATTCAAATCTTGGGCCAAATACCTTAGCAAAAATTCCATAAAACACTTGAAATAATCACCTTATTCGAAGAACATTATAAATAAATTCCTTGTAGGTAAATAGTACATAAATAAAACTAATGAGAAAATTTTAGAAAAGTAATAAAAATGAATCTCAATTATACATATATACTTAATTAACAGAACCCTGAATAAATAAAGAATCTTCCTGATTTTCTATAGAGTGCATACAATAACCAAACTTGATTCTAATTGGACTATTTAAGAAAATATATGAATAAAAATAAGCGAAAAATAACAAGGTGCACAAATCCTAAAAAGAACTCAAACAATAATTGCAATTTTGTTTGAAATTGGACTACCAACTTTCTTGAACGTGTGAATTCCGATAAAAAATCTACACACCTTTAGGTGTCATTCGGGTAGGGGGTAAAACCACCAAGGGGGGTTTACCTCTCTTAACCCACTTATTCTCTCTCCAATGTAAACCCCACATTTTCTCCTTTTTAATACATTAAATAAATTAATTCTCTTTCATCCACTCCATCAGAAAATAATATATTATACCATCATATCATATAAAAACTATAAACTAGTCAACTTCTTCTCACTTTTTCAAACTTCAATACAATCATAGCACAACAAACTAACAACAAACCCACACCCGGTTTAACCCTCTATCGAAACACAAAAACACAAAAAATATGTTACCCTCTACCAGTTTAACCAACCCTAACCCGTGTATCAAACGCATCCTTAGGGCATGTTTGGTTGCCATGTTACTCCGGGGTAATCTGGCATACCCCATGCTCTATTGATGCACTTGGGTTGAAATCAGTTGTATGGATCGTACAATTTCTTTGTTGTAATATTTTTAACATTGTTCAACTAAAAATATAAAAAATAAATTATAATCATTATAAATTAAAATATCACACACAACAATGTCACATCACATCACACTTATTATTCCAACCCTCTCCAACTCTCCCAACCATGCAGACATATAATATTCACAAGAGGATACCCGAACCCAACCGAATCCAATTACCAAGCATACCCTTAAAGCTGAGACACATTATATACCCTTTAATTGGTATATTTTTTTAAATGGATAATGCGAAGTTGGGTTTTGGGCATATTGGTATCTTCTATCTTTTAATTTTAGCACATGTATAATTTATCGAAGGCACATATTTACTCACTCACACCTGTATATATTTTTGTTATTACTTTTGTATATTTACTTTCATACAAAATTATAATAAGAACACAATCAAGTACAAAACTAAAAGAGTAAAAATAAAGAATATCCAATAATACGTATATTATATATAACTACATATCCCTATTTTCTAGATTGACCTAGACTAAGCTAATAAATTTTAATAAAAATACCTAAATGTGTCTACTAAAATTCCCAATGAAGGGCTATTTGGACCTTGATGTCAAAAAAATGATGCTTCTATTTTAATATACAATTTTATTTTTTTTAGATTATTTAAAATCAAGTTATTTTTTTTTGAATTTTCTTCGTATTCCACCCCTTAATTCCATCCCTTACTATAGTAGCCGTGTTCTCTTGGTCAATGATCCCTTTTCCCACTTTAGTCACGAGCCAACTCCAACGACTAATTGTTATGCCAACAACCCTCTTTTACTCTCCATTCCCCCCTCTCCAATGTAAACATCTCCTCTCCCTCCTTATCTCCTCAATTAAGGCCTCAAAAATGTGTTATATGTCATTATACTTAAGAGTTTCCTCTAGGGTTGAGCATTGGGCCGGGCCAACCCGACCCGACCAAAAATCTGGCCTGCTTAGCCCGACCCAAGCCCGAGCCCGCACTTGAAATGGGGCGAGCTTGGGCCTTTTTTTAGGCCCAATTGCAATTTCGGGCCAGGCTCGGGCCCTATAGGGCCCAAACCCGTAAAGCCTGATAGCCTGAACCCTATATATATATGGTAAGATTGATAGCATGCAACACTAACAAAGATAAATTATATACCAATTAAAATTATGAAATATACAAGTTTCGTATTGCATTTATTTGTTACCTTTGTATTGATATCATCTGTTAAGACTAGAAGGTTATTGTTGCTTATCTTTGCCACAAGGTTCTAATCAAGAAGAACATTCGTCGTCTTAATGTTATTTTCCAAACAATCCGGAAACTATTCCAATATGCATTCGCTATGAAACCAGATGTTGTGCTTCATTAACATAGGTTTTACAAACTCGTATCAAATACATATATTGCTATTTCAGATGCAAAATATGCATCTATTTTTAAATGCATTTGAGATAAATGTTGGGGCATCTAAATGGGCCGGCCCGACCCGAGCCTGTCCCAATAATCTTCGGGCCGGGTTCAGGTTTGGGCCTATCTTTTTTAAAAATAAACGGGCCTAGGGCATGACCTGTTAGCCCATATATCAAAATAGGTTTGGGCCGGGCCACGGCAAACCCGGCCCATGCTCAACCCTAGTTTCCTCCGAGTCAAAGACCTAAGAGCTCTTTCTCTTCCAATCACCGGTGATAACAGTGATCGTGGGGCAATGTGAAAGTCCAAAGAAGATCCATGAACTTCAGGGATGTTGTGTTTGAGGTCAAATTTCCTCGTAGCATGCAATTCGCAATGCATAAGGAGTTTCAAGTAGCCAGCTTATGTGATGATAACCATTGAGGTTGCATACCTTCTTCCAAAGCTTTCTTTCATTCTAGTTATTCGTATTTTACTCTTCATTTTTCTGTTTTCAGTTGGACTTTCATTCTCTTCTTCCATTTTACTATATCTTCCTTTATCTCCTTAATTTGAACTATTTTCAAGCATCAAGAAAACACCTCGCCTCTTTATAACCCTTTTGCAACCCTTCGTCTTGTCCCTCTTCTCGTCGCACCACTCGAGGGATACACACACTCACCTTTACCCATCTCAGCCACATGTATTTACGGAGCCATATATCGATTAATCCATACATACCTTGTGCTATGGAGTTCTACTTTGCAAGTCACCTTTGGCTACCCTTCCGCTACAAAGAATGATCATTCCTCGAGCTTTGCCAATTCAAGGACAAACAATCGCAACACCTGGAGGCAAGAAGATCCTCCAGAACATGACGAACACATCCCATTTTGTAAGCATATAGGCTCGCACCACCTATCGTAATCGGATGACAATGATCGTCCCCAAGCTCTAATTGTGGGTGTATACTTCAAAAGGGTGAGAAATATCAAGACTTTTTCAAAATTTAAAATCCTTAAATCCTATTTTATCATTTAAGAATTCATTTTGCACATGTAAAATCTTACAAATGCGTGATAGATGCATTTTCTAGTGCTTTATCAACCAACCAACACTCTTTGAAATCCATTGCATGTAGCTCCTGGAAGCCTATGAAACCCCAAAACTTGCCGGCTTTGTTTTTAATTCGAGAAAAATCTACAAATCAAAAAAGGAACTCCCACTTATTAGGTACATTGTCTAAAAAATACCTAATATAAAAAATTCCTCATTTTGTAGTTTCTAATATTTAGGAACCTATTACATAAAGCGACATGATTTGCCAATAGCATTTTTATTTGTTAATTTAATTTGATTTTATAAATACCCAAAATCACTTAGGATAGTTTTTATTTAACATATGCTTGAAAATATTTTTATCAAGATTTTCAAGTTTGTTTAGAGCTCAATTTTTGCGAAAATACAATTGGACATAATTAATGCATTGTGAAAATCCAGTCTTTAGCAACTGACCAACCAACAGATCCATCTAAGTTTCTTCGGTCCAACTGATTCTAAGAATTTTTCTACTCAATTATTTTGTTACTCCAAAATTTTTCCTTTTCGTACCGTTTGATTCCTTGTTGCTTACCTTTATTTTTAGTTAGCAAATTTGAATTTAAACTACTGTTTAATTCGATCCTACTAATTTTGGTGGAAGTTGCCAGCTATTTTTGTGAAGAGATCATTTGATGAAAATACATGATGGCATTCTAAGGCTTTAAAAGGGAGGTTAGATCTTTGTTTCTCAACACACATTCTACTTATTCATTCTCATCTCTGGAGCAAAAAGAAATATTGTCTTGTGTTTTCAATTATGATCCTTGAGAGATAAAAAGAAGTTGTCTTATGCAATTGTGCTTCACGACTTGCTCCTGCACATTTTAGATCTGCAATACCATTCATTATTTTGCCTCATACTGCACTGCATATATTTGGATATTGTTAAGATTTTATCTCATTGTACTTTATTATAGGATTCCCTGGTTGTGGGAGCCTATCTTCTGGATGGAAGAAGAGTTCGACACCATTGTCTATAATGTTATAAGACACAATTGAAAAGAACTACCCTTTCTGAAAGCATCTCAATAATGTAAAAGATCGAGTGATTTGGGCGGTCAAAATATGCAATCGGAACAACTCTGATCGAGGTTTTCATCAGGTTAGGTTTCCGTGTTATAATATGTGTACCCATTTTTTACTGTTTGATTTTCTGTGATTGAACAATATACCCCGTCGTTGTTTACTTTTGTGATCACCTTGCCGAGGGAACCTTAATTGTTCCAGTTAGCATGCTTCTTCACATATCATATCAATTATCATTATTGAACTTCATCCTTGATCTAACTCTTTTGATAATCAATCATCATACACCATATCCGCTGTGACCAAGGTATGCACTCCTATATATGCAATAGGACATGGCTACTAATGCAACTATAAATATGCTTCACTTCATGTATGGAAATGGTATACAACTAGAGCATGGATTGTTCAAAGTTTTTTATTCCACATCCATTATATATTTTTTATTATCCTACTATCATTTTCTGCCCATCTCTTCATGACACACATTCACGCAATTTTGTTTACGTGTGAAGTAGTGACGAAATGATTTTGAATAGGTTAGAGATGAGAAATTCTTTTAAGAGTTACATGGATTTACCATTTCATTTTTTTAGCATCTTTTCAACTATCAATATGATATTCGTACTCGTCATTTTTCCATATAAGTAAACCACAATATTAGAATTAAAAGATCAATAATGTGCAGTACCATGAAGAGGGATGCCATTTTTTTCTTATGATGTTTATTTCATCCTTATTTGTTGTAGGCCCATAGTTCATGATTTTTTTATTTATGCTTTATGAAGTGTACATATGTATATGCATTTTTATTTTTTTTTTCTCATTTGTCTCTTTCCTTAAAGAATGCCATGATATTTCCCCCTTTTTCATCTGAAGTCGCTCTCTGTATGCAGCCTTTCCAAGTTCCAAGTCGATCGAGTTAAAGCACGATCTTTCTCGTCCTCCTACCTTTCCGCGGAGTCCTTGGCGACAGCAAAGACGAGATCAATGGGTCTCTCTCCAGTAGAATGTGCGTCTCCTCTCCCACTCCCCTCTCGCCACTAATCCCTCCTCTTTCGGTGTTTTGATGACTCCTTTTTCTAATGCTTTTTATGTTTTTCGTAGCAGTTAATACTGCTGTTTCTTCCTCTTCTTCTTCTTCTTCTTCTTCTCGTTGTATTATAGTCTTCGAGTGTTGCAGGTTGTTGTTGGTGTTGTGAAGAATGTGCTTGGGTTTGTTAGGTTGCGGTTGTGTTGTTGCACTGCAAGTGCCTGTTACTATGCTTGAGAACTGCCGAGAGAGTTGATTTCGGGTTTCTTAGGGTTAATTTAGAGTCGGACGATTCAAATTTCTTTTTGTTATCCGTATAAATATTTGAAAAGAAGGCAGAATTGAAGAAGATGGCTGTCGTGGATTTGAAAAATCCTGAGGATGAATTGGAACTTGAAGTTCAGACAGTTGCATTCGTTGCGGTAATGAAAAACTATAATGTCGATGGGATGCATTTTATCGAGTTCTTTGAAATGAAGTAGATAATATGCCAGAAACCATTTGTCACTAGTCTTGTAGCTCGATAAAGAAATTCCGATTAGATCTTATAGAATTTAGAGGACATTTGAAAGGAAGGTGGAGTATGTGGGAGAGATCTACCTAAGTCTGCATGATTCAGAACGTATCTTGATAAGCAGAAGAGAGGGATTTTGTCATAACTTATGAAATGGATGACCTCAAAATTTTCCGTGAATTGGTTTCTGTCATCGTACGGTCTTTGTGTTTCGGAGCAATTTTAAGAACTCTAAAGTTCCTGTAAAGGGGATAAACTTAGATGATTAAAAAGGATCCAAGGGTTCTCTTATATAGGAGAAAAACTCATTTGATAAAGTACAAAAAGAGGAGAGGATAAATAGATGATTACAGAAGATAAAGCAAAATAAAAAATGATTATTATAAATATAGGAATTATCTCAACACTCCCCCTCAAGCTGGAGCGTAGATATCAATAAGACTCAGCTTGGAACAACATTTCTGATAAGGTCCCCTTGCTAGAGCTTTTGTAAGTATATCTGCTGTCTGGTCTCCAGAGCTGACATGTGTAGTAGTGATAATACCCTTTTGTATCATGTCACGAGTGTAGTGACAATCTACCTCTATGTGCTTCGTCCTTTCATGAAAGGTTGGGTTATTTGCAATGAAGAGAGCAGTTTGATTATCACACTGGAGATGCATGGGAAGAGGTACTTCTATAGTTAGGTCAGTAAGAACAGATCTGACCCACATCATTTCTGTGCTAGCCTGTGCCATGGCCCTGTATTCTGATTCAGCACTTGATCTAGCAACCACTGTCTGCTTCTTACTCTTCCACGAAACAAGAGAGTTTCCTATGAACACGACAAATCCAGATGTAGACTTTCTATCTTTTGGACACCCAGCATAATCTGCATCTGCGCATGCTGTCACTGATAGAGATGTGCCTTTGCTGAAAAGAAGTCCAGTACAGGTGAGGTCTTCAGGTATCTTAGAATCATATGGACTGCATCCATATGTGCCTGTCTGGGCTATTCCATGAATTGACTCACTTTGCTTACTGCAGATGCTATGTCGAGCCTGGTAATAGTTACATATAATAGCTTGCCAACCGGTTCTCTGTATCTTCTCTTGTCGATTTCCTCAGTATCATCATACAACTTCATGCTTGGGTCAAGCGGAGTAGTGACAGGTCTGCAATCTGCCATACCTGTCTTTTAGAGAAGATCTATAACATATTTTCTTTGGGTCATTACAAGACCCTGTTGATTCCTGGCAAACTCTATTCCAAGAAAGTAACGTAAATGTCCAAGGTCCTTGGGTCACAAACTGCTGACCTAGGAAGTCCTTGACATCCTGAATACCCTGCTCGTCATCCCCTGTAATAATAATGTCATCAACATAAACAAGAATGACTGTAATACCTCTCTGAGTCTTTTGTATAAACAAGGAGTGATCCGCAGTTGATCTCACAAACCCCCGCTGCTCTATCAAGTTCGAGAGCTTCTGGAACCATGCCCTTGGACTTTGCTTGAGGCCATAGATAGCCTTATGTAACCTGCACACCTTATGACACTCCCCCTCAACGGCGAACCCAGGTGGCTGCTGCATGTAGACCTCCTCCTGTAAGTCACCATAGAGGAATGCATTCTTCACATCAAGCTGATGAAGAGGCCACTCTCGTGTTACGACAACAGCAAGGAGAATACGTAGAGTAGAATGTCTGGCTACTGGGGAGAAAGTATCTTGATAGTCCATCCCATATGTCTGGGTGAACCCTCGTGCCACAAGTCTCGTCTTATAGCGATCCACACTGCCATCCGCGCGGTGTTTTACAATGAATACCCATTTGCATCCCACAACTGACGTATCAACGGGAGCAGAAACAAGACTCCACGTACCATGCGATTGGAGCGCAGCCATCTCCTCCTCCATAGCAATCCTCCAATGACTATCCTTGAGAGCAACCTGGTATGTTCGTGGTATTTGCACGGCTGACAGCGCTAGCATAAATCTCCTGAAATCTTCTGACAACCTATCCAAAGAACTCTGGGCTGCAAGCGGGTAAGTGGCACATGTCCTTTTTGGCTTTCACAGAGCAATTGATATGTCAAGATCATCTGCCAAATCATGGGCCTGGGTATCTCCCTCTTGAGAGAGTACATGCTCCTCATGTCTAGAATCCTGTTGTATAGTCAATTCAGTAGTGCCATCAGTAGAAATAATATGCTCATTACATACCTGGGGCGTGCTGGATGATGGGCAAGGCTTGCGAACAGGGCGAACAGGGCGAGATCTGCGAGGAATATTATGAGGCAAGAATTGAACCAACGGAGGTGGTGGAGGTGGTGGAGGAGGAGTAGGTGAAGGTGAAGAATCAACAGTAGGAGGTGGTGGCATGTAAATCTCATTATCAGAGTCAGATGGATTAAGTTTGTCATTTGTAAGAGAAAAATACATGACCGACTCAAAGAAAGTAACATCAGCACTAACAAAATATTTCTGGCTCAGTGGATTAAAGCAGCGATACCCCTTTTGGGTACGAGAATAGCCGAAAAATACACACTTGATAGCTTTAGGAGAGAGCTTGTCACGCCCTGGAGAAACATCGTGAACAAAGGCAACAGATCCAAATACACGAGGTGTAAGAGAGAAGAGATCCGTCTCGGGAAACGCAATCGAGTAAGGAACCTTCTCTCCTAACACAGACGAGGGCATGCGGTTTACCAGATAACAAGCAGTAAGGACAACATCACCCCAGTAAGAATGAGGAGCACGACTCTGTATCAACAACGTTCTGGTCACATCAAGTAAGTGACGGTGTTTGCGCTCGGCAACACCGTTCTGCTGGGAAGTGTAGACACATAAGGTCTGGTGAACAATGCCATGGGATTTAAGGAACTCAGAAAGATGTAAGGTGCAAAATTCCAAGGCATTGTCAGAACGAATATACTTGATATTGGCAGAAAATATATTCTTGATTTCTTTAATAAAATACTTGATAGTGGATCCAGCCTTAGACTTATTTTTCAATAAAAAATCCAGCTACAAGATAAAAATGGTGTCCTTGGAGATCAGGAACACGACTAGGACCCCAAATGTCTAAATGAAGAAGCTCAAATGGCTGAGAGCTGCTCCGACTCTGACGGGATGGAAACGATGAACGGTGATGCTTCCCAAGTTGACATGCTTCACAATTAAAGGAGGATCTCGTAGAAATCTGAAGGAGAACATAACATAACTTATGTAGAGGGAGATGTCCAAACCTAAGGTGCCACAAATAAGGGGAAACCGGTCCAGTAGGTATGATAGAAACACTAGCATGAGGAGGTTGAACTAGTCTGTAAAGTCCCCGCTGCTCATGGCCACGTCCAATCATCCTGCCCGTAAGTATGTCCTGAAACACAAGAGATGAAGAGTCAAAGATGACACGACAATGCAGATCCTTAGTGATCTGACTAATAGAAAGTAAATTCATCTGAAAGGCAGGAGCATATAAAACATTCTTCAGACGCATGGATGGTGTCAATTGCACCTCCCCCTGTCCTGTAACAGGTAAGTGGTCTCCATTAGCAATGACGACCCATCTGCCAGGTGGTATTGCTCTGTAGGATTTTAGTTGCGTTTTGTCTCCACATAAGTGGTAAGACGCACCAGAGTCCACAATCCATTCTATCATGTCTGCATTCGTACTACCAGTAAAGGCATAGGTGATACCTGAGGAGCTTGACGAGGCTCTGGCTGCTGTGGCAGTATCTGTGATGGTGTCAGTACTAGGAGTCATGATCTCTCTAATGCGAGAGACAATATCATCCAGGTGAGGATCGACCTGAGGAGACACAATCTGCTCTGCTGCTCGTCCGGAAACAGGATAGCCATGCTTCTGATAGCATGTATCCTCTGCATGTCCAGGCTTGTGGCAATAGGTGTAGGGACCGCGTTGGCATCCACTACCTCTTCCTCGAGGTGTGCGTCCTCTGGACTGGGTCGCCCTACCTCGACCACGAGAGGCGGCCATCGCGGAGGAGTGCGAAGACGTAATTGTCGAAGAGATGTTGAGTCGGCTGACACGACTATAGGCCTCTTCTATAGGAGGAATGGTTGCTCCTGTAAGAAGATGGGTACGTGCAGCCTCATATTCTGCATCAAGTCCGGCCATAAAAACTCCAACCATCGTGGAGTTCCTATATGTCTTTTGTTATTCAACCGAAGTTGTAATAGGCATGTAGCTATGAAGTTTTTCAAACATGCCTCACAACGAAGAGTAGTAGACATGAAGATGGCGACCATTTTGTTTCGAGTTGTAGATATCAAATTGTAGTTGAAGGATCTTGGCCTCATTTTTTGCTTGTGCATACGTGGATGCCAAAGTATCCGACATTGCCTTGGCAGTGGGCTGATTTAGAATATCATTTGCTATTTCTGTAGTAAGTGTCCCACAAAGCCATACTCGCGCGTACGCGTCATCTTGTTTCCAGGAAGAATTTGCCCCAGTCTTATCTGTTGGTTCTGGGTCTGTTAAGATGTGCTCTTTATTGTTGCACTGCATGAGGGTGAGAAACTGTATGGACCATAATTCATAATTGGTCCCATCCATCTTAACGATGGGAGCCGGGCCTTTAAAGACTCTGGACGAGAAAATGTCACCCTTAGTGTCTGACATGATGGTAAAAATAGCCAAATAACAGACTTTAACTGGGTTAGATTGATATAATCGAGTCTATAGAATCATAAGAAGGATCGATTCATAAAATCATCCTTCTGCTCGTTTCCTGATGAATCAGATCATACCTATCCGTCCGGTTAAGAGAGTCTTCTGGATGTCCGGATGGTGCACACTTCTGGACGTCTTCGTGAAAGGTGCTGTAAGTCTGCTATCGCACAGTCGTAGCCCTTGACGCTACGTCAAAGGTGGGTGCGGTAGATTTGGGTTCCCTGATTCGAGAAGCCCTTGACGCTACCTATCTGTCCCCTGATTTGAGTCGTAGCCCTTGACACTACGCCAAAGTCGCAAGCTTGGGTGACGAGATTTGAAAGGGGAGGTCGCCCAGTGGATTCGAGAAGAGGCGTCAAAGAGAAAGTGTTTCACGCACAGATCACGCCAGATCGCGCAGAGGCGGAGGCGGAATCGAGAAGGCGCACAGATCGCGCAGGCCTCACGCGCAGGTGTCCAGGGTCGAGGGCGCGCAGGGCGAGCGGGTGTCCAGTGTCTCACGTACAGATTGCGCAGTCGTTGCGGCGAGGGCCGAGGGCGCGCAGACAGGCGGGGCTGAGGACGAGAGGCGCCGATCGCCCAGGCGAGGGGCGCCGAGCGCCTGGGGTCAGGCGCGGCGAGGGGCGCCGCCTAGGCACGTGCGTTATGGTGTCGAATTTGAGAGGCGTGGGGGTACGGGATAGGTCGAGGGATGAAAAGTTTAGGTATCGAAAAGAGGCTCTAATACCATGTAAAGGGGATAAACTTAGATGATTAAAAAGGATCCAAGGGTTCTCTTATATAGGAGAAAAACCCATTGGATAAAGTACAAAAAGAGGAGAGGATAAATAGATGATTATAGGAGATAAAGCAAAATAAAAAATGATTATTCTAAATATAGGAATTATCTCAACAGTTCCTAATTGGATTGGTCTGCCTTGTCTTAACGTATATCTCCACAGTCTTGGTGATAAATCAATTGTTATATATTTGTGTGGACAGAGACCGTGGACTTTACTAAGCCAAACGACTTGAGAATATATGTAGAGGGCGGCTTTTTACAATGTATGAATCCATAGTGATGATTCGAAATGGAACTGTAGAGATAGTTTCTAGTATTTTTATCACTTTACGTATCTTGTCGTTATTTCTTTATCTTTTATAGACCTCTTTTTAATTTACCCTTAAGGTCTCTCCCTATATAAGAGAGCCTAGGGTTTTTCTGAATGATATCGAAGACTCTTTTCCCAACATGGTATCAGAGCCACCCTAGGGCTCTCCACACCCGCCGCCCCCCCTTCCCCACCCGTCGCCCTCTCCTCGGCGCCGATCTCCGGCTCCTTCTTTCTCACGCCGCCACCTCTCTATCTCTCTCTAGGGCTTCTCCCCGCCACCCTAGAGCTTCTCCGTCTCGCCTTAGGCCTCCGCGTGGTCCCCAGCCCGCCGCCCGAGGCCCCCAGCCCCCGCCCAAGGCTCACAGCCTGTCGCCCTAGGCCCCCAGGCGGCCTACCAGCCCGCCGCGCAGGCATCTAGGCGGCTCCCAGCCGCAGTCCCGTCCCAGCCAGCCGCGCAAGCCTCTAGGCGGCCCCCAGGCAGCACCCAGCCAGCCGCTGCAAGGGCTGTAAGCCTTCTCTGAGGCGTGCCCTAGTCCTCTCTTCGTCCGATATATGGATTTGAGTGTGTAACGTCTACATACGCACTCAAATCCGATGCATTTGGTGTAGACATTCATTACCGTGTCTACATACCCTAGTTCTTCTCCAAGCGGCAGTATGTCAGAATCGAAAGTCGATATGCCCTCCACTGGCGCATTCAAAGGTCCTGCGCCAATAGTGAAGATGGACGGGTCTAACTATGAGCTCTGGGCTATGCAGTTCATGAGCCTCATGAAGTCGAATGGTAAGAAGCACATTCTTACCGAGGATGAGCCCGCAGAGAAGACAGGGATATATGCCTCATGGGAGGCTGATGACTCCTACGCAAAGGTCTGGTTGTCTGGTACATTGACGATGGAGATTGCTAATGACGTCCTCCATCAGCCCACTACTAAGGGCCTGTTTGGTTGCAGGGTTGGGCAGGGTTGGGTTGGGCTGGGTTGGGATGGGTGAATAGTAATCTGTGAGGAGGAAGTACCCTTGTGAATAGTAACTAGGGTTGGGCCAACCCTGCCCAACCCTGCAACCAAACAGGCCCTAAGGCAATGTGGGATATTCTTGCCGCTACATATTCGCAGGTGCGAAATGAGACAAAGATGTTGCAGCTTCAGCATGACATTTTCACAATCAAGCAGAGCGACAAACCTCTCCATTCCCTATACACATCCCTAAGAGGGATGTTTGAGAAGTTATACAGTACCATTCCACTCACTGCTACTCCTGAGCAGCAAGACGTTCCGGAACGCCACCATGGTGGGAGTTCTACTTGCGGCCCTTGATCTTGAATATGATGTCGCCCGGTCTCAGATCCTAGCTGATGCAGTTATTCCTCCAGTGGAGGATGTTTACAGAAGGCTCAGTCGCATTCCTGTTTCCTCGAGCTCTTCTACTCCACCCCCATCAACGATGGCAGTCTTGCGTGGGAGAGGTGGCCCGCCTTCTGGTCGTGGTCGTGGACGTGGCCGTGGACCCCAGGGAAGGGGTGGTCGTGGACGTGGCCGTGGACCCCAGGGAAGGGGTGGTCGTTTCAGTCAGACGTGCTCCTATTGTCATCGCACAGGAAACTCGGAGGAGACATGCTATTCTAAGCATGGGTTCCCAGCATCGACACGTGTTGCAGAGCACTCTCAGTCTCCATTACCGACTGTTGCAGATAATCGATTTGACGAACTTGTGGCCCGTCTCCGAGATATTATGCCACATTCATCTGGTGATTCGTCTGGTGGTTCTTCAGATATTGCTGCTACTGCCTCTGCCAGTTCATCAGCCGCTGCTAGTACCTCAGGTAGATCTACTGCATTCACACCATCTCATGATATATCTGACTGGGTTATAGATTCGGGAGCCACACATAATCTCTGCCGAGATAGAGATAGATTACAGGCCTACAGGGACATTCCTCCCGGCCGTTCAGTGCAGATAGCAGATGGTACCCATTCGCCCCTTGTTGGACAGGGGGAGGTCTTCCTATCCTCCACTATGCAGCTACAGAACGTCCTACATGCTCCTGAGTTCTCAATGAATTTGTTATCTATTAGTTAGATTACGAAGGATTTGCATTGTCGTGCCATATTTGACCCGTCTTCTCTCATTTTTCAGGACATACTCACGGGCAAGGTGATTGGCTGTGGCTCTGAGCAGAATGGTTTATATCGGCTGGTTCGGGATTCCTATGCTGGTGTCTCCTCTCATTCTGCCGGACCAGTCTCTCCGTACATCTGGCATCTCCGGTTCGGTCACCTTCCGCTCCAGAAAATGCGTCATCTTCTGCCCCAGATCTCTCCTAGTTCGTCTTTCCGCTGTGAAGCATGTCAGTTGGGAAAGCATCATAGGTCGAGCTTTCCAAGTCGTCAGAGTCGGAGCAGTAGCTCCCCATTCGAGTTGTTACATATAGATATATGGGGTCCGAGTCGTGTTCCCGATCATCAGGGGCACAGATTTTATCTTGTGGTAGTGGATGATTTTTCTCGTGTGTCATGGGTCTTTCTTTTGAAGAATATATCTGAAGCAGGAGATGTGATCAAGAATTTGATTAATGAAGTACACAATGTTTTCTCTTCCTCAATCAAATATGTTCGGACGGACAATGCCCTAGAATTTTGTACACACTCACTTTCTCAATTTCTTTCATTAAAGGGTAATATACACCAAACCACTTGTGCATATGTTAACGTATACAATAATAGTAGTATCTGTACCTTTCTTTATTTTGTTTTTCCTCTTAGTATGCTTTATGTAATTTACCCATAGGCTACTCTCCTATATAAGAGAGCCTAGGGTTCATGGAATAAACAAGTCATTTGTTTTTCCCAACATGGTATCAGAGCGACGGTCCTAGACCGGAGTTCTCGAAACCCTAACCCTAGCCCACCCCACCCGCCGGCCTCTCTCTCTCCTCTCTCTCTACTCGGCGCCTCCCACCTCCGATCTGCTGCGGCGGTCTTCTTCTCCAATCGCGGCGGTGCTCCAGCCCTAGCGCATCGCCTGTGCGCATCTGTGCGCGCGTGTGCGCACTCCAGCCCTAGCGTCTGCGCGCACTCCAGCCCTAGCGCCTGTGCGCATCTGTGCGCATCTGTGCGCATCAGTGCGTGAGTCCTGTGCGCAACATCTGTGCGTGAGACCTGTGCATCATCTGTGCGCATCGCATCAGCGCACCGCATAGCACATCGCGTGTGCATGCCCATCTGTACGTCTCTTCGCCTCAGTTGCACACGTGAGTAGCGTGTTCTTGCCGCCCCTGCGCGTGAACTCTGTGCACCAGCCCACAGTTTGCGTGCGTCATTGTGATTGATTGCGCGTGTCAAGACCGTAACGCGCACATATACATGGGTTTAGTTGCTTGAGGTCTACACGAGCAACTAAACCCGTCTATGTCTTTGTAGACAAATCATATTTTCTATCAATCGTTCCAGTCTTCAGTATCAAGTATGTCCGAAAGCAAGGCAGATATCCCATCTAGTGGCGCATTCCGTGGTCCAACGCCGATTGTCAAGATGGACGGTACCAACTATGAACTGTGGGCAATGCAGTTCATGAGTATGATGAAGTCTACGGGTAAGAAGCACATTCTTACCGAACCAGAGCCTGCTGAGAAGACTGGAACCTATGCCTCCTGGGAGGCTGATGACGCATACGCCAAAGTTTGGCTATCTGGCACGTTGGCAATTGAGATTGCCAATGACATCCTCCATCAACCCACAGCGAAGGATATGTGGGACATTCTGGCGGCTACATATTCCCAGGCAAAGAACGAGACAGATTCTGCAACTCCAGCATGATATCTTCACCATCAAGCAGAATGGTCGCCCCCTACATTCTCTCTATACGTCACTGAGAGGGATGTTTGAGAAGCTATATAGCTTCATGCCCTTGACAGCCACGCCAGAACAGCAGAAGACATATAGGAACGCCACTATGGTGGGAGTGTTCCTAGCTGCACTTGATCCTGAGTACGAGGCAACACGATCACAGATTTTGGCCGACTCTACAATTCCTCCAATGGAGGAAGCCTTCCATAGACTGAGTCGGATTACAGTTCCCTCAACTGCTGCAAGTCAGAATTCTTCAGCCATGGCAGCAACCAGAGGTCGTGGCTCTCATTACCAGGGCCGTGGACGTGGACCCCGTGGGAGGAGTGGCCGCACTAGGCCAATATGCACCTATTGCCACCGAGTTGGACATAATGAAGATACATGCTATTCAAAGCATGGATTTCCTGCATCTGCACGAGCTGCTGAGCAGATAGAGCCCCCATCTGCTGCTACCTTAGATCAGCGATTTGAAGATCTAGTTGCCCGTCTGAGGGGCATTATCCCACCATCGGGTCCAGCACCGACTACAGAGAGTCATTCTGATGCGGCTGCTTCTGCCTCCACTTCTACCAGTGCTTCAGGTAGTATACTTGCACTTCACAGTAGTAGTCCTGATACATTGCCATGGATTATGGACTCAGGCGCTAAACATCACCTATGTGGCGACCAGAGTCTACTTACATGTTATACCCAGATCCCTCCGGGACGGACAGTTGTCATTGCAAATGGGACACATTCCCCCATCACTGGTCAGGGGGAGATTAGATTGACACCGTCCATGCAGCTCAAGAATATGCTACATGCACCTGATTTTTCAATGAACCTATTGTCAATTAGTCAGATTACGAAGGATCTTCATTGTCGGGCAATTTTTGATTCATCTTCTTTGATTTTTCAGGACATCCATACGGGCAACGTGATTGGTCGTGGCTATGAGCAAGGAGGCCTTTATCGCCTGAATCAGACCCCATTTGCTGGAACCACATCCTCTTCTTCTGGCCAAGTATCCCCTTTACTGTGGTATCTGCGTTTAGGTCATTTACCGCTTCAGAAGTTGCGTCGAGTAGTGCCGTATAGTCTTCCTCACACATCTGTTCAGTGTGAGGCATGTCAGTTGGGAAAGCATCACAGGTCGTCCTTTCCCAGTCGTCCTGGTCGGAGTAGTACCTCCAAGTTTGAGTTATTTCATGTTGATGTCTGGGGTCCGAGTCGTGTACCTGATCATCAGGGACACAGATATTATATTGTTCTTGTGGATGATTTTTCTAGAGTGTCGTGGGTGTTTCTGATGAAAAATAAATCTGAAGCCGGAAATATAATTATTCACTTTCTGAATGAAATCCAAAATGTTTTTTCTACGTCTGTGAAAAGTGTAAGAAGTGACAATGCTTTAGAGTTGTGCACTAATTTTCTTGCTAATTACTACTCATCAAAAGGAATTGTTCACCAAACATCTTGTGCCCATACATCTCAACAGAATGGGATTGCTGAAAGAAAACACCGTCACCTCCTTGATGTCACTAGATCTCTACTTATACAGAGTCATGTTCCATATTCCTACTGGGGTGATGCAGTTCTTACTGCATGTTACCTGATCAATCGGATGCCTTCGTCCGTCTTGAATGAACAGATTCCGTTCTCTCTCATCTTTCCTGACAAGGATCTGTTTACTCTCACTCCTCGTGTGTTTGGGTCGGTTGCGTTTGTCCACCAGTTGTCACCGGGTACTGACAAGCTCTCTCCCAGGGCTGTCAAGTGTGTCTTTGTCGGGTATTCCAGAACTCAAAAGGGGTACAAGTGCTTTGATCCTTTGCGTCGGCGGTATATGATTAGTGCAGATGTTACATTTTTTGAATCTAGTATGTATTTTTCAGCATCTGGAGACAATCAGCTTCCACCTACACCACATGATACCATATACATGACACCACTACCACCTCAGATGCCATCATCAAAACCTCCACCACCACCACCACTACCACAACAACCCATCTCACCATTCCCGTTCCATTATACCCGCAGGCCTCCTCCACCAGCTCATGGTCATGACTCGTCTACTAGCTCGCCTATGGTATGTAATGAGAATATTAATGTTGATGGGTGACGACATTTCTGAGCAGGATGGGTTGCAGGAGCCAGATGGGCCTACAACTGATTTGGATGTTCCCATTGCTTTACGGAAGTCGACGAGGAGTTGCGCCAAATATCCATTATCAGCCTCTGTGTCTTTTGAGCGGCTATCTGGAGATTTCAGGTCGTTTGCTATGGCACTCTCAGCCATAGATATTCCACGGAATCATCATGAGGCTATGCAGGATAGTAGATGGCGGCTTGCAATGGAAGAAGAAATGGCCGCACTTCAGTCCAGAGGTACTTGGACTTTGGTTCCTATGCCTCCAGATGTGAATCCAGTGAGCTGCAAGTGGGTGTTCACAGTGAAGCAAAATGCAGATGGATCCATTGACAGGTACAAGGCATGTCTGGTGGCACGTGGCTTCACACAAACATATGGGGTGGATTATCTTGACACCTTCTCGCCAGGGGCACGTCATTCCACCCTAAGGATCTTGTTGTCAGTTGCAGTTGCTCGAGACTGGCCGCTCCATCAGTTGGACGTGAAGAATGCATTTCTATATGGAGATTTGCAGGAGGAAGTATATATGCAACAACCACCTGGTTTTGCTGTTGAGGGGGAGTGCTCC
Source organism: Ottelia alismoides (assembly GCA_037367405.1). NCBI lineage: Eukaryota > Viridiplantae > Streptophyta > Magnoliopsida > Alismatales > Hydrocharitaceae > Ottelia > Ottelia alismoides. The sequence goes on from JAZKJV010011229.1 coordinate 67,978, forward strand.
AAGGTATGCAGGTTGCACAAGGCTATATATGGCCTGAAGCAGAGTCCCAGAGCATGGTTTCAGAAGCTCTCGGATCTCTTCGAGAAACAAGGATACAAACGCTCCAATGCTGATCATTCCTTGTTTGTACAGAAAACAGTGAGAGGTATCATTGTCATTATGGTTTATGTTGATGACATCTTGATTACTGGAGATGATGAGCAGGGCATAAGGCAGGCGAAAGAAATGCTGGGTAGTGAGTTTGTCACTAAGGATCTTGGGGTTCTTAGATACTTTCTGGGGCTTGAATTTGCCAGAAATTCCTATGGGCTAGTCATGTCACAAAGGAAATATGTTACTGATCTGTTGAGTGAAACATGTATGCTCGAGTGTCGACCTGCTACGACACCAATGGACCCTAGCATGAAGCTTTATGAAGATAACACAGAGGAGGTGGACAGGAGAAGATATAGAGAACTGGTAGGCAAACTGTTATATGTCACGATCACTAGGCCAGATATATTATTTGCAGTGAGCCGTGTGAGCCAGTTCATGGAGCAACCACGCCAGGTGCATATGGATGCAATACATATGATACTTAGATATCTCAAATCTTCTTCAGGTGCAGGACTGCTATTCAAGAAAGGAAAGGGGATTTCTATCTCAGCATGCGCAGATGCAGACTATGCAGGATGTCCCAAGGATAGGATGTCCACCTCAGGGTATGCTGTCTATGTTGGAGATGCCCTAGTCTCATGGAAGAGCAAGAAACAAACTGTGGTAGCTATATCTAGTGCTGAATCCGAATATATGGCTATGGCCCAGGCTACTACAGAGATGATGTGGGTGAAAGCGGTGCTGACAGATCTATGTTTAGATGTACCACTTCCTATGAACTTGGAATGTGATAATCAGGCTGCCTTGTTTATTGCAAACAATCCTGCATTCCATGAGCGGACCAAGCATATTGAGGTGGATTGTCACTTCATACGTGATATGATTCAGAAAGGATTCATTGCTACATCTCATGTTACTTCAGAGAACCAGACTGCAGACATATTCACCAAGGCATTGCTACGAGGTCCATTTCAGAAGTGTGCTTCCAAGCTGAGCATGATTGATATCTATGCTCCATCTTGAGGGGGAGTGTTAACGTATACAATAATAGTAGTATCTGTACCTTTCTTTATTTTGTTTTTCCTCTTAGTATGCTTTATGTAATTTACCCATAGGCTACTCTCCTATATAAGAGAGCCTAGGGTTCATGGAATAAACAAGTCATTTGTTTTTCCCAACAGCATATACATCACAACAAAATGGTGTGGCGGAAAGAAAGCATCGCCATCTCTTGGATATTACTTGAACCCTGTTGATTCAGAGTTCTGCTCCTATTTCATTCTGGGGGGACGCTGTTCTTACTGCATGTTATCTGGTCAATCGAATGCTGTTGGAAAAGAAAAGAGCCCACCCATGTGTTTAGTACCACATATGGGAGCGGTCACTGTTGGGTCTGTCCGTGGGGCTATATAAAGAGCCCCACACCCCCTATACTCGTTGAGAACTTCAATAGAAGAAACGCCCAATTTAGGAGCTTCTCCGTGGTTTCATCCCGCTCCTCTCGGAGTAGGGATCCACGTTAAAATCCCGCGTTCTTCATATGTTTTATTCTTGTTCCATGTTTTTGCTTCCGCTTCATATTTTTCTACGTGGTATCAGAGCGGGTTTGATTCTCGAGGATTTCATTCTCTTTATTTTTCGAGATTCGAGTTGATGTTAAGATGTATTTTCTGAAAATCAGTGTACTGTTCATATTCATATTTTGTTCTAGAGATTTATCTTAGGGTTCTTCAGAACCTAGATGATGTTCCAGAGCGGGCAGCATTCCATGGCTCCAGGCATGCCGCTTTCTCTTTCCTAGCGGTCGCATCTCGCTCGCAGTGCGAGCCTTCCCGCCCTTCGGCTCCTCCCACACGGTCATGTGGTACAGATTTTACAGGCGATTCAAGACACTGTGCCCCGTCTTCAACTTCGCGCGCCATCGAAGGAAACCCACGCGCGGGTAACCCGCCTCCATGTCCATCCACGCGCGGGTATCCTCAGCGCAGGGCCCCATCCACGCACAGCCCATCCGTTCCTCGGCAGTGGCGAGTCACCTCCTGCGGCGACCCCTGTCGGAGTCGAGCCCTCCATGCGTGCGAGCTGACGGCACCGCCCCTGACCCTCTCCTTTGATGAGGCACCTACAACAGGCCTCGACGAAGCTTGGAAGCTTGGGCTGCCCTCCTCCAGCGCGCGCACCTCCAGGTGCTCCAGCCCGGTCTCTCGCGCTCCCTAGCCCCAGACCTCTGCGCGCCCCCATGCGGCTGTCCCCCCTCCAACGAGCTTCTCGCGTCGAGTCCCCTCAACAGGGTGGCGGGGTCTCCACTTCTTCGAACAACGGCGGCGCATAGAGCGGTCATTTAAAAAAAATAGAGAGGGCAATTGTGGGTTTAAAAAAAAATTATGGGCTGAGTTAGTGAGGTTGTATTGATTGCCCAAATGAGCTGTGAATGTATTATAAAAAAATGAAGAATGACGAGAAAGGTGGGAAGGCCCAACGTGTCAAATAAAAATTGAGGAGGAGCCATAAAAAAGGGGGGGATATGGGCTTAAAAAATTGATGTGGAAAAAAAAGGAGAGATAAAATTTGCTAAAACAAAAGGGCGCATACAAAAAAAAGACGTACGCAAATTTGCAAAAAAAAAAGGAAAAAAAGAAAAAAAAGGCGTGTACCAAATGAATAGCCGTACGCATAAAAAAATGTGATTCATGTTTGCTTCTCCCAACTTGTCTATTATTTTCATTATTCTCACAAGTTTTGGGAGAAAGGGGGAGTAAAAGCCATATGCATCCTACATCATTGACTGACAGACCAAACACTCCGGATTTCACAGAATATCAAGCCATCTTCACTGTGCATCGATCTTCATCGTGGTGTCTCTATCCTCGACATCAACTCGCACTGGATTTGTTTTCTTCAAGGTACAACCGAAGACAAAGTCCCGGTGACCCGCAGACACGACTGAGACAGAGATCCGGTGACCATGCATGCACGACAGAGACAGTCCGGTGACCTTCCAGGCACGACAGAGATACGTTCCGGTGACCTGATATACCCGTCAGCAAGCGGGTTTGTCTACCAGTTGCGGATACATATGTTTATTGTGGTGATTTCAAGTGAAGATGTAATGATGTATATTTTTCTTTATTGTTGCAAGTTGCAGCTGTCCAGCTACCAACTTGAGGGGGGGTGTTGGAAAAGAAAAGAGCCCACCCATGTGTTTAGTACCACATGGGGGAGCGGTCACTGTTGGGCCTGTCCGTGGGGCTATATAAAGAGCCCCACACCCCCTGTACTCATTGAGAACTTCAATAGAAGAAACACCCAATTTAGGAGCTTCTCCCGTGGTTTCACCCCGCTCCTCTCGGAGTAGGGATCCACGTTAAAATCCCGCGTTCTTCATATGTTTTATTCTTGTTCCATGTTTTTGCTTCCGCTTCATATTTTTCTACAAATGCCATCCTCAATACTTGGTGAGAAGATACCTATCTCTCTTATTTTTCCAGACAAGGAGTGAGTTATTCTCACTGACTCCACGTGTCTTTGGTACTGTGGCTTTCGTTCATCGTCTATCTCCCGGACTTGACAAACTCTCTCCTAGAGCAGTCAAGTGCGTTTTTGTTGGTTATTCCAGGACTCAAAAGGGCTACCGGTGTTATGATCCTACGACTAAGAGGTACTTCGTGAGTGCTGATGTCACTTTCTTTGAGTCTGTCATGTATTTCTCTCCTGCAGGTGACAGAATGGTATCATTCACTACCACTGATGATGTCTATGTTCCTCCACCACCTACATGGAGTTTACCTGAGTCTTCCCCTGTGCCTGTCCCCACGCCAGCACCACCACCACCACCACCTCCTCCTCCACCCATTCCACGGCCTATCGTTTCATCGTTACCTAAATTCTATACGCGTCGGTCATGTCCTGTTCAGACTACACATCATCCAATCATCACGCCTCAGGTATGTTCAGATGGTATTACTACTGACGGGTCATGTTTGGTACATGTGCAGGATTCTTCAGTACAGGACGACACTAGCCCATCTAGTACAACAGATGATGATCTTGATGTTCCGATTGCTATTCGGAAGCAGAGGCGGCAATGTGCCTCTTATCCATTTGCTTCACAGGTTTCCTTTCACCGTCTAACTGGTGATTTTCAGAGATTTGCCACAGCCTTGTCTTCCGTGGATATACCACGGACCTACCAGGAAGCTTTGAAGAATGATTGCTGGAGATTAGCTATGGAAGAAGAGACGAGGGCCTTGCAGTCCCGTGGCACATGGTCTTTGGTCCCTGCACCTCCTGATGCATCCGTTGTGAGCTGTAAGTGGGTCTTCACAGTTAAATATCATGCAGATGGCACGTTGGATAGGTACAAAGCACGCTTGGTCGCCCGTGGGTTTATACAAACCTATGGCGTGGATTACATGGATACGTTCTCTCCAGTGGCGAGACACTCTACCCTTTGTATTCTCTTATCTGTTGCTGTGGTCCGTGATTGGAGTATATCTCAACTCGATGTCAAGAATGCCTTTCTGTACGGGGACTTACAGGAGGAAGTCTACATGCAGCAGCCACCTGGGTTTACTGCTGAGGGGGAGAAGAACATGGTCTGTAGAATTCACAAGGCGATATATGACCTCAAACAGAGTTCGAGAGCATGGTTCCAGAAGCTGTCCAATCTAATTGAGGAATAGGGATTCAAGAGGTCAAATGCCGATCACTCGTTGTTTGTCCAGAAGTCATCGGCAGGTACGATTGTCATTATGGTCTATGTGGATGATATTCTTGTTATAGGAGACGATGTTCAGGGCATAGAGAGGGCGAAGGCATTCCTAGGCCGTCAGTTCGTTACAAAGGATCTTGGAACCCTAAGATATTTTCTGGGGTTGGAATTTGCAAGGAATGCACAGGGCTTGGTGATGACCCAACGGAAGTACATTACAGACTTCCTGATTGAGACTGGCATGGATGGATGCAAACCATCAAGTATTCCCATGGACCCTAGCATGAAGTTGTATGATGGTAATACTGATGAAGTAGATAAGAGGAGATATAGAGAAATGGTGGGAAAACTCCTCTACATTACCATAACTCGTCCAGACATTCAATTTGCAGTTAGCAGGGTGAGTCAATTTGTGGAGCAGCCAAGACAGGTTCACATGGATGCTATACACATGATACTGAGGTATCTGAAGTCTTCTCCAGGGTCAGGGTTGCTATTCAGAAAGGGCACAAACTTATCCATCTCAGCGTGTGCAGACGCAGATTATGCAGGATGCCCTAAGGATCGAAAATTAACCTCAGGGTTCGCAGTGTTTGTTGGAGGCTCACTGGTTTCTTGGAAAAGCAAGAAACAAACTATTGTGGCAAGGTCCAATGCCGAATCCGAATATAGGGCCATGGCTCAAGCCAGCATAGAAATGATGTGGGTTCGTTCCGTACTAGAAGATCTACATGTAGCTGTGCCCCTACCTATGAAGCTTCAGTGTGACAATCAGGCAGCATTATTCATTGCCAACAATCCAGCTTTCCATGAAAGGACCAAGCATATTGAAGTTGACTGCCATTACACTAGAGACTTGATCCAGAGAGGATTGATATCTACTGCAGATGTGAGCTCAGGAGATCAGACTGCAGATGTATTCACCAAGCCACTGCTCAGAGGACCTTTTCAGAGATGTTCATCCAAGCTGAGCATGATAGACATCTATGCTCCACCTTGAGGGGGAGTGTGGAGATAGTTTCTAGTATTTTTATCACTTTACGTATCTTGTCGTTATTTCTTTATCTTTTATATACCTCTTTGTAATTTACCCTTAAGGTCTCTCCCTATATAAGAGAGCCTAGGGTTTTTCTGAATGATATCGAAGACTCTTTTCCCAACAGGAACTCGAGTGTTCAAGTAGATGATAGTGTGTGAGAATGTTTCTAAGTTCTATTTGGCTTGTTGCGTTCTTAGGCACACATTGGAGAATTGCAAAACTCCTAAGTTTTACAGTGAACATTAATCATTTCACATCTACAGCTAGAGATATATTTAATATTTTATCATGCATATATTTGATTAGTTTCTTGAAGTTATCTACTCAATATGGAGGACGCTGCTATGGTTTCTACAGTGTATTTCACTCCATTCTTATTCCTAATTCTTTTTAGAATGCTGCGCAAGGAATTTCTATCCTGAACATATTACCATTTCAACGGGATATCCAAAATGAACCCATCCAGCTCTCAATGCGAAGAATACGACAAAGAAACAAGAGATCTGCAAGGGCTATTAAATGCCTTTGCTTCTGTTTGTTCGCTTGAAGACATAGCATCTGCTTATTGTTCCGCAAAAGGGAACGTGGATACTGCTGGAGAGATGCTTGTTGAGCTCCTAGATACTAAATGTGGAAATAATGGGAACCCCACACTTGATGGGGAGACACCTCATTCAAGTGCAATGGAGTCCAAGGATGACAAGGTTTCAGTTCAAAAACTCCAAGTTTTAAAATATAAGAAATTCACTGTATCAACAGGAACTGTTTCAAATGCTATTGGGAGAGGTTATGCTTTGCCCCACCAAAATCGGTTTAGATCTTTGAAAGAAGATGGACAACTAAAAGCTCAGCTGAAGCAATTAAATGCTTCTGACTTGTCAAAGTCTGATTATCCATCTGAACGTAATCCTTTGAGCAGTAAAGATATTGAAGATTTCTTGTTTTCAATGTTGCATGATGGATTCAACCTTGACAAAGAAAAGATTCGGGATGTTCTACGTAAGTCTTCGATTGATTTGTAATTTTTTCAATTTCAATTTTTCCAACTGCATTTACTTTCTTTCATAGTAGACCTCCTATATAAAATCTATAGACAATTGCTCTTCGTTTATGTTTCGTTGTATACTTGAAATAGGTAGTGAAATTCTACTTGTAGATTTATAACTAATGAGTGAAGGCCCTAAGGCTTCTAAAGTCCTTTGCAGTAAATATGTTTCATGATGACAGAAGATTCGAGAATTCATCTTCGACACTAAAGGGATATTTATACACGTGTCCATGCAAATTTGCTATTGATAATTACGCTTCTATCGATTTCATATGTACACGACGTCACCAACTAAACATTTATACCTACTGATGGAACCAACCTGACTCATAGGCGACAAAACACATTGTCCATCATTGATAATTTATGAAGGGGAATACATAGACATAAGTCATGTGAAGAACATGATCTTTGATGAGGTACACCAACTGTGCCTAGTCCTCGGTCTGCTTAGAAGGTCCAACTCCTCTAACTACTCTACTGCAAATCCTGAGCAGTTCTTCCAAAAAAAAACAAATACTGAGCAGTCTCTTCAGGGGAGGTTATAAGGGGCCATAACCCTCACATGACGGGGAGGTGCTGCACTCTCTCTCTCTCTCTCTCCACAGAAGGAAGGGCAAGTTGAAAAGCTTGTGATGGTGGCTTTGGTTTATCATTCCTTTTCTTCTTTGTTTCTCTTCACTTTTCTTCTTGAGCTTCTGGATCTTTGGGAGGGTGCGCCCATATCTCTCCGGTGGGTTTTTTTTGCCTTCTAACCTTTCTCGATTGGGTCACACGCATCCTTTTCCTTTGTTGCCATGCTTCTCCATATGTATCAGTTGAGGAAGTGAATAGAAGACCGGCCCTTAGTGGCGCTCTCTCGTGGTTTTATCTTGCTCATGGAGTAGGGTTCCACATTAAATCATGTGTTCATCTTATCTATATGTTTATTTCTGATATCACGCTTCCATGTTATCGTTCTCTTCATAATATTAGAGCGAATTCGATTCTCGAGGATTTATTTTATGTTATGATTTCTTCGAGATTTGAGATTCAGTTCCAGGATTTCTTGAAACACTAATTCCCCTGCATCATCTTGCAGATTTATTATTTGTTCATATTCAAGATCAATTCTGAAAATTCTGCATGGATTGATTCTAGATATGTTGTGTTGGGTTTCTTCATGAAACTGGGCCGTATTCATTTTCTACATGGTATCATGGATCGTGTTTTCTACATGATCCATTCATCATTTTGAAGATTGAAGTTATGTTTTGCGTATATGCGCAAGATCTGGAGTTCGTTCAAGAAAAAAACTAGGGTTTCCTGTAACCCTAAATTTGAGGCATACAATCCGTCAATATATATTCAAAGTTCAAGAATCCTATCATTTCATTGAAACCCTATTCCGTGCCCCGGAACGCTTCATCCTGGTTCGTGGGAACACTAATCAGAATAGGGGAACCGTCACTCCTCCAGGCAATACTTCTGCTGCGTGAAGAATTATGAAGAAGACCCCCTTCATTGTGCAGCGAAGACGACACATCAAACCGAAAGAAAAAGCAAGAAGAATATCGAAAAACTCCAAGCGATGACAAACTCCCTCATCTCGGTGCTTCTCAGAGTCCTGCATCGCTATTGTAGAGGAGGAAAAGGAAGGGGCTCGATGCCTTCTTCCATCTGCATATGTGCGAGCCATCTCGAATTTGGGTTCACCTGCCAACGACAACAGTAGAAGGCTGCCTCCCGAGCGTTCTCTTTAATGGAAAAAGTTCCAGGTCTTGCGGGTCACCAAGCACGATGCCTTCAGGTCTCTTCATTGCCAGTCATACGCGATGTAACTCTACTCGACTCCAGATGACTTTGTGAGTGCTGGACGACCCCTTCTTCTCAGGCAATGTGGAAATTGTTTCCCCATCGGGAACCCTAAGGAGAAAGAGGGACATGATGCTCTCTAGCCATGTGTGGGCTTTAATAAACGAATTGTTTTTGGGCCCAAAGAGCCACTAATCTCTGTATTAAAAAAATGTTGGAAACAAAAGGAAGAAGCAAAAAAGGAGGCATGAAATTAAGGAAGGGGAGGCCCCAGTTTATGGGTCCAATTGGGATAAAGTGCGTTATTTTAGGGCTTAATAGGACCGAAGTCACTAATCAGAGGGGACTTTAAAAAAAGGTTGCGAGTTTTTAAAAGAGAAGGCATTGTAAAAAATCATACGAAAAGGAAGAAGAAAGAAAATCTAAAAAAACTGAGACGACTTATTGTGTTTTGTTTTTCCCCATCTACATGTCTTCTCCGACTTGATTGACGTCATTTATTTTGACCAGTAAGGGAGAAAGGGAGAGTATTATGTACATTTCTACATGTTAAATTTTAGACTCTACAGATTGTTAGATTCAGACTCTACATATGATTCGGAGTCTTCGGTTCAAGGTGTACAAGTGTGCATTCATTGTTTGAGAGGTCCCTATACTGGTCGGCTCAAGATTTTCATATGTTCCATAGGGACTCCGGAGTAGAGATCCCATTTTATGAGCCATTGTGGGCTTAGTGTTTTCATATGGATTCATATGGACTCCAGAGCAGAGATCTCATTCTTTGGTCCTGTATGGGAGAGACCTAATTCTCCGATGAGGAGACTTTCAGACTCCATTCTCCAATGACCGTGAACTCTGACGAGGATGTTTCTACGATTTTCTCCAGTTTGGCCCTTCAGACAGATGGAGCACTTGCAGGCCAAAGTTCTCCAGGTGGAGACTCATTTCAATTTCAGTGACTCTGACAGGCGCATTATAGAGCACACTTTCTCCAATGAGGGACCCAGTTTAGTTCACACTCCAACCTTTCGGTTCCTCCTCACCAGTATGTCATGAGAAGCAACGTCCTCAACATGAAATCATCAGAGTTTGTGTTAAGTTGATATTGTATGTAGCGTCCTGTATTGTGTGAGAGTGATTTCTTTATATTTGTCCAAGATGAGCAGTGCATGCTCTAGCTTGAGGGGAGGTTTTAGAGTATGTGTCACATGTAAGAGATGGGTAATTGGATCCCTCTAGGGTTCAATTACCACATCCACAGGTTTAGTCCCACATCTACTGTTAATGTGACTTCGGCCTGCCTGTGGGGTTATATAAGAAGCCCCACACCCATTCAGTTGAGAAAGTAAATAGAAGATTTGTCCCTTAGTGGCATTTTCCCTTTGTTTCTCCCAACTTCTCATGGAGTAGGGTTCCACATTAAATCTCGGTATTCTTCATTCGGGTTCCACGTTAAATCTCCGTATTCATCATTTTATTTATCTGTTTATCTCTGATATTATGCTTCTTCATTATCGTTTTCTACAACTATGTCATGCATGTAATCCATCAATACAATAAAGGATCACAAAAATCATAATACCTATATCTTGTGAAATGCGTATGAAGTCGCCTTCCAGAGCGATGAAGTACTAACAAAAAATCTTATAAATCATTTTAGCATAGTTAAGAGCTTCAACTCAGCTATAATCGATCCCAAGCTTGGGTAAATGAAGAGGGTTGCATTAAGTAGTCGAAAATCATCGCAAAATAGCCGGAGATATATTCCTAAGTAGTGTTTTAAAAGAACATTATTTAGGAATTTGCCTCAGGACAATCGAATTTTTTTGACATGAATTTAAGTAAACATTTATATTTCATTGGGGCGTTCCCTACTAGCAACGCATTGCATCGTCCGAATTCAATAAGAAATTGACAAAGGCTGCTATATCGTTGCCCAGATGTAATTCAAAATTTGCAAGGATTCTTGCATGAGGAATGCATGCAAGTAAATAAGCTAGTTCCATGCATCATCGTTCGGATGCAGTCCAAAATTTGCAAGGATTCTCACATGAAGGACGCATGCGAGTAAAGAAGTTAGCCCAAAAGAAGTTGCAAAAGAAGTTGATGATAGCTAGTTGGAATATTGGCACTTTGGCTGGAAAATCGATGAAGATAGTAGATATGATGGAAAGAAGGAAGATTCATATAATATGTCTACAAGAGACAAAATGGATCGGAGACAAAGTAAGGGAGATCGAGAAGATAGGCTTTAAATTATGATATTCAGGGAAAAAAGGGGGTAGAAATGGTATTGGAGTGAGATAATGTGGTTGAGGTGCAGAGATTTGGGGATCGGATTATTTGCTAAAATTGATGTTAGAAGAAGCCATGAATATATTCTCAGTTTATGCGCCACAAGTTAATTTAGAGGAAAGGATTAAACAAGCTTTTCGGGAGGATTTGGATAAGAATATACAAGGAATCCCAGAAAGAGAGATGATTTGCCTAGGTAGAGATGTTAGTGGACATGTAGGAAAGGATGTTTCAGGGTATGCTAGTGTTCATGGAACCATGGCTTTGGGGATTGAAGTGAAGAGGGAAAAGTCATTCTAGATTTTGTAATGGCTTATGATTTTTTATAGCAAACACTCTCCTCAAGTAGAGGGAAGAGCATATAATTACTTATAAGTGTGGCCCAACTAAAACAAATATAGATTACTTTATGATGAGGAGAAGAGACCAGTTGCGCTGCAGAGACTGCAAAGTAATCTCAGGGGAGGGCTTGACATTTCAACATCACTTGCTAGTCATAGATGTGCAAATAAAAGGTTTGCTAAAGAAGCAGATGGTTCCCAAGGTCATTATGTGGAATCTTCAATTGAAACAATCAAAGCTTCGAGGAGAAGGTTAGAAGGCTTATCTTGGGATTGTAATGGAAGTGCAAACGATATGTGACAGACAGTGGCATCTTGTATCCGAACAATAGCCAAAGAGATGTTAGTCGAGTCTAAGGGAGGAGTTTTAGGCCAAAAGGAGGCTTGGTGGAATAAAGGGGTGTAAGAGAAGCTTAAAATTATAAAAGCTTGCTTTAAAGCTATGCATAAGGTTAGAATCGATGGAACTGTCACAAACTACAAAAGAGCAAAGAAGGAAGCAAAGAAGGCTGTAAGTGAAGATAAGTCGAAAGCTTATGAAAAAAGCTTGACTCGAATAAGTGCCAGACAGATATATTCAGATTTGTTAAAACAAGAGAAAGAAAGACCAAAGGTCTTTCTCAAGTTAGATGCATCAAGGATGAGGAAGGACATGTGCTTGTTACTCAGAAGGATATAGAGACAAGATGGAAGCAATATTTCCATAATCTTTTAAGGGAATAAAGTGATTACTTTGGGAGATCTTCTTAGTAACGAATATTACTTGAATTATGCATGCTATAAACGGATACAAAGGAAGGAAGTAGATGAGGCTTTAAATGTTATTAAACCTAGGAAAGGGGTAGGACTTGATGATATTCCTATAGAAGTTTGGAGAGTTTTAGGTGAACGAGATTTGACCTGGCTCTCAAATTTATTCAATGTTATTTGGTGAAGTAAGAAAATACCTGAAGAATGGATGAGAAGCATTATGGTGCCTCTTTATAAGAATAAAGGAGACATGCAAAATTGTTCGAATTACAGAGTTATCTAACTAAGGAGTTATACTATGAAAATTTTAGGAATGTATGGTCGATAGAAGTTTGAGGCAAGTTTCCAAAGTAACTGAAAATCAATTCGGATTCATACCAGGTCGCTTACTTATTGAAGTTATCCACTTGTTGAGAATAATGGAGATTTGCAAAAATAAAAAGAAGAAACTCTATATGTTTTTTATTGATTTGGAGAAGGCTTATGATTCAGTCTCAAGGGAGATATTGTGGAGAGTTTTGAAGAAGAGACAAGTACCTGTCCTATACATGAATCATATAAAGGATATGTATGATAGGCCTTCATCTTGTGTAAGGATCCAGTCTGGGAAGACTGATTATTTTGACATCAGCATCATCTGCATCAAGGTTCAAGTTTGAGTCCATTCCTTTTTACTTTGATTATGCACGAGTTGACTCATCACATTTGGGATGAGGTACCTTGGTGTATGTTGTTCACCAATGATATTGTGTTGATTGATGAGATAAGAGATGTAGTAAATAAGAAGCTGGAGGTTTGGAGACATGGCTTAGTGGCTAACGATTTCGTATAAGTAGGGTAAGATTGAATATATGGAGTGCACATTTAATGGAAACAACAATGAAGGACTCGAGGTGACGATTCGCAATGATAACATTCCGAAGAAAGATTCTTTTATATACTTGGATCTATTTTGCAACAAGATAGGAGATTGATGGAGATGTTACTCATAGACTAAATGCAGATTAACTAAAGTGGAGAGGAACCTCTACCGTTCTTTATTGTAAGAAAATCCCTTTGAAAATCAAGGAAAAGTATTACAAATCAACCGTAAGACTTGCTATGCTCTATGGATCAGAATGTTGGTCTGTGAACCATAGACATGTGTAGAGAATGACAATAGCAGAAATGAAAATGCTAAGGTGGATATGTGGTCATACACGGGAAGATCGTATTAAAATGATGCAATCAATAAGGAAGTTGGTGTATCTTCTATAGATGATAAGATGAGAGAAAATCGCTTAAGATGGTTTGACCATTTGCATAAGGAGGTCGATGGATGCACCAGTTAAAAGATGCGAGCTTTGGGATGTTGAGTTGGTTAAGAGAGGGTGAGGAAGGCCTAAGAGGTGTTGGAATGAGACTATCCGAAGGGATTTTAATTATTTGGATTTAAGCCCATGAATTAACCAAAATAGATCTGAATGGAGGCGAACAATCCATGTAGCCGACCCTACTTAATTGTGGGAAAAGACTTTGTTGTTGTTGTTTTGTAGAGTTGAAGAACTTCAGGTAATGAAAAAGTCAACTATACCCTTAATTGTCGCGATGGAGAAGAGTTGAATGCATAAGAAGCTTTTGAGATCCATCATCCTTAAGTGTAGAGAGAGACAAATCATCAATAGCGCGATCCAAGATGCTTGACATCAAGATGATCAAAGTTGAACCAATGATGATTTATGGTTGTGGACAACCTCTTTCTCCAAGGCTGGCATAAAATGCACTAGAACTTCATGCTGAATTCCAACATCATGGAAATGACTTTTTAAGAATGTAGTACAATTTTGGAAACGAAAGAAATCACGAAAATTTGCGAAATAGTTGTTACAATGATCCCAATTGATTGGACGAGAAGGTAATATACATAATTTCTTGTAGTCATGACACCATTGGAGCGCAGCCTCGGAATACAACTGAGAGCACGGGTGGTGTAAAGAGGATGTATGAGGAGCCACGACAATGAAATTCACAATCTGAAATAGTGCACAAAATATATTTTGTTTACCGATGCACCATAGGATGTACGATATATACACAGTCTGCAACCGAGTTAGGGCTGGAAACATGGATAATGGTTTACAATTTTGGGAAAAAGGGGCTTAGAGATGTTGTCAATGAAGGTTTAGGTGTAGGATTTATGCAAACAACTATAACAAACACCACAAAAATAAATATCTAAGATTAAAACTAAGAAAATTCCAAGGTTCATCTAGGTCTTTTAGAAATGAAAAATGAGTTATAAAGGTTACCTCAAGTGTGGAGGATGCGAGAATTACGTTCCGAAAGAGATCCACCAAGGAATGGAAAGAAAAGAGGGTGAAGATGGATGTTAGACTTAGGATCTATTTAGAGGAAGAGGAAGGGGAAAAAGGTTTTTCGACGTGGGTTTAACTAATGGCCACAAAACTTTTCTGTCATCTAAAAATACAACTCCATAATTTTTAATAGTTAGTTTTTAGAATCTAAATTTCTTACTCTACTTTCATAAATGCTAACATTTACCAAATTTGACGGGCTATGTGGAGAAAAGTACTGGATTCCCTTCTTAAGTACCTCGATGGGCTAGATATAGTCTTTAGTTCCTTTAGTGATGGTAGGCTTTTAACATGTTTTTATTTCAGTTATCATCTGATATTTTTAAAGCATATTGAGAATTTAAAATCATATAATTTATAAATACTTACTTTTCTTCCTTTTTTTTGAAGCCAAAAAGGGAAAAAACGCTATGGCGTCCTTCCTAAATATATTAATAAAAAAGAGGGATATTTACAGAAGCCAAGACTCGAGGAGAGTTTTGACATGCGAGATTCCATTATCAATACAAAAGCATTGTGCGGCAAAGAGTGTACTATTCCTGGCTAGCCATAACACCCAAATAGCTGCTGCGGGCAAAAGAAGTTCCTCCTTTGGCTTATGTTACACATTGTAAAGAGAATCCGAAAAGCCCTCGAAATTGGTAATGCTCACCCATGCAGTGTGAAGCTCAAGCCATGTCCTTGAAGTTCTTTCTCAATGGAAGAAAATATGCTCTATGGTCTCTATCTCGCCCCCACAAAGAGGGCACAGACCATGCACTCCTTTGAAAAACCCTACACATCGATCTCTACTAAGGATGCACTTTCTTTTGAATAACCACACAAAAAATACCGATTATGCCTGGAAGTTTCAAACTCCAAACAAAGTTGCAATCCCGTATTAGGTTGCATCCACAGTAGGTGGTTGCCTATCCACTTCTTTGTATGCTCTCTTCACTGAAAACACATTGTCTTTCCAAACCCAATGATCATGCTCATCAGTCGGGTCCTCAATACTGCTCAAGATATATAGGAGTAATAAAAAATCGTCCATGCGCTAATCCGAAAAACCTGTAAAAAAAGAAGGCTTCCAACTCCCATCAATTCGACAGTATACCACGCGTGCCTCACGATCCGCCAGAACTCTTGTTGTTTGTCCGGCTACCGACGCAATCCGCATCACTAAAGTATGTAAATCAGAAGAGCTAATTTTAGAATAAAATAAGGCACAATCAGCAGTTTCAACCATGCATATAAAGATTGTGTATAATTCAAAATCGGAACACACCCACACACCCACTCCGCACTCGCACTCCCATGCACGCATGCCCATATTACATTGGAATATATTTATATCTTCAAAAATATGTGTCTTTGCTATAACGTAATTCCCTGCAGCAGTTCCGCATGCTCACACTTAATCAGATGTAGATGCAATACCATGCATGCTGTCTTGTTTTGTTTGCTTGAATATATAATTTGATTGTGTTGGTTCCAGTGGGTATCATGTGAAAATTTCTTTCAGTCAGTTTGTCTAGCCATAATTCTCTGCCGTAGTTCTACATGCTCATGCTTAATCACATGTAGATGCAATAACGTATATGCTGTCTTGTTTTGCTTGCTTAATTATATACTTTGATTTTGTAGGTTCCTGTGGGTATGATGCGAAGAAGGTAAACCATCAATTCTCATTGTCATTATTTTGCAATACCTGCAGGTAATTAGATCAAAAACTATCTTTAGTCTTCTGATTTTTTAAAAACAATTAAAACACATTATATGTGCTTCATGCTAAATAAGATAAAACTATAAAATATCACTGATATTCTCACATTGTTTTTATGTTGTGAGAACATCACAATATAATTCTGGCTTTTGAAATAACAACATGCATGCACCCGGAGAACTTACCCAAGTGATACAACCTTTATCATGGCATCAAAACAGAGTTAGGGTATGATCCTTAGTTTAGACTCCTGATACTCGATGTCCTTTTTGAATAAGAAACAAGTAGTTTTAGTTCTTTCAGCTACTGCTACCTTTGATTATGGTTGAGGGGGAAGATGTTGGCATTGTGGAAATGGCATGATCTTGTTTATTAGTCTCCATGCAGTTGTTCATGATGGGTAGATTTGTCTTTTTATTTATTCGTTTGGCCTATAGTCTAATTATACTTTGGATCTACATATTTTTTTGTTTTGATTTGAGAATAATAAAGTCTATTTTGACTTGCTTTAAAAAAAGAACTCATTCTGCTTCCACTAGGTGAAGTTCCTTGGTGGGACATTGCTGTGTCTAATACGATTTGGATTTTTTTTATAATTATGATATTTTTACAAGGTTAATTATGAAAATGTGCTCTATGGGAGGAAGCCAATGGCATGTGCTCGTGGTTTCTGGGAGTTGGAGGTCTGCCATCTTTTATCATCAGTGTTGTTGGCAGTTCATATAAGGTTTCATAAGGGAGGCCCCTCCTCGAAGATGGATCATGGCATGTGCTTCGTTGTAGGATCTTTCGGGTGGAAGGGATGCCGTTTCGTTCTTGCAATCTTCTTTTACTGCAAATGTTGCTATTTGATTATTAATGCTTTTATCCGATAAAACAATCGGTCCATATTAAATAACTTGAATCAATCCATAGATCGTAAATCGAATTTCGTTTGAGTACAATCAACTACTAATCGATTGTATCATAATTCGTGTCATCGGAAAAGTCGTAACGCGATCCGAACTGCAAAAATAATATGAGACCATCCCAAAATTCGATTTGACAAAATAAGACTAACAAAATTGTCCGTTCGTCGATCGAAGGTCGTTTGACCATTTAAAATCGCAAAAATTAATCACAAATCAAAACAGTATCTCAACAAATTACTAAATTCATCTTTGACCAGAAGTATATGAATATTGTACTCATTTTGATGCCATTCCGAGACGGTCAAAACGATCTATTGTTCATCTGAATCAGAGATTCGAGGCGGAAATGCGGATGACTTTGCTAATTCACATGAGTTGGAGATAAAGAATAAATGTACTAAGCCTTCTCCCACTATAAGTAGGGTCGGCTACATGGATTCTTGCTCAAATCCATGTTGAAAGATTCGGCTATTTTTTACGCTGGTCGTCGACTACCTAACGCAACCCCTGCAAGAGTGGGATTTGAACCCTGGTCTTTTGTGTGGTAGACACACTGTACTACCACTAGACCATTAAGTGGGTAGCCTTAGGATAAAAAAATAAAACAAATGCCACAACACAACCAATACCTAGCCTTCTCCCCCCACAACTTCTCGACACAAGAGCCCACTCCTTCCTTTATTTTTATTTCCCAAGCCCTTCCTTATTTTCCCCAAATTCCCCAAATCTCCTTCTCCATTTCTCCAGCGAGGGAGCCCTAGCCCCCTCTTCTCCAAGCAATAGCTCATGCTGCCCTTTCTCCTGCTCAAGCTGCTGTCCAAGCAGCTGGTTAGCCAAGCTGCTACCTTAGCAGCTGTACTGCTGCTCTCCCTAACCGTAGCTGCTGCATGCAACTCTCGAAGGGTTGCTTCAAGCAACCATCTGCTGCTTCCAACTGTAGATGGTCCACCTGCTGGAGTCAAGCAGCTACAACTGCTGGAGCGAAGCAGCTAAAGCTGTTGTTCAACAACTGATCAAGTTAGAGCTGCTGTATTTCCAGATGATAATATAGAAAAGTTCATCAGGGGGATGAGGGAAGAGGTGCAAGAGAAGCTAGCTGAACTACGTCTTACTTTATCTCTGAGGCTACTGACGCAACATAGAAGTTTGAGGATATTGGAGAGAGATGTTTTGGGTCTCTGATCAACAAGTCTATGAGCTCTAAACACTGAAACGTACTCCATTTTGGAGTCTTGTAAAGTACCCTCAAAAGTGAACTCAGGTAAGTTCGCAATCCTGGAGACAACCGTCTTCTTAAAGCAATCAACTAAGGCATGATGAACTGACAACTAATCCATGCCTAAAATTAGGTCAAACTCGTCGAGCTGTAGTAAGAGACATACTATGATCATCTCGTGACCGCCAATCAACACCGTTAACCCTCTGATTACCAAGGAAATGATGAATAGTTGGCCAAGTCATATGTTCAAAATTTCATAAGGCTACATGGTATACCCGGTGATGAGTCACACTATGAAAATTTGGGAACGTGTGATCGAAAAAAGGTTGAGGCAAGTTTCCAACGTAAAAGAAAATCAATTCAGATTCATGCCATGCCACTCAACTATTGAAGCCATCCATTTGCTGAGGAGAATAATGGAGATTTATAGAGCTAAAAGGAAGAACCTTCATATGATCTTTATTGATTTGGAGAAGGCTTATGAATCTGTCCCACAAGAGATATTATAGAGAGTTTTGGAGAAGAGACAAGTACCTGTCGTATACGTTAAACTCATGAAGGACATGTATGATAGGGCTTTATCTTGTGTAAGGACTCTGTCTTCCAAGACTGGCTATTTTGACATCAATATTGGTTTACATCAAGGTTCATCTTTGAGTCCATTTCTTTTTACTTTGATCATGGACGAGTTGATAAGTTACATTCAGGATGAATAACCTTGGTGTATGTTATTTGCTGATGATATTGTGTTGATTGACGAGACTAGGGATGGAGTAAATGAGATGCTTGAGGTCTAGAGACATGAGTTGGAGACTAAAGGATTTCGTATAAGTAGGGCTGAGTCACGAAATACATAGAGTGCATCTTTGATGGAAGTAATGGTGAAGGAATCGAGGTGATGATTGGTGACGATGACATTCGGAAGAGAGATTCTTTTAGATATATGGGATCTATTTTGCAACATGATGGGGAAATTGATGGAGATGTTACTAATACAATAAATGCAGGTTGACTAAAGTGGAGAGGAGCCTCTGTTGTTCTCTGTGATAAGAAAATTCCTTCAAAAATTAAAAGAAAGTTTTACAAAGCAGCCGCGAGACCTGCTATGCTCTATGGATCTAAATGTTGGCCTGTGAACCATAGACATGGGCAGAGAATGGCTGTAGCAGAAATGAAAATGCTAAGGTGAATGTGTGGACATACACGTAAATATCAGATTCATTATGATGCAATCAGAAAGAAAGTTGGTGTAGCTCCGATCGAGGATAAGATGCGAGAAAACCATTTAAGATGGTTTGGTCATTTACAAAGAAGATCAGACATCAGATGATGCACCAGTTAGGAGATGCGAGTGTTGGGATGTTGAGCCGAATAAAAGAGGACGAGGACAGCCTAAGAAGTGTTGGAAAAAGACTATACGAAGGGATCTTAGTTTTGTGGATATAAGGCCGGGATTGATCCAAGATATATTTGAATGGAGGCGAAGAATCCATGTAGCCGACCCTACTTAATTGTGGGATAAGGCTTTGTTGTTGTTGTACATGGTATACCTTGAGAGGTAGCGTCTGACAGAGACTCGAAGTTCACATCTCACTATTGGCACCAGTTTATGTCTGCATTATGGATAGAGCTAAAGATGAGTTCTGCTTACCATCTGTAGACTGACAACGAGAACGAGCGCACTATCCAAACGCTTGAGGATTTGTTACATGCATGTGCTCTCGAGTGGAAAGGGTCCTGGAAGGACTACTTATCGTTAGTAGAATTTAAATTCAACAACAACCATCATTCCAGCATCGGTGTGACACCATTTGAAGCCTTATATGGGCGGAGATGCTTCACACCTCTGAGTTGGAGTGAGGTAGATGATCTTGCTCTTTACTCCGTGGATCTCCTAGGGGAAACTACGAGGGTTGTTGAGCTTGTGAGGCGGAAGCTTTTGACGACACAGAGCTAATGGAAGCTTCTGACGGCACAGAGCCAATAGAAGAGCTATGCAGAGCGTCAGAGAAGAGATTTGGAGTTTCAGGTAATCCGATCCTCTTCTCTAAATTCATTTCCAAACACGATTCAAATAATCATACATACTGATGAAATTCTTCTAAATACGGGTGGGAGATTGGGCGTTCTTGCGAGTATCTCCCATGAAGGGAGTACATAGATTTGGTGTTCCTGGCAAGTTGGCTCCATGATATGTTGGACTATTTGAGATCATTGTCCGGATAGGGAAAGTGGCATATCGAGTAGCTCTCCCTTTGCACTTATCGACGTACATGATGTGTTTCATATATCAAACTTGAGGAAATACATTTACGATCTTCATCATATCATCAATTACGAGAATCTGGATATAGATTCTGATTTGACATATGAGGAAAAGCCGATTTGGATTCTGGACAGATTAGTGAGAAAGCTTCGCAAGAAGGAGTTTTCTTTGGTTAAGGTGCTACCGACAAGGGGTCAAAGAAGCAACCTGGGAATTCGAAGCGGATATGCGGGAAAGATATCTGCAACTCTTTTTAGGTAACTCTCATTTCAAGCCTAATTAAAATTTATATTTAGATTATAGCTTGTTTCCTCTTTGAGGTTTTTATGGATTTAAAAACCGTTGAGGTTTTTATTATAAAAATCATAAGTGAAACCCAGATAAAACACATAGTGACATTGACACGAGTCTCGAGGACAAGACTCTCTTTAAGGTTTTTATATTTGTGACACTCGGATTTGAATCGAATACAACCCGATTATGGTCCATATGATCCGATAAAACTATCGATTGATATCAAATAATCTGAATCAATCCATAAATCATAAATCAAATTTTGTTTGAGTGCTATCGACCAATTGATTGTATCATAATTTGTGTCACTGGAAAAGCCGTGACGCGGTCCGAACTGCAAAAATAATCTGAGACCATCACAAAATTCGATTTGACAAAGTAAAACCAACAAAATCGACCATTCATCGATCATAGGTCGCTTGACCATTTAAAAATGTAAAATTTAATCACAAATCAAAACTGTATCTTGACAAATTACTAAATTCATCTTAGATTAGAAGTATATAAATATTATACTCATTTTGATAGTTATTCCAAGACGATTTGAATGAGCTATTGTTCATCTGAATCAGAGATTCGAGGTGGAAATGCGGATGACTTTGGTAATTCACATGAGTTGGAAATACAACAACAACATGCTTGTAAAAATCGGTTGACTAGACCGACTAATCGAGTCGGGAAGCTTGTAAAAATCGGTTGACTAGACCGACTAATCGAGTCGGGGTGGGGGGAGGGGGGTGGGGGTGGGGTAGCCGACTCGACTAGTCGTAGTCGGCCATTAGTCGCTCAGCCCGTCTAGTCTGCCGACTAATCGACCGACTGTCAAGCTTTTATATTTTTTTGTTTTTTGTTTTTTTAAGCAAACTTATTCTAATATGCTTAATGTTATATTTAAAGTCAATTACTTCTTTTATTTCATTATGTATAATAATGTATTAAGCCTTCTCCCACTATAAGTAGGGTCGACTAAATGGATTTTTGCTCGAATTCATGTTGAAAGATTCGACTATTTTTTACGCTGGCCGTTGACTACCTAACACAACCCCTGGAAGAGTGGGATTTGAACCCTGTTCTATTGTGTGGTAGACACACTGTACTACCACTAGACCATTAAGTGGGTATAAAGAAAAAAGGATCAGCTACATGGATTCTTGCTCAAATCTATGTTGAAAGATTCGATTATTTTTTACGTTGGCCATCGACTACCTAACGTAACCACGCCAGGAGTGGGATTTGAACCATGGTCTTTTGTGTGGTAGACACACTGCACTACCACTAGACCATTAAGTGGGTACTTTTGTTTCATTATGTAACTATAGAAAATATACAAATCTATGTTAATGCATAAGCAAACTTATTTTAATACGCAATAATGTTATATTTAAAGCCAACTACTTCTTTTATTTCATTATGAAAGTATAGAAAATGTAAAAATCTATGTATCAAAATAATTTATATATTTAAAATAATTAAAAAAAATCAAAACCGACTAATGGCCGACTTAATCCGATTAGTCGTCCGACTGCTGATTAATCCTTAGTTTGTGACCCTGCTGAACGAGTACGGACTACCGCTTTCTGCAACCTTGACAACAAAGCCTTTTCCCACAATTAAGTAGGGTCGGCTACATGGATTCTACGCCTTTACTCAGATCTATCTTGGGTCAATCTCAGGCTTATATCGAAAAAACTAAGATCCCTTCGTATAGTCTCTTTCCAACACTTCTTGGGCCGTCCTCACCCTCTCTTAGCCGACTCAACATCCCAACACTCACATCTCCTAACTGGTGCATCAACTGATCTTCTTTGCAAATGACCAAACCATCTTAAGCGGTTTTCTCGCATCTTAGCCTCGATCGGAGCTACATCAACTTTCTTTCTGATCGCATCATTACGAATCCGATCTTTACGTGTTTGTCCACACATCTAGCTTAGCATTTTCATTTCTGCTACAACCATTCTCTGCACATGTCTATGGTTCATAGGCCAACATTCAGATCCATGGAGCATAGCAGGTCTCACGACTGCTTTGTAGAACTTTCCTTTAATTTTAAAGGATTTTTCTTATCACAAAGAACAACAGAGGCTCCTCTTCACTTTAGCCAGCTTGCATTTATTCTATTAGTAACATCTCTATTAATTTCCCCATCATGTTGCAAAATAGATCCTAGATATCTAAGAGAATCTCTCTTCCAAATGTTATCGTCACCAATCTTCACCTCGATTCTTTCGCCATTGCTTCCATCAAAGGTGCACTCCATATATTCCGTCTTAGCCCTATTTATACGAAATCCATTAGTCTCTAATGCATGTCTCCAGACCTCAAGCTTCTCATTTACTCCATCTCTAGTCTCGTCAATCAACACAATTTCATCATCAAATAACATACACCATGGTAACTGTTGACGCATATGAGCTATTTGTATCTCTTTGTCATTTTATTTTCTTGTTATTCTCTTTATGTAATTTACCCATAGGCTACTCTCCTATATAAGAGAGCCTAGGGTTATGGAATAAATCATCTCATTCACGTTTCCCAACATTGTATCAGAGCGACGGTCCTAGACCGGAGTTCTCGAAACCCTAACCCTAACCCGCCCCACCCGCCGGCCTCGCTTCTCTCTCTCTCCCCTCTCGGCGCCGCTCCTCTCTCCGATCGCCGATCCGATCCGATCGCCAACCTGCGGCGCCCTTCAGAGCCTCTTCTCGCGCGCTTCTCGCCGATCTTCGCACAACGCATCGAGCGCGCAACGTGCTTCCAGCGCATGTGCGCCTAGCGTGCATCCTCCAGCCACTGCGCGCATCCTCCAGCCCCTGAGCCAGCGCTTTGCGCGCAGCGTGCGCCACTGATCCAGCGCCTGCACCTACATCCAGATTCGCTCGCACGTGCTTCCTGCACGTGCCTGCGTGCTCCAAGCCCTAAAACTCTAGGGCACAGATCGTGATATATATGGGGTTGGTTGCTTGACGTCTACACAAGCAACTGATCCCGTCTATGTCATTGTAGACAAAGATTGTTGTCCCTTGGTCACTCCAGTCTTCCATCTTCAGTATGTCAGAAAGCAAGGCAGATATCCCATCTATGGGCGCATTTCGTGGTCCAGCGCCCATCGTCAAGATGGATGGTACGAACTATGAACTGTGGGCAATGCAGTTCATGAGTATGATGAAGTCTACGGGTAAGAAGCATATTCTTACCGAGCCCGAGCCTGCAGAGAAGACTGGAGTTCATGCCTCATGGGAGGCCGATGATGCTTATGCCAAGGTGTGGCTATCTGGCACATTGGCTATTGAAATCGCCAATGACATTCTACATCAACCTACAGCCAAAGACATGTGGGATATCCTGGCAGCAACGTATTCTCAAGCGAAGAACGAGACGAAAATCCTGCAACTACAACATGATATCTTCACGATAAAGCAGAATGGTCGTCCTTTACATTCTCTCTATACATCATTGAGAGGGATGTTCGAGAAGCTCTATAGCTTCATGCCTCTTACTGCCACACCAGAACAACAGAAGACATACAGGAATGCAACGATGGTGGGTGTGTTTCTCGCAGCACTTGACCCAGAGTATGAGGCAGCACGTTCACAGATTCTGGCAGACTCGACTATTCCTTCCATGGAGGAAGCTTTTCACAGATTGAGCAGGATCACAGTACCTTCAGCAGCAACGAATCAGAATCCCTCAGCTATGGCAGCCAACAGAGGTCGCGGCTTTTATCATCAGGGCCGTGGACGTACCCCTCGTGGAAGGGGTGGTCGCACTAGGCCAACATGCTCATATTGTCACCGCATCGGACATACTGAGGACACATGCTACTCGAAGCATGGATTTCCTGCATCTGCACGAGCCGCTGAGCAGATAGAGCCCCCGTCTGCTGCTTCACTGGATCAACGTTTTGATGATCTGGTTGCCCGTCTCAGGGGCATTATCCCATCATCTGGCCCAGCACCGTCGACAGAGAGTCATACTGATGCTGCTGCTTCTGCTTCTGCCTCTACGAGTACTTCAGGTAGTACACTTGCACTCCACAGTAGTAGATCGGATACATTGCCATGGATCATGGACTCAGGCGCTACACATCATCTATGTGGCGATCAGAGTCTACTTTCAGGATATACTCAGATTCCTCCAGGACGGACAGTAGTGATTGCCAATGGCACACACTGCCCTATCACGGGTCAGGGGGAGATTAGATTGACATCCTCTATGCAGCTCAAGAATGTTTTACATGTACCGCACTTCTCTATGAATCTATTGTCAATTAGTCAGATTACGAAGGATCTCCAATGTCGAGCTATTTTTGATTCATCTTCTTTGATTTTTCAGGACATCCGTACGGGCAACGTGATTGGTCATGGCTATGAGCAAGGAGGCCTTTATCGTCTGAACCAGACCCCATTTGTCGGAATCACATCTTCTCCCGCTGGACAAGTATCTCCTCTCCTGTGGCATCTGCGTTTTGGTCATTTACCGCTTCAGAAGTTGCGTCTAGTTCTACCCTATAGTCTCCCTCAGACATCTATCCAGTGTGAGGCATGTCAGTTGGGAAAACATCACAGGTCGTCTTTTCCCAGTAGTCAAGGTCGGAGTAGTAACTCCAAGTTTGAGTTGTTTCATGTCGATGTCTGGGGTCCAAGTCGTGTTCCCGATCATCAGGGACACAGGTTTTATATTGTATTTGTTGATGATTTCTCTAGAGCATCATGGGTCTTTCTAATGAAAAATAAATCTGAAGCTGGAAATATCATTATCCATTTTCTAAATGAAATTCAAAACGTTTTTTCTACATCTGTCAAGATTGTGAGAAGTGACAATGCCTTAGAATTGTGTACCAACATTCTAGCCAATTACTACTCCTCAAAAGGGATTATTCACCAAACATCTTGTGCTCATACGTCTCAACAGAATGGGGTTGCTGAAAGAAAACACCGTCACCTACTTGATGTCACAAGGTCACTTCTTATTCAGAGTCATGTTCCGTACTCCTACTGGGGTGATGCAGTCCTTACTGCATGTTACCTTATCAACCGTATGCCCTCGTCTGTCTTGAATGAACAAATTCCTTTTTCACTCATTTACCCTGACAAGGATTTGTTTATTCTTACTCCTCGTGTGTTTGGGTCAGTCGCATTTGTCCATCAGTTGTCGCCTGGTACTGACAAGCTCTCTCCTAGGGCTGTCAAGTGCGTCTTTGTGGGGTACTCCAGAACTCAAAAGGGGTACAAGTGTTTTGATCCTGTGCGTCGGCGGTATATGATCAGTGCAGATGTTACATTTTTTGAATCTGTGATGTATTTTTCTGACTCCGGAAACATGCAGCCACTACCTACACTTCCTGATGCTGTATTCATGGAACCACCATCACCAGTGCCACAAACAACACCACCGTCACCACCACCACCACCACCTCCACCACCATCATTAATAGTATCCCCGCTACCATTTCATTACACCCGTCGGCTTCCTCCAGCTCATGGTCCTGACCCGTCAACTAGCTCGCCTATGGTATGTAATGAAAATATTAATGTTGATGGATCTGACGACATTTCTCAGCAGGATACATTACAGGAGCATGGTGATAACATAGATGATCTGGATGTTCCAATCGCTCTACGCAAGCCGAAGAGGAGCTGTGCCAAATATCCATTATCAGCAGCTGTGTCTTTTGAGAGGCTATCTGGAGACTTCAGGACGTTTGCATTGGCACTTTCATCTACAGACATTCCACAGAACCACCATGATGCTTTGCTGGATGCTAGATGGCGGCTAGCAATGGAAGAAGAGATGGCGGCACTTCAGTCTAGAGGAACCTGGAGTTTGGTTCCTATACCTCCAGGTGTTAGCCCGGTGAGTTGCAAGTGGGTGTTTACAGTTAAGCACAATGCAGATGGTTCAATTGACAGGTACAAGGCCCGCCTAGTTGCAAGAGGCTTCACACAGACATATGGGGTTGATTACCTTGACACGTTCTCTCCTGTGGCACGTCATTCCACTCTACGGATCCTGTTATCAGTTGCGGTTGCTAAAGACTGGCCACTCTATCAACTGGACGTGAAGAATGCATTTCTGTATGGAGACTTGCAGGAGGAAGTCTATATGCAACAGCCACCTGGTTTTGCTGTTGAGGGGGAGTGTTCCAAGGTTTGCAGATTACATAAGGCCATCTATGGCCTTAAGCAGAGCCCCAGAGCATGGTTTCAGAAGCTTTCAGACCTCTTTGAGAAACAAGGATATAAACGCTCCAATGCTGATCATTCCTTGTTCGTGCAGAAGACGGCGAGAGGTATCATTGTAATCATGGTTTATGTTGATGATATCTTGATTACAGGTGATGATGACCAAGGCATTAAGCAGGAAAAGGAAAGGCTGGGGACCGAGTTTGTCACCAAGGACTTGGGAGTCCTTAGATATTTTGTGGGGCTGGAATTTGCTAGAAATCCATATGGATTAGTCATGACACAGAGGAAGTATGTCACAGATCTCCTGAGTGAGACAGGTATGCTAGGGTGTCGACCTGCTACGACGCCAATGGATCCTAGCATGAAGCTGTATGATGATGACACAGAAGAAGTGGATAAGAGAAGGTACAGAGAACTGGTAGGAAAATTACTGTATGTCACGATCACTAGACCTGATATACAGTTTGCAGTGAGTCGTGTGAGCCAGTTCATGGAGCAACCACGTCAGGCCCATATGGATGCAATACACATGATTCTGAGATATTTAAAATCATCTCCAGGTGCAGGCTTGCTATTTAAGAAAGGAAAGGAGATTTCTGTTACAGCATGTGCGGATGCAGACTATGCAGGATGCCCCAAGGACAGGAAGTCAACATCAGGGTTTGCAGTCTATGTTGGAGATGCTATAGTTTCGTAGAAGAGCAAGAAGCAGACAGTAGTAGCTAGATCCAGTGCTGAATCAGAATATAGGGCTATGGCCCAGGCTAGCACGGAAATGATGTGGGTGAAATCCTTACTTGCAGATCTATGTCTTGATATACCTCTTCCTATGATGTTGGAATGTGACAATCAGGCCGCCTTGTTCATTGCAAATAACCCAGCTTTTCATGAGAGGACCAAGCATATTGAGGTCGACTGTCACTACATACGTGACATGATTCAGAAGGGGTTCATTGCTACATCTCACGTCACATCAGAGAATCAGACTGCTGATATTTTCACCAAGGCATTACTTAGAGGCCCATTCCAGAAGTGTGCGTCGAAGCTGAGCATGATTGATATCTATGCTCCATTTTGAGGGGGAGGGTTGACGCATATGAGCTATTTGTATCTCTTTGTCATTTTATTTTCTTGTTATTCTCTTTATGTAATTTACCCATAGGCTACTCTCCTATATAAGAGAGCCTAGGGCTATGGAATAAATCATCTCATTCACGTTTCCCAACAGTAACTTATCCTGAATGTGACTTATCAACTCGTCCATAAATACTCAAAGCTGAACCTTGATGTAAACCATTGTTGATTTGAGTTGGAGATAAAGGATAAAAAATAAAGCAAGTGTCATAGCACAACCACTTGGCCTTCTTTTTTCCCCCACTTGTCAACACAAGACCCACAGCTTCACTTATTTTTATCTCCCAAGCCCTTCCTTCTTTTCCCAAATTTCCCCAAATCTCCTCCATCTCTCCAATGAGGGAGCCCCAACCCCCTCTTCTCCAAGCACCAACTCATGCTGCCCTTTCGCTTGTTAAAGTTGCTGTCCAAGGAGCTGATCAGCCAAGCTGCTGCCTTCAGCTACTGCTCTCCCCAGCCGTAGTTCCTGCATGCAGCTCTCGAAGGGCTGCTTCAAGCAACCATCTACTGCTTCCAACTGCAGTTGATCCAGCCAAGCAACTGCAACTGCTGCTTCATTGGAGCTAAAGCTCCTGTTCAACAACTGATCAAGTTAGAGCTGCTGCATGGATGATCAGAAATCATCCATTTTGGAGAAATTCAAGGTACAATCGATCCCTCCTCTTGCTGTCCATGAAGATTTAATTCTAAATTTAAACCACATGATTAAACTTTTGATTTTAAATTTTAAAAATTTTAATTTAGGTGTTTGCATGCATTTGATCCCAAGCCATGGTTTATCTACTGTTTCATGCCTTAAAAATTGAAAGAATTGGGTGTAATTTGGCATGAATGTGATCCAATTTCAGACCATTGTTAAGCTAACGTTTCATGCCTTAAGAATAAAATATTTGGGGGTAATTGGGCATGCAAATAGACTCAATTTTAGACCAATATATGCTACAGATTTCATGCTTAAAAGAGGCGAAATCAGGGGTGAATTGTATGTAATTACACTTAATTTTAGACCACCAAATAGCCCTCATCTCAAATTGAAAGATGACTATTTGGGGGTGATTTTTATATAACTAAATGTAAATTCAGACCCCTGTTTATGCATATAATTCTTGATTTAAAATTTGAAAGATTTGTGGGCAATCTGGTATGAAATTCGACCTAATTCAGACCACTATAGTTACAAATTTCGTGATTAAAAGAGATATTTTGGAGTTTTTTACACGCAATTGACTCAAAATTCGTACCATTATTTAGGATACATATTTAATGATAAATATGATAAAAGATTGGGAGAATTTGGCATAGATTTAAATAAATTTCATATCAATTATTGGCCACTGAAATCATGGCTTAAAAAATGTATATTTAGATGATTTTGCATGGATTTGATCTCGATTCAAATTAATGATTTGGCTACAGAATTCATGTTTTGAAAACTAGAAAGATTAGCGATTTTAAATGGATTTGATCTTGATTTAGATTAATGATTAGGCTACAAAATTCATGCTTTGTAAGATAAAAAGATTGGGGATTTTGCATGAATTGGTTTATAGAATTCAGATCAATAATTATGTCACTAATTTTATTAAGGAAAATATTCTAAATATAATTATAGGTATTAATACCCTTTTCTTTTGAAGCCAATAAATCATTTCCTAAGATCATTATGACTTATAATAATCCTTTAAGTATAATCTATAAAATTTAGATCAATATTGATAAGATTGTTGACAACATACCTAGTTCTATAAAGTTAACCACAGAAGAGATTGAGAAAGAATTGAGTAATCAAGTAAGTGAATATGACGATGAATCAACGATGACAATTTATTGTGCTAGTCATGGTGACGCTTACACCGGACTGTGCGAGGGTCCGATGACCCTTAACTGTGCGGAAGATAGGAAGCCCAGTTAGGGCAGTGACCACCTAGTGCACGGGTTTAGGATCCCGGTTTTTTTTCTCGGTTTTCGCGAGCTCGCAGTTTTCGTCTCTATGGGATCCACGAGTTTCTTTTGACCAGTTCCGTTGACCCCCGTTCTGTAGGGTTTCTAGACTGGAGGACCCTTTGTTTTTTTACGAGCTCGTTTTGCCCGTACAAGTCGGTCCGGACTGGAGTGACTCATATCAGAGAGTCTCTTCCATCCATTTCATGAACGTAGTTTTGGACTAGCCTTCTCCTAGACCGTTCTTCTGCTGGGAAGGCGAGACAGAATGGTTTCTTAGAAGGCTTCCTCACTGCTTGAGTTTAATTACTGTTTTCGGTCCTAGCGAGGGAAAGGATCGTGTTACCAAAATCATCTATATTAGCATAAGAGCTATGACTACAAATGTCAGGTGAAGTTATTGGACGTAAGATCATCTATATAAGAGATATTACTATGATTGCCAGGTGAAGCTAGTGGACGTGTTGGGAACTTAGTTATGATGCAGTATACTCCACCACATACCTACAGAGGCACCCCAACCCTAAGGCATTCTTCTTGCCTTAGAGTTATAATGTTAGGTCTCACTCAGTCCAAGACCACTGACTATCCACCAAAGCTTGAGAAATTTAGCAAGAAAAGAATCAGAACATGAGACGCATCATTTATACTTACTAAGACCCATAAACATGACTTATAAATAATAAAATGATGATAACCTAAATATGGATCTAATAAATAAATGAAAGTATTAAGTATGAGTAGTTGAGGTGATGAGTGAACAAGGAGATTCATATACAGAACACCTTGAAAACCAACTTCATGTAAGTAGTTGTTAAATTTAAATGTTAACACCTATCTACTTGCTTTCTTTTGAAACCAATAAAACACATGTTATTTTTAATAAACTGGATTGTACTCAGCCTTTGTTGATCTTCTTCTCTTCCTAACATGGATGACAGATAAAGCACTTGCATCACAGTAGTCGGTTCATACATTTATTTTTTTACGGTACACATATTATAGCTTTTGTACAAGATATTGTAAACGTCTATTTCTCTCTTCTGTTATAATTTAGGACACATACAAATTGTCAGTTCGTTTGATACATGTAATATTTTATGAAAATTGATGCAAATATCTCTTGGTGACACTTGTTGTTCTGTGGTTGATTATTGAATGGATATTTACACCCATAACCTTGAGTAATTTCGTAATTACAATCATAACCCTGCATAAGTTATTTTGCTCGATGAATGTGGTCTCTCATTGTAATGCGCTAGTTAGGTTCTGGGCTTCAAGGTAATGTACTCATAACATTTTTAATGAAATTGATGCTGCGGTAACTCCCACCTTGGGAGTTCATCCTCTTTTCAATAAAAAAACCATGCGTAATCTCGATTTACGTCACGAACCTCGAATAGTCATTCGTTTCACATCCATAACCCTCTGTTAATTTATCCATTAACCAAATTAGATCATTGGGTTAATCTAACCCATGATCTATCTTATGGTTATTAGATTTTCCAAGAAAAACTAGTCCCTCCTCCTTCCTCCTCCAACGCCCCTCCTCCTTCCTCCTTTAACCACCTACCCCTCCCTCCAGCGGCCCATCCATCTCTTCCTTCAGGTCTGCCTGCCCCTCACCCTCCTCCTCCTCGGCCTCCTCCTCCTCCTCCAGATTCGCCCGCCTCCTCTTCCACAGGGTCCGCCCTCCTCCTCCTCTAAGTTCTCTACCCTCATCCTCCTCAAGTCCTCCTCCTCCTCCAAGTTCGGCCTCCTCCTCCTCCTCCAAGTAGGGTTGAGCATCGGGTCGGGTCGGGTTTGAGTTGGCCCGGTCCAAGCCCATTTAAGTATATGGGGTAATGGGTCGGGCCTAGGCCCATTTTATTTTCAAAAATTAGGCCCAAGCCCAAACCCGACCCAAACAAAATGGGTCAGGTTCGGGTCCGACCGGCCCAATTTAACACCTATGTATACCAATATCATGTCTTCCATTCTTCTTGCATTCGTGTGGTTGTTTCTTATGCATGTGTGCATGTTTACAACTATAAGCATGCTAACTAATTTGTGATTTTAACATTAGTTGTATGTTGGAAATAGAAATGTGGTAAAAATATGGCAACTTAAACCACCATTCAATTCACCATTACATATTCTATTGTAGATGCGGGCACTATGACTCAATACAGATTGGTTAGTTACAGTTGTACATGCTCTAACACTTGAGGACAAAGATTCCATTATTGCATATTAATGTAATAATTTTGTATATTAATGTAATAATATCCTCAATCCATGTTAATGAATGATTATTAATGTATCTAAGCATTTATTCTACACTCAAATAAGGATATTAAAGTTAGAACATGGTACTTGGAATGAACATGAATATAATTGATATAATTATACCGTACTAGATATGAATATACTTGCTTTAGAATGGGTCGGGTTATCGGGCTAATGGGTTTGGGCCTTTTCAGGCCCAAACCCGGCCCGATAATCAATATGGGCTCATTTTAGGGCCCACGGCCCGCCCAATGAATTTCGAGTTCGGGTTTGGGTCAGCTTATACGGTCGGGTTTTGGGCCGGGTCGGGTCGGCCCAGCCCAATGCCCAACCCTACCTCCAAGTCCTCTACCATCGTCCTCCTCCTCCCCGACCTCCTCCTCTCCCTTCTGATCCTCTTTCCTTGTCCTCCTCCTCCAGATCCGTCCGCCTCCTCCTCCTCCTCCTCCAGGTCCGCCCGTCCTCCTCCTCCTCGACCTCCTTCTCCTCCTTCAGATCCTCCTTCCTCACTCTCCTCCTATCGATCCGCCTGCATCCTCCTCCCTAGGTCTGTCTGTTCTCCTCCAGATCCACGCCACCTCACCCTCCTCCAGATCCGCCCGCCTCCTCCTCTAGATTCGCCCCTCCTCGCCCTCCTCCAGGTCCGCCTGTCCTTGCCTCCTCAGCCTCCTCCTCTAATTGCTAATGCTCGGTACAACCTTGCTATCATAAAGGATCACCTATAGGGGTCCAACCGTATACAATCGCTTGAACTCGGGTTTCATTTCTTCGAGGACGACATGTTCGAGGTCATCGAAAGTGTTGAGGATGACATCAGATGCACAAGAGGCCTAGACAACGG
Organism: Ottelia alismoides; assembly: GCA_037367405.1. Taxonomy (NCBI): domain Eukaryota; kingdom Viridiplantae; phylum Streptophyta; class Magnoliopsida; order Alismatales; family Hydrocharitaceae; genus Ottelia; species Ottelia alismoides. The sequence goes on from JAZKJV010011229.1 coordinate 101,173, forward strand.
CTTCTATGTTGAAGCAGATGTTGAAGTCATTAGGGTCGGTGGTGTTAATGAAGGAGGTAATGTCGTGCAGGCGGAGAGGCCTTAGACCTGGAAGCCAGTTGATGACGATGTCCAAGTAACCATTTGTGAAGAAGTTTTTGTATGAGGTGGAAGGAGGAGGTAGTCAGCGAGGGGAGGAAGGGGGGAGAAGGTGGTCGACAAGGGGAGGAGGAGGTGGTAGGCATGGGAGAGAAAGGGGAGGAGGAGATGGATGATGGAGGATGAGTTGGGGGGTGAAAATGTAAATATTTTGAAGTTAAAGGTAAAAAATGTAAATATTTGATGGTTTCCGTCATAGCTAACGGAAATTTAACAGAAGTTAACACGAGGGGTGTGCTCTGTAAGAGTTAAGCACTATTGAGGGTCTTGAGTATAATTTCCGATTATGCAGGGCTATGATTGTAATTATGAAATTACTCAGGGTTATAGGTATACACATCCCATTATTAAATTGTAAATGTCATTCAAACACGAAAATTTTTCCCTCATTTTCTTTAACGTAATGCGAACGATAACAAATGTGGTACTATGAATGTTGTGTAAACGAGTAACCTGGATCCTCGGGCATCATAGGTATGCCTTTTCGACTCGTTCGGCGGTTGAAGGCAATACTCGTGGATCCCTGTCTGGCCTTAGGAATACGAGAACCATGGATGCAAACGGTCGGATACAGATACAGATATAGGTATTGTCATATCCTTATCCGTTTTTTTAATACGAATACGGATGCGGATACGGATACTGACGGATATTAAAACTATCTTACCATATCCTTAAAAAACGGATACGGATGTAAATAGATACTAATCACACACGAGTAATGTTAGAAATACTCTATAAAATCGACTTAAATATATAATAATTGGATGGAAAACACATGATATTAATTTACTAAATGTGTTTGTATCATAAAAATATATAAATATGGTAAAAGAAGGTAGAGAATTATATTATATATGTTTAAAAATAAATCTATGATTATATTTATATATGAAAATGGATATACGGATACAGATACATACAAATGTTTGCGGATATCAAAACGATATCCATATCCGTATCCATTTTAAAACGGATACGGAAGTAAAAATCTGCATAAAACGGATACGATGACGGATCAGTTATGGATATATCCGTATCCGTTTGCATCCCTAACGAGAACCCTTGGATGATCTCCAATGGATGGTCGATATAGAAAAAACTAAGTTCTAAGGAGTTGGAATGAATGAAGGAGGCGTTGAATGGCCGTGTACAGGTTGCCGGAGCGTGATGGGGATGTATGAGGTAGTGCAACTTTTCTGGGGTGGGGAGGTGGCTCTTCGTATAAGGAGATGGTGTCTAGGGATGGTTTGGCAAAGATGGCAGCTGATGCAGATTAGGAGGTGGGATCTGAAGAGCCAGTGAGGGTTGCTGAGCCGGTGGTTGGAGAAGTTGGTGAAAGACCGGTGGAGTGCCTAAGCATGGTGCTACCACATAGGTGTAGGGGGGACATCGTCATCGAAATAAATATTGTATCTTGGGATGTAATGGTCCTTGGAAGGTTGGAGAAGCGGGTTGGAGTGAGGGAACTAATCAAGGAGCTAGGGCGAACATTGTAATGTTGTAAGAAACAGATTTCCCAAAATTTTGTTGCTATATGGAGGATTATTGGTGGGGTGCAATTATACAAGGTCAAGGTTGTGGATGCGGGTTGGGGCGTCGGGGGGCATTGCTATTGGCTGGTGGAGTAACGAGATTGTTATTAAGGAAGAAGAAACCATGGGTAGACACTTGATATCTGTGATGCTGAGATGGAGGGGAACGAGTTTTGTTCTTATATGTGTAAGGTCTGACGAATGGTCAGAACATCTCAGAGATGCTTGATGAATTTTGACTCATTTTGACTCATCAGAGGTATATATCCCTCGAAGCCATGGCTAATAGGAGGGGAATTCAATGTAATGTTAAGGTTGGAAGATAGGTTGAGGTTGCGTGGCAGTCAGGATGCAGGCTTGTAGGACCTGATGTGTTTGATCTTTGAGCTTGGACTGCAGCTTATCGATGCCAGTGGGTGTTTATACACTTGGAGGCATTCCAAATCACGATTGTGTATTGATTTTTTTTGATATCTATGGAGATGCTACAACTTTTACAACTGGCTAGGGTTTGGGTGCTACCTCGGTCACACTCGGACTGTACTCCGTTTATTTGGGCATCTGGGGAGGATATGAGGCCAATGACTTTTTTCAAATTTTAGCGGTTGTGGCTTTGGAGATCGGTTTAAATGACATGATAAAGGAGTTCTGGAGAAGCCACCGTTTGAAAGGGTCTGTCACAGGGAGGTTGGTTGCTAAACTCATTGAGCTCAGGAGACATTTAATGGAGTTTGAGAGTTATTATATTTACATTTATGTTTGTAACCCTTCGGTTTCTGCAACCCTTATACTCTCTAGGGTTTTCTCTATATAAGAGACCCTATCTCTATGGAATAAACATCTCATCAGTTCCTCTTCTCAACATGGTATCTGAGCGACAATCCTAGACCAGAGCCCAATATCCTAAATCCGCTGCCACCAACCCTCTCTCCTTGCGTGAGACCCCTTGATGATAGAAGGGGTTTCCCTTTCTGTAACCCTTGTACTCTCTAGGGTTTTTTTCTCTATATAAGAGACCCCATCTCTATGTAGTAAACATCTCATCAGTTCCTCTTCTCAACATGGTATCGGAGCGACAATCCTAGACCAGAGCATGATATCCTAAACCCGCCGCCACCACCAACCCTCTCTCCTTGCGCGAGACCCCTTGATGATAGAAGGGGTCTTGCGCAAGGCAGTCTGAGTCCCAACAGCACCAGCTGCCACCTCCAGCGACACCTAAAGCACCACCTGAGGCTCCAACAACTCCAGCTGCACCTCCTGTGTCGTCAGCACCGTCTGGAACCCCCCTCTCCAAAATCCTCTAGGTTCACCATGACTTGTTTCTCCCAACTTTTTGTTTCTCCTAACTTGATGTTCCATATTCTTTATTCTATCAAGTATGGGAGAAAGGGGGAGTCAGAGGTGATTCTTCAAGACGTCTGCTGTCCTACCACGACGAACAGACCGACACTCCAGACTACTACTCAGATCATCCGTCTTCACCGAGCATCGACTTCTTCTTCAGAGCGTATACTTCTTTTACGACCGACTACTGCTCCGCGTTGGACTTTCGTACAGTGATTCTTCTCCAGGTACGACAGAGATATGTTCCGGTGACCTCTAGGCACGACAAAGATACGTTCCAGTTAAGGTTTTAAAAACCGGATCAGGCATTAAATAGGACATGTATTTGTTTTTGGTTTTTATGGTCGGACCCATGGGACCGACCGGTTGAACCGGTGATGACATCAGTAGTTCAAAGAAATCGGAAAGGACCGGATTGTTGTATTGTTGGTTTGGTTCGTACTGTTCAACCGGGTCGAACCGAGTTAGGCCGATATATCATACAAATAAATACGAAAAATGCTACAACATATCTTTCGAGGATTTGTTTACTCTTGTACTTCCAAGTTTTGCCAATAACACTGACACCCTTATTTTTAATACAATTGCATGTCCCCAAATTTTTACAAAATTTATAGTATTGGCCTTTTATTAGTACACTTGTGCTCGCATTTTCTACCAACATAAGGATGATATTGTGAATTTTTTAAGAAAATATAAGAGTACTAGTGAAATTTCTTAAAAGTTAAGAGTACAAATGTCCTTAAAAAACTCAAAAGCGCATAATAATCATATTTCGTAAAACTTATATAAATACATATACGTGATGCAAAAAATAAGTAATTTTAAAACTATTTAAATTCTAGTTAACGACGAGTGTTGTTAATTTATTACTTCTCATAGTATGACTGTGACAACGTCTTCTTTGTTTCTTATTGTTATAAGTAGACAGCCTCATACACAATGTGGGAAGAGCGAGGCAATGCCCATATGGATGGAAGGGACAAGTATAACGAGTCATTGATACATATGAAGGAGAAGAGATAAAGGGGTACTATACTATATGTTAGCAATAATATTTCTAAAAATTTTGTATTTGTTAGTTTATTAGAATTTATTTTTTGTCAAAAAATGAATGGTTGAATCGATGGTTTGGTCCCATTGGCTCAACCGGGTTTATGTGGTCCAACCGGGTTTTAATCGGTTTTGATTGGTTTTTATTTTCTGAATAAAAATGGGATGCTTGGACCATTTTCCTCCGATTCTTGGTTTAACCGGTTCAACCATTTCGGTTCGACTTGGTTCCAGTGACATGATATCACATCGACTCTACATGCATGGCAAAGATATGTTCAAATGACTTGAAAGCTGCAAACCCGTCCTCGAGCGTGGTCTTCTACCAGCAACGGATATATATTCTTATGATGCATCATGTGACGATGTGGTGTGTACTTTTCGTTTTTGTTACAAGCTCTATCTTTCTCAGTTCCAGCTTGAGGGGGAGTGTTAGAGTTATTATATTTACATTTATGTTTGTAACCCTTCGAGTTCCGTAACCCCCGAGACCCTTTGGGTTCCGTAACCCTTGTACTATCTAGGGTTTCTTCTCTATATAAGAGACCCTAGCTCTATGGAATAAACACCTCATTAGTTCCTCTTCTCAATAGAGTTCAACAAGAATACTCGGGTACAACGTCGTAGTAGAAGTTTTTGGGTAGGAGGAGCTTTGCAGGTTGGATAGATTTGAGGACGAACGTGAGCTAACAGTGGAGGAGATTGAGGAGATGATCAAACATTTTGAGGAGATGATCAAACATTTTGGTAAGATTCAACTTGAAGACATGAAGGTGGAGTTGGAGGGCATTAAGGTGATAACATCACTTGAGGCGAAGGAGTTGGTGGCCCCTTTCATGGAGGAGGACAAAGAGGTGGTATTTCTGTGGGGAAAACAGAAGGGTGGCTCCAGAGGGGTCCACCTGGTAGGGTGGGAGGACCTTACTTGCAGGAAAGATCACGGAGGGTTGGGGTGAAGTCGTTGGAGCAAATGAATGATGCTTTGCTCCTTAAGTGGGCTGGTAGGATATGGGGGGCGGGGAAGGATCTTTGCTGTGATGTGGTTCGACGGATCTATGGCGTGGGGGGGACGTTACCTTCGCAGGTCCCCTCGTATTGCCGCGCCCACGAGGTTTTGGAGGGGAGTTGTGGAGGTCTTCTTGAAGAATCTTGCGCTCTTTAGGCCGGTTCTCGGTGGGGGAGATTCTTTCTCCTTTTGGACGGATGACTGGACGGGGGAGGGGGGGCTTTGCTTGCGCTTCCCTCGGCTGTACGCCTTGGCTGATGACAAATTCTGCTCGGTTGCAGATTGCTAGGTTGATGGCAATTGGTGCCCCACCTTCTCAGCAAAATTTTCAGACCGGAGACTGGAGGAGTTCTTGATTTTGCTAGAAGCGTTGAGGGAGGTGGGGAGCCCTTCGGGGGGACGTGACCACTGGTCTTGGAGGGGGGTCCTTTCTCGGTCAGGGCTATCTCTCGGCCACCGCCGTCGCTCTCGGAGAAGCTTAGCAGGGATTGTGCTTTTCTTTGGGCTCTCGGACTTCCAGAGCGGATTGGTTTCTTCCTTTGGCTGCTTAGGAGGCAGAGGCTGATGACGAGGGGCCGTTGTGCGAGGCTTTTACGCTCCATCTCGGACAGATGTTTGCTTTGCAATGCTTTGATCGTGGAACATCTTTTTTTTCCTTTGCCCCGTGGTGTCTCAAGTGTGGCAGGGGGCTGGCGTGGATTGGTGCCGCACGGACGACTTTCATGCCTTCTAGGGTGCATTACGGGAAAACAGGATTAGACCGAAGGTGGAGATTTTTCATCCGGTGGGCATTCTGTGGGTGATCTGAAGGGGCAGGAACGACTTGCTTTTATCGGGAGAAAGATTCTATAAGGAAAATGTGTGGTTCTTTGCAAGACGTTTGGAGGAGGATTGGGTGTTGTAATGGACCTTTTATAGTGGCGCCTAGTTGTAACTTCCTCTTTCTTCTTTTTTGTTTCTTTCTTCTTTTTTTTTAATAAAGGTTTGGGGCGTGCACCTTCAAGTGTATCCCCCTCTTTTGGATTTAAAAAAAATCTTGCGAGGACATGCCTTGAGCCCAAAGTAGCTAAGTAAATTTCTCATTCATGCTCTGATCTCTTCCTAAAGAAGATATTGAATTCAGTAAGGGCTGCTCTTGATTGTGAAAAGCGAGCAACCAAGGAAATCAAAAAATGTTTTTTAAAGTGTATTAACTTCCTCTTGGATATCTCCATTGTTGGCTCCCTGTCCGTAAAAATACGACTACGAATTGGTATTGATTCTCCAAAAGAGGGATGTTGCGAATTGCAGAAGCAAACACCCACAAATAATCAAGATAGCGAGCATGAAGACGTACGGATTTACAAGGCTCCTGTAGTCACGGTAGGTAATATTGGTATCAGTATCGATATCGGTATCATGTTGATACAATATATCATCGATATATCGACACCATATTGCTGATTTTGACCTGATTTTTTGAAGGAAATGGCCTTGGAAAGGCATATATCGGCCATAACGGCGATATATTGGTCATCTGTCGATACCCCATATATCGTCGATATATTGCGATGTGGCTTACCATGACCATAATTGGGCTATGTCCTTCGGTGGTGTGATGAACACGAAATCCACCTCTTTAATAATCGATAATTGTAGTATAGGAGGCGAAAATCGGTCAATCAAAAACCACAATCTTTGAATGTTGTGGAGTATTTTTACTTGACAAGTATACCAAGGTCGAACACAGGGAACGATAATTTTTTGTTGCGTGATTTTAAATTAGTTTAAATAATTAATTTCTCGATTAATTTCTATGTCAGAAAATTATAATACAATGCAATGCAATCATGAATAAATAAACAATGAGAATGAAGCTTAGGATAAGCGAAGTATGAATTTTTAATCCAGTAAAACATTGATCAGTATCCTCGAAGTGAAATCACAGATCGAATAATTTCTTGATATAAAAAAAATGTACTAAGCCTTTTCCCACTATTAGTAGGGTCGGCTACATGGATTCTTGCTCAAATCCATGTTGAAAGATTCAACTATTTTTTACGCTGGCCGTCGACTACCTAACACAACCACTGCAAGAGTGGGATTTGAAAAATAATTTCAAGATATATCCAAGTTAATTTCATTGCATCAGATAAATAGATCAATTGATAATGATCTAGAAGTAGAATATTCAGGTTCAGAATTTCTATGATTTGGTTACTCAAATAGCCGACGATAATATTAAAGGAAGAACCTTTAATTAATCTCCTGTAAGAATTAAATCCTCAAAGATAACCAAAATAGTATAAAGAGATCAAATAATTCCAGGTCCTCGCACTTATCCCCTGCAAATAACGTCAATGATATTGTCTGTTAAGAATGGCACGAATATGTCCAGACAAAGCCTTCTTAAATCCGAATGCTCTTCAAATAATAATCAACCATAAATAACCTCAGATCTGTCCTCAAGATATGTAATATTAAAGAGCACAAAATAAGCTTTAATTCGACATATTATATGCTAAAATCGGAGTTTGGATGAAAAAGATATGCTAAAATGAAGTTATGAGGACTGAAATGCAATGAAAAGTGAAGTTTGTATCGTAAAGAAGTCCATGGAAGGACTTATGCGTAATTATGCAAAGTTGTCCGGTCTTCACTGTAATTTGCCGTTGGATATTATGTCATTTGACCAAAATAAAGAGGATCATGCACGTGGTCTTCTTCCTTCATGTATTCACGTAGCAAAACATGCACCCACCGTTGGGAACGGTGGATCAATGTTGTTGGCGGAGTCCGTGGTCGCCGGCTGCTGGGGCGATGCCAGCAGAGGTGGAGGTCGCGCTGCTGTGTGCGGTGGTGAGCAACGGTGGCTGCTGCTACTCTTGACAGTGGAATCTAAGAAGCTCCTCGAATGAATGGCGGGGACGGATGGGTGGTAGAATGGCAGGAGCACCACGCGGGGGCTCTTGTTGGTCCTCTGGTCTTGAAGATCACGCGATGTTGTTGAAGACTCCTTGGAGCTTCTATGACTCATCGATCTGGAGATGCAACTATAGATGTTCGATTGTCGAGACCCAAGGAAAACTCTCGCTAATTATGGGCGTTCAGTCTAACAGAGAAGAGATGGCTCAAGCCCAAAGCTTGGCCTCACGTTATGCGTAAGAAAAATGGAAGAGGGCAGGGACAACTAGGTGGTGGATGGCAGAACAGAGTATCCCCTGTTGCAACAGGGGGATCTTCTGGTATTTGTTTACTCACCTTAAATTTTTGATTTAATGATTCAAGAAAAATCTTCAAAAAATTAAATAAAAATCGCAGTTAGATCCACAATAGATGATTTATCCGTGGAAATGCAATTTGTTGGTGATTTGGTAAAAGAATGATGGTGAACTCGAAGAGAGAGAAAGTATGGAGAAGAACAAGATGGAGATAAGAGGAAGAAAGAAGGGGAAAAAGGAGAAAGATCTTACGCAGGAGGGCGAGGATCAAAGTTGGAAACGAGGTGATCAAGGGCGGAGGAGTTGTTGGAATTAGATATGAAGGGTGGAGCTCCTTCGTGATGTGAGGGAATCAGGATCTGGAGCTCTGACTGCATGACCAGTTGGAGATGAGGGGAGGTATGGAATAGGTAGTAAGAACATGGAGAGATATAGCGATGATGGCGATATTTTTGGCGGTGTTGGGATTTGATTCAATAACAGAAGAAGAAGGCTTGGGTAAGAAGAGGGTTAACGCAGGAGTCGACTTCAAGTGATTTGGGAGTGAAGGTGGGAAGATGATCGGGGAAGAAGGTGTAGTGAGGTGTCGCTTGGGGAGTAGGGGAAGAAGAAGCTTCTCCTGATTTTCGCTTCAGACAGCCGGCGAGCAAGGCCTCGAAGCTTTTGCAAAGCCTGGGAGCTCTGCGACGAAGGCGGGCCTTCGGATCACGCTGCAAGGAGAGGAGTCCAGCCGCTGTCACCGACTGAGCTAAAGAAATGGTAGATGGGTTGCAGGGTGCATCGACGGAGACTTTATAGGAGAGGAGACGTTACGCACGTGTGGCTGTTACAAGGAGAAGCAGGCGGAGTTATGATGGCGGCGGGCAACGACTGCGATGAGGAGGGTGGTGGCGTTACAGGAGGAGTGACGCAACGGCAAGGAAGGAGAGAGGGGGACGGGTCATGTGCCTCGTGCGTGTTCAGGGAGGAGGAGAAGTCATGTGCGCAACATGTGACCTGGGCTGCTGGAGAGAGAAAATAGGTGGGGGTGGCACGTGGCACGCCCAAGGGCTGCCACATGTCACTAAAAAATTTCAGAAAATAAAAGATAAAAGAAAATAAAAAAGAAATAGTAGAAGACATGAGATCGAAAAATTTCCTTCATAAAAGTTGTTCATCTGGACGAGATCTACAACTTTCATGAAGGATCTAGAAGCAAAAGAGGTCTTCTGTGCAAAGTGGTATTGTTGGTGGTCTCCAAGTGTAAATAAAACCGATTTTTGGGGTTTTGTATTTTTTTGTGGTTTTAAAGAGGATAAAAATTATAGAAAAAATACGATAAAATACAACGAAATTAATTACACACTAATATATATTTTTTGGATTTTTAACAAATAAGAAAATAGGGAAATAAAATAAAAGTACAAAACACGCAACTTTTGTACAAATTTACAACAGACACTTGGACATAGTCAATTTCTTTGATTTCAATTCTAATATAGATTTGAATTTTTGTGTCGTTTATTAAAACTTTCATCAAAGTACACGAATGAAGAAGAAATAAAATTAAAAGGGTTAATTACGTACATAAAAACTTCGATCAAAATTAGCAAAAAGTTAAAATGCGCGAAAGAGACCCAAAACCCAACTTTCACATATGAGCTCTGAATTTTACGAAATTAGTCTTGTTTTGAAGGATTTTGAAAATGGAGTACTTTAAAAGTGACTAGACCAAAATCAGACACTATATGAGGGAGATATGCTCGTTTTAGTCCATCAGATGTGAAATTAGACTTTGGGATTATTTGAAACTTATTAGAGTTAGTAAATTTTTTGTATTTTTTATTTAATAATGTTGGTAATATCTACACAATGGAGGCAGTTTGGGGTCTATCAGAGTTAACTAAAAATATGAGAAGTTAGCAGCTTTTTGTGCTAATTTACATTTGGAATTTTTAATGCAATCATGCATGATGAAATGCAAATATTATTTACACATGTATGTATGCTAATGATGCTGTATTAATGATTAAATGCATGCGAATTTTGAAGAACAAAGCGTAATTGACTAATTTTAGCATGATGAATACGAGATTCATCATGGTGGCGGTCGATTTTCACTATGTGGAGAAAGAAGAAGACAATGGATACTGAGAGCGTTAACCCTAGCGTATTTTAGAACCCTTTTAAATGGTCTAGTGGTAGAAGTAGTAGGCTCCCACTCCAATGACCAGGGTTCCAATCCCACATGGATGTTATGCCTCTATTCAAATCTATTTTGGGCCATTCTCTAGCCTAAATCCATATAACTAAGATCCCTTTGGATAGTCTCATTCCAATATTTCTTAGGCGTTCCGCCTTTCGTGTCCCTCTCTTAATTGGCTCAACATCCTAAATTTCGCATCTTCTAACTTGTGCATCAATCGACCTACTTTGCAAATGGTCAAACCATCTTAAGTGGTTTTCTCTCTTCTTTACCTCTGTCAGAGCTACACCTACTTTCCTTCTGATCGCATCATTCTGAATCCGATCTTTTTGTATATGACCACACATCCACCTTAGCATTTTCATTTTTCTACTGCCATTCTCTGTAAATGTCTGTGGTTCACAGGAAAACAATCTGATCCATAGAGCATAACACATCTTACGTCTGCTTTGTAATACTTTCATTTTACTTTCAAAGAGATTTTCTTGTCACAACGAACAGTAGAGGCTCCTCTCTACTTTAACGAACCTACATTTATTCTATAAGTAACATCTCCATCAATTTTCCCATCCTGTTGCAAAATATATCTTGTTGGATAGGTTGATGACACTGTCAATGGAATCCCTATAATGACCAGGGGCAGACCTTGTATATCTCATGGGGGGGTGCCATGGTCCTTCGATTTATATTTGTCTTGTATAGAATCATATAAATGAGCAAATGGATCCCTCCAATATCCATTTACCGTATCCAATGTTTAGTCCCGCATCTACTAGTGGCGGGACTTGGACGGTTTGTGTAGGCTATATAAGAAGCCCCAGACCTCCTATATCAGATGAGAAAGTCAATAGACACATATGACCCTTTGAGGCCTTCTCCGATGGTTTCATCCTGCTCCCTAGGAAGTAGGGTTCCACGTAAAAATCCTGATGTTCTTCAATGTTTATTATTTATCTATGATATTCGCTTTCGCATTCTTATTTTCTAACATGGTATCATATCGGGTTCAATTATCGAGGATTTTATGTTCTTTATTTATGTTCGAGATTCAGTTCTAGGATCTTTGTTGTAACCCCAATTCTACACAGTTCATGAGGTTATTCTTGAAGATTTATTTGTTAAAGATCAAGTTCGTCAACCTAGGGTTTTTCAATGAAATCCTATCTCAAGGCGCAACCAATGCTGATCAGATTAATTCAGAATTTCTAGGGTTTCTACAACCCTAGAATATTGCCAAACAATGGCTACAATCAAATCCCTATCTCCAGGCAACTGAGTTGGGCTACACAACTCCGGGTGGCCTGAACTCCATATCCAATTACTAGGGCTTTCTGGAACCTTAGTTCGCAAGGGCAAGTCCAACCTGATCGGCGGTGATGGTGACCTCCTTAAGAGGGTCCAATATCTTCTTCAAATCCCTCTCGCACTGTACTTCTTCTCCACCAGGCATCGATGGGTTTGTAGGAACCCTATCATGTAGATCGTAGGGGGTACGCTCCCTTCTCCTCCAAGCGTGCAGGCGACGCGCAGGTGGAGCTCACTACAACATCGTGCATGCGACACTCTCCAGGATCAGGCAACAGACGATCGCATCTTCTTAGGCGACGAGCTCCTCCATCACCTCCATGTTCTCCAGGCGATGGCGTATACATGCGGTACCCCAATGGGGCTGGACTTCTCCCGTGGTTTCATCCCGCTCCTTAGGGTGTAGGGTTTCACGTAAAGATCTCGATCTTCTTCAATGTTTATCATTTATCTCTTGTATTCGCTTTCGCATTCTTATTTTCTAACATTTATAATACGTCCCCTTTTGGAAAATTCAATCTATAAAACTTTAAAAACAAAGTGCACGAACTCTTGTAATGGTCTAGTGCTAGCAATGCTATTTATGAGTGCATAGAGCAGGGTTCGATACCCCTCAAGAGCTATTATTTTTTAAAATATTAAATACCATCAATATTGTATGGGATTTAATTTTTGTATTATTAACATAGAATGAGATTTTAACTCACTTATCTCTCCTATTATTTTTTAGTACTTGTTATAGATGGTTTAATTTTGTTGTTTTCTTTTGAACATGTTTTTTTTTGTTTCAAAATTTAACATGATAATTCACCCTTACAGACGGATTTAGGAATGCTTAATTTAGTATTTTTTAAGAATAAAACATCACCATCGAAGTAATAGTATATCTAAAATTTCAATCATTTTTAAAAATAGTAAGATTATAAGTATAATTTGATATAAAATGGGATTCAAGTTCATTTGTCTCCCTCATTATTTCAGGAACTCCATGTAGATGATTTAATTTTATTTTCTCTTTTTAATCATTATTCTTTGTTTTAAAATTCATCTAATAAATTAGTTAGCCTTAGGGATGGATCTAGAAATGTTTAAAATTATTAGATTTAACAAAATTAAAAAACCGTCATCGATATTAGTAGTCTATTTGAAAATTCAACTTACTAGGATATATAATTTTAAGTTTATCAAAATTGAAAAAATCAGTTTAAACTATTGATTCTATTTGAAAATATCATTTGAAATACAATAATTTTTCAGTTTGAATATATATGATATCTCATTAAAAAAAACAGTTTTAAAACATTAAAATTATGTATATACTTTTATAAAACGGGATTCAAGCTCATTTATCTTTTCCATTATCTCTTGCACTCCTTATATATGAATTAAAATTTGTTGTTCATTTTTAAAATTGAATGTACTTAAAAATATTTAGATTATTAGATTTATCAAAAATTTAAAATCACTGAGAAATTTATAATATGTTTGAAAATTCAACTTACTAATAGATTTAAATCAGATTTAAAATTAAAGTTTATCACGATATTTAAAAAATATCATTAGAAATAATTTTTTCTTATTTTTGAACATATGAAATGTCATTTAAATTGATAAATGTAAAACTAATAAACTTAGAAGTATAATTTGATACTAAATGAGATTCAAACTCATTTATCTCTTCCATTAGTTCTAGTACTCCATATAGTTGAATTATATATTTTTTTCCTTTTAACAATAAACTTTTGTTTCAAAAATTTACTTGAATCCTTTGCGATGGATTTAAAAGGTTTAGATTATTAGATTTATTAAATATCAAATATCATCATTGAAGTTATTAATCTTTTTGAAAATTCAAGTTCTTAATAGATTTAAATAAGATTTAAGTTTTAGGTTTCTTCAAAATTGAAAAAGTATCACTTTAGAATATTAATTCCGTTATAAAACATCACTTGAAATGCAATAATTTTTTCATTTTTGAACATACATGACAATTGTATATTTGGCCCCTCAACAAAATTCCTGGTTCCGCCCCTAATAATGATGCATTGAAATGTTTGTGTCGGGACTAATTGACTGCATCTAGTAGGCACATATCCTAGGTATGGAGTTTATTTGTTTGCTAGTATTGGTAGAATGCAATGTTTTTGTTTCTCTAATGAAAGGGGGCCTCCTTTGGCTTGTAACAATATACGTATCATTCACAATCATTTTTTTAGTTTGGTTGCGATTGCCATTTTGAGGATACTCTAAATTTACTGTCCTGAATAATTTTGGCTATGTAGAGCATGGAGGAATTGCTGCAACTGTCACCATTAAAGTCCACCAAAGGCAAGGAGATAGATTCTTCTGAAACTGTGAGTTGTTTTGTAATGATTCTACTGTACGCAAGTTGTATTCTTGCTGTATATAACAGATGGGACAACTGATTACTATTTTTTAAAGACGTATAGTATTTAAGAGGTTGGCCTTCAGGCTCTTACTTAAGGATTTATATCTCACCAATTCTTAAAAAGAAATTAAAATGCTGGTTTACTTTTTGTTTACTTTTATCTTTTTACTCGCACCAATGCCACATGATACAGATAAGATAACCCATACTGATTATGGAGATCTGAAATTAAAAATGGGAAGCATGTCTCTTGCAGATTGTTCTGCCAAACTCAAGAATCTTTAGGACTAGTATTACACTTAGCAACGTATTCTACTGCCACAGAGTAGACGAAGACACAATGTGATGCTATACATACAACTAAGTGTCTGTTACCACGCCGTCTATTATAATGAAACTTTGGTTCAGTTGAGAACTTTCAAGGGCATCGCCTTACATGGTTAGGTGTATGCTTGCTTGTCTCTCATTTAGCTTTCCGCAGTTTAGAATATACACATGATTAGGGGTTACATCTTCCATGCATTACTTATTTAATCGGTACCAGATAATGTTTGGATTGCCAAAAAAACATTACATAGTAAATGTGATGTAGGTAACTATAGCAAGATTTACTTGTTATTGGTTAGTCAATACATGTTCTAATTCGTAAAGGTGCACTATATTATATACCTTATTGCTTTGTCAAAACATGATATGATTCGTACAGAGAACAAGATGCTATACATTGAGATATAACATGCTCTATACATAATTTATTGGAGGCAAAAAGCTTCTGGACATCTGTTACAATGGGAGCTACTAGAAATGATCACTTCAGAAAAATAAGTATTTTTTTATTTTTTATAATGTAAAGAGGGACACCACTGCGTGTCTCCCCCGAAGTTTTAGACTTCAAAAAAAAAATGTAAAGAGGGACACACCTTAGGTAGGTGTTCACCCAGAAAGATTTATTCCGCAATCGGGACAAAATTAGTACACAAGCCTCAAATTAGCCCACCTCTTCCTCACTATGTACCTTTTGCACAAATTTACACAGGAGCAAGAGATGCTCCTCATTTGAGGTTCCTCCTGGTAACAGACAAACATGATATTTGATGCAGAGAAGTAACAAGTTACTCGTGCCTTCTTCAGTTTCTTGAATCTTCGCATTTACTACGTGAAGATTTTGACTATCAATGGTATCCTCACCGTCCAAATAAATATGCAGTTCTTGACTAGAGAATTTAAAGATCCACCCTCGTGGTTCCCACTCTTATTTAGAGCCCTGCAACTCTTCCACACCGTGACATCTCCTTTATCCCAGGTCTAATGACCTCAAAAGTCAGGGGAGGATTCATATTTTTTTAGCACACCCAACAACCACAAATAATTCAGGACCCACTACTCAGAGAGCACAAAAGAGAAGTTTAGAGGCCAACATACAAGTTCCAACCTGCAGCCCGGCGCTGTTGTATCTTTATTGTACCGGGGAAAACGACCTTGGGAATAAGCCACACAAAGCACCTTCCTCTATCAGTTGACACTCTAGATTCTAAAGCTACAGCCCAGACCGAGCACCAGATGCATCCATGGTGAAACCTCATAATGAACGAAGCAGATTTTCCCTTTAGAAAGAGGATGACACCCTTATAAAAATAGCAGTAATGTTAAGTCCTTGGTCTCAAAAGTCAGATTTTAAGTCTATTTGGCCAAAGCTGGCAAAGGGGAAATTTCAAGGAAATTCATTGATACTTTGTGATATCGTGGGACACCATGGAAATGGCTGTAAAATTATAATTTTAGAAACTAATGTTTCCAATTTTAATTAATCAAGAAATAAGATAAAGCAAAATGTTTGCTACAAAAGAGATGTGAATAAGATGTTCTTAGTAATATTGCCACTATAACCATTATAAATGATATAAAGCAAGATTTTTTTTGAGAAGAATGAAGGTGAAGTCCCAAGATTGGAACCCACTGCAACTTTATTCCACCAAATTAGAAAAAAAGTACATATAAGTTACAAAGGAAATAAATGAGCTACATGTTTAGTCACAAATTCACTAGTGCCCTAAAATGCCCCAACACCCTCACATATAAAAGAACGACCCACGAAAGATTTTTTTGTTTCTTGCAGACCAAACGGCCCAAAATGCTCCAACAAGCCGCTCTCACCAAATGCAATACGATTCACTGTCCACTGAGTGAATTCAAGGCACAACCGCTTGCTCCCAAACCACGATTGAGGTAAAACATCCAAAAAATAGATGCTCAGAATCCTCCTGCTCTAATATGCATCTATCGCAAAGGACCTCTCCATAACCCAGCAACCTCATCCTGCGTGCCTTAGTAACAGCCGCCCATGCCTCACCAACTGCATGAAGACCTTGATCTATATAGGAACTTTGCTATCCTAAATAATTCTGTAGTCCCAAGTGGCCTCCTTATGCTTCGTCCCACACGACTTGCTGAAATCCCGATATGCCTTACAGAAAACTCCCCTCCTTCCAAGCAAGATGGTCCCTGCCCCTGACGGGGCCATCAAACTCCTCCAAATCCCCAAAAGGGCTACGAGCTCATCACATCTCTGGTTCGACAAAGCAACAACGAAGATTGGGCACCAAGATCTGTCAACCAGCTCTGATGCACCCATGCGGTCTTGTCCCCTGCAATGGCGGAGAGACACGGGTACTTCTCACTGAGAGGACCCAGTCCCAACCAATTGTCCTTACATAAGCCGAAGCCATGTCCATCACCCAATATCGGTCTCACGAGACCATCAAACTCCGTCAATACAGAAGACATTCCCCTCCTAAGCGACGATGGCCGTCTGCACGCCTCTGCTCTCCACGAACCATTGACCCCATAGATGCTACGCATCACCTTGCAGACCAGACCATCAGACTGTAGTAGTTATTGATGGCTTCTGGTGATTGTGTATATACCAGAATGTACGTTTCTTTTGTTGCAATTTTTGGTCAGTTATGATGTAAATGTTTCTTTCTCTTCTGTGTATATATATATATTATTGGAGAAAATAAGAGAGTTATTTATTTTTGAGAACCCTAGGCTCTCTTATATAGTAGAGAGGCCTATGGGTAAATTATATAAAGTGGAAAACAGAATTAAAAAATAAGAAAGAGATATATATGGAATATAGGAAAACATAAATATCTCCACACTCCCCCTCAAGATGGAGCATAGATATCGATCATGCTCAGCTTGGATGAACACTTCTGGAATGATCCTCTGGGCAATGGCTTGGTGAAGATGTCTGTTGTTTGCTCTCCAGAGATGACATGGGAAGTAGAAATCTGGCCCTTCTGAATCATATTTCTGGTGTAGTGACAATCTACCTCAATATGTTTTGTTCTCTCGTGGAACGCAGGATTGTTTGTAATGAACAGAGCAGTCTGGTTATCACAGTGTAACTCCATGGGTAGAGGAACCTCTATATATAGATCACCTAATACTGCTCGAACCCACATCATTTCTGTACTTGCTTGAGCCATAGCCCTGTATTCGGATTCGACACTTGATCTTGCTACAACTGTTTGTTTCTTGCTTTTCCAAGAAACAAGAGAACTGCCAACGAATATCGCAAATCCCGAAGTCGATTTCCTATCCTTAGAACAACCTGCATAGTCTGCGTCAGCATATGCGGATACAGAGAGTATTTCTCCTTTCTTGAATAGTAATCCTGAGCCTGGAGATGATTTTAGATATCTCGATATCATATATATAGCATCCATATGTACCTGTCGAGGTTGCTCCATGAATTGACTCACTCGACTCACTGCAAATACAATATCTGGTCTGGTGATTGTAACATAAAGTAGTTTTCCAACCATCTCTCTGTATCTTCTCTTATCGACTTCATCTATATCATCATCATATAGCTTCATGCTAGGATCCATAGGAGTAGTAGAAGGTCGACATCCAATCATACCCGTCTCTGCAAGCATATCTGTAACATACTTTCTTTGGGTCATCACAAGACCCTGTGCATTTCTAGCAAATTCCAACCCCAAGAAATACCTTAGGGTGCCCAGATCCTTAGTCACAAATTGACTGCCCAGAAATTCTTTCGCCATCTTAATTCCCTGCTCATCATCTCCTGTAACAACTACAATACACTATGATAGCAACTGTACCTCTATGCGTCACAAATAAAGAATGGTCTGCATTTGACCTCTTGAATCCCCGTCGTTCAATCAGATCTGAAAGCTTTTGGAACCAAGCTCTAGGACTCTGTTTAAGGCCATATATTGCCTTATGGAGTCCACAAACCTGTTGACACTCCCCCTCAGCAGTAAACCCCGGAGGCTGCTGCATATAGACCTCCTCTTGTAGATCTCCATACAAAAATGCATTTTTCACGTCAAGCTAGAATAATGGCCAATCACGTGCTACAACAACTGAGAGAAGGACACGTAAAGTGGAATGTCGAGCAATTGGAGAAAACATATCCAAGTAATCAACTCCATAGGTCTGAGTAAAACCACGTGCCACGAGCCTTGCTTTGTAACGATCAAGGCTCCCATCTGCATGGTATTTAACAATAAACACCCACTTGCAACTAACAACAGACGCTCCGGGAGGAGGAGAAACAAGGGTCCATGTTCCACGGGACTGCAACGCGACAATTTCTGCTTCAATAGCAAGACACCATTTGCTATCTTGCATTGCATCCTGGTAAGTCTGTGGAACTTCTACAACAGATAGAGCAACTGCAAATCTCTGAAAATCGCCTGTAAGACGATGAAAGGAAACCTGGGAGGCAAATGGGTAGGATGCAAAAGTACATCTCTGCTTCCGAATAGCAATAGGCACGCCCAAGTTTTCATGAACGTCATCCTGCTGCGATCCTTATATCAATAGATCTTCAGACTCATCGTTAGAAATCATGTTATCAGAACAAACCTGGGGCATGCTGGATGACGGACAATGACCATGAGCAGAAGAGGGCCGACGAGTATAGTATTTTGGTAAAGGGGGAACAACGGTCACTGGAAGTGGTGAAGGTATGACAGGAGGTGGTGAAGGAGGTGGTGTAGAGGGTAGCAGACTCATAGGAGGAGGTGGCATGTAGACCTCAGTATCAGATTGGGAAGAAGTCATTCTGTCACCTGTAGGAGAGAATAACATCACAGATTCAAAGAATGTGACATCAACGCTAACAAAGTATTTTCAACGTAACGAATCAAAGCAACGATATCCCTTCTGTGTCCTGGAGTATCCCACAAATACACATTTGACAGCACTGGGAGAGAGCTTATCAAGACCTGGCACCAACTGATGGACAAACACAACACAACCAAAGGCACGGGGTGTAAGAGAGAACAACTCTTTCTTAGGAAAGGCTATAGAGAAAGGAGTCTTCTCACCCAAAACAGACGAGGGCATGCGATTTACTAGGTAGCAAGCAGTGAGAACCGCATCACCCCAAAACAAGTGTGGAGCATGACTCTGAATAAGTAGGGTTCTAGTGATATCCAATAGATGACGACGTTTCCGCTTCGAAACACCATTTTGTTGTGAAGTGTAAGCACGAGAAGTTTGATGAACTATACCACGAGATGAAAAGAACAAGGAAAGAGCTCTAGTACAGAACTCCAATGCATTATCAGAACGCACAATTTTCACAGAAGAAGAGAAAATATTTTGAACTTCATTGATAAACATTTGAATCACATCTCCTGCTTCAGATTTATTCTTCAATAAAAACACCCAAGACAAGCGAGAAAAATCATCTACGGCAACAAGATAGAACCTGTGTCCCTGGTGGTCAGGAACACGACTGGGACCCAAATATCAATATGGACTAACTCAAACAAGGAGCTACTGCTCCGACTCTGACGACTCGGGAAAGTAGACCGATGATGCTTTCCCAACTGACACGCTTCACACTGAAAGGACGACCTTGGAGAAATCTGGGGCAAAACACGACACAACTTCTGAAGAGGTAGATGACTAAAACGGAGATGCCAGGTATATGGAGAGTCTGATCCTGCAGAGTGGAGAGATGCGCCGACATATGGAGTACGGACTGAACGATAGAGACCATTCTGCTCACGACCACAACCAATCACTTTGCCCGAGGGTATGTCCTGAAAAACAAGAGACGATGAGTCAAAAATAGCTCGACAGTTCAAATCCTTTGTAATCTGGCTAATGGACAGTAAATTCATAGAGAAATCGGGAGCGTAGACGTTACACACTCAAATCCATAAAAAACGGCAAAGAAGGCGGCTATAGCTAAAGCGACAGAAGGAGAAGGCCGACGCCGGCTAAGGCTAAGCCGGCAAGATGGCGGCCTTCGGAGAAAGGGTCGGCACCGGCTGTAACAGGCGGAGAAGAGGTCGGACCCGGGAGGCCAGAGACGAACCTGGGCTGGAGGCAGGGCCCTTGACTGGACCCGGAGGAGAGATGGGGGCGGGGCCGGGCCGAGACGTGGGGCCTGGTCGAGAGGTGGGGCCGGGCCGAGAGGCGGGGACAGGCCGAGAGGCGAGGCGAGAAGGCGAGGGCGGAGCCGACCGAGGGGTGGCGACGCCGAGAGAAGGGAGAGAGAGAGGGGGGGAGGGGGGCGGCAGGTGGAAGAGCCCTAGGGTTTAGGCTCTGATACTATGTTATGAGAAATGAGCAATCTGATATTCAAGGGAACCCTAGGCTCTCTTATATAGGGAGAGACCTCACGGGTAAAATACATAGTAGTCCAGAGAACAATAAGAAATTATGAAAAGGTACATAACATAGAATAATATCGGTCTCTACAGTTCTATCACGTGCACCCCTCTGTTACTTTAGCCGTCAATATGTTGGCATACCTATATCTGAACACTTCCTTGACACATCCTCCTCCTCTGACCCATCCTCCTTCATTCCATGTGGCCTCTGGACTCCTCCTTAATCGTCTTCGTCGATGCACGGAACATCGACAAGGGAGGTGGTGCTTCGTGGATCAGACTGCTTCTTCTGCATTGGAGGAGGGGGCAGAGGAGGGGGCGAAGGAGAATGAGGCCACGCGAATGAGAGGAGGAGGGGGAGGAGGCGATAGCGGAGGAGGAGGCTGGATGGGAAGAGGATGACGGAGTGGAGGACGAGGCGGATGAGGTCGTCGAGGAGGGAGTAGTCAAAGGAGTGGTGGTCGCACTCGTGAGCGAGGACCATGACGTCGATCATGACGCAACCCTGGACGACCCAGTAGACGGTTCAGACGAGGAGGTGGAGTGCATGGGGGAGGAGGGGGATGTAGGTGAGGGCGACGTAGAGGAGGGAGACGATGGTGAGGTCGAAAAAGCCGCAAATGACAACTTTCAAGGTTTACAACTATTTAACTCCAATTAACTTAATTCTTTTTCTAAATTGGTTGTAAAAATCAGTAGAAAATAAAAAATATAACATTAAAATAATTATTAATAAATACCAATAAATTCTAAAACCAAAAGGTCATAAAGCTGAACTTCCGAACCTCATATCTCGACCATATGAACTCCGAATTGGGTGTACTCACTTTTAAAGTTCGTTTTATAAAATTATCTATCAAATAAAACCAATTTCACCAAAATCAGAGTTAATATGCAAAAAATAGGTTTTGGGACTGTATTGGTATACTTGTACAATATATTCTAATTTTATTATATTTATTCTTTGTTCTATCTTATGTATTTCATACTTTAAAAATATTGTATTAATTTTATATTTGTAACATAAAATAAAAATAAAATTTATTCAAAAATAAAGTAATCTAAAATCATTAATTGTACTTATTATATAGGTATAATATACATATACTATTTATATATATATTTATTATACTGACTAAATAATATTATTTATATACATAAATGGTATCATTAAATTATTTATTAAAGTATTTGCAATTTTTATTTATTTTAATTTACTAATTATTAACTAATTAATTATTATTTTATTTAGATTAACATTGGTTTGACTGGTCAAACCAAGGATTGACCGGCCAAACCCCCACTCCTTCCTCATTTTTCTTCATTTTCTTTGCTTCTTTCTCGTCACCTCCGCCTTCCTCTCTTCCTGCTTCCTTTCAACAACCCAAAAACCTGTCAATTAGGTTATTCCCCTCTCTTTCTTCCTTGTCGGACGAATCCCATCCAAGTTCGATGAACCTGGACCTTAATCCCTCACCTATATATATTAGCACCCACCTCTAAGCTTCACATCCATCCGCCATTATCTTCTACCTTCCAGTGAGCTCTGACAGAGAAGAGAGCGAGAGTGATAGGGAGTTCTCCGTCGTCACGACGAGGAGGAGCAAGGACATTCGCACATTCATCTCATCAGCGTCGCAACTCTCGCTCTGCCATGCGTCAACCTCCACGATCCGTTGTCATGTTGAGGTCATGACACACAGGAGCTCCGTTGAGCTCCAAGCCCAGGCAACATCATCCACAAATCCCTTCACCACATCCAGGTTAGGTCATATCATCTTCTTCTATATTTTTCTTCTCAAATCCTCTATCCTGATCTAGTTCTTCTATTCTCCTCTATTCTCCTCTAAATCCAGTCTCATCCTCGGATTTTGTTAAACAAATCCAAATCAAATTCCATCACCGATCATCACCTTCCCGTCGAATCCTCTTCACTATCGTTCCATCCCACATCACATGACACCTCCGACCATGTATGGTGGCCGAAGCTTTGGTTCCTTCTTCCATTTCATCGGAACCCCGCTCACTTTTCTATTGGAAATTTTGGACCGAGGCATCATTGCTTCGAGTCGATGAGATCAACCTGCAGGCACGAGCATCTCGAGCAGCGTCTAGGAGCCCGAGCATCGATCGATACACCTGAAGGGAATCACATGTAGTTGATCGTCAACCTCGAGCCACTGATGTATCATCTAAGCTGAGCATCGCAGCACCTGGAAGTGGGAATCAATTGCAACATCCTTGTTGAGAAGCACATGCGCAACAACTTCCGAAGTGCAGCACCTGCAAATCATCCTGGTTCGAAGATCATCAACGTGAGCACCATCTGTTGGACCTGAAGGACGTAGACTCTAAAAACACACATGCACCTGGAGAACGAGATCCGATACTATGCTCATAGATACGATCAAACTTCATGGAGATCCACAAGGACCAAAGTGTCATTTCTGATTGAATCACGTTGAGTTCGAGCATCACAGCTATCCCTGGAGATAGAATGAAGCACTGAAACCTCGATTCCTAACTAGCAACCGCATCGATCATTAGATCTGATCAAGGGGATCGCATCCAAGCCATCACCGTCCGTGAAGCTTCATCAAACCGTTGATCTGAAGAGAACCATTGCCACCGCCTGCAAGTGATTGAGCACGAATTTGAGGAAAAACAAGTTGATTCTCCAGATCATACAATAGCCATCTGATCTAATCGATCGAATGATCCAAATGTCACCACCACGAAACCGCTGAAGGACGTCGAACGTGACGCTCGTGTGCAGAGAAAGATCTTTTGGGAAATTGCATTGGGACTCTCTGAACTCTTTGATATTACAAACAGAACCTCGTGCATGAACTGAGACCGCATGCATCTTCACGTGTTTTGAGGTGTTTTGCAGGCTAACTCCTCGTATTTCTTGATATTATTAAAAGTAGGTCCAGGTTCGCTCCAGGCACATGAAGAGTTGCCACCTGTGATTTTTTACTCACAACCCTACATATTAAATAATCTACGGATAACAAAATATAATAAAAATACAAATAAATACCTAATATTATACTCCCCATTATAATCAATAATTTGAAGATTAAAAACATTTTATCTTTTTTATAATTCAAAAATAAATACAAAAATACAACAACTTCAAAAATAAATAAAAAATATAAAAGCAACTCTAAAAATTCTACAAACTTATATTACCTATACTTTACTACATTCTAAATAGAAAATCAAAAATAAAACAAAAATCAAATATTAAAATCAAAAATTCAAAAATACATAAAAACTTCAAAAATCCATAATTAACTCTAGAAAAATCACAAAAATACACACAATACCTTATTTTATAGGTATTTTTACCTATATTTCAGTAAAAATAAGAATAACATAATTTTCTATTGTTTACTATTTCTAAAATCAAAAATACTTTTTATTTTCAATAAAAAACTAGTTCTCAACCATAAAAATACCTCAAAACCCATAAAAATTCTAAAAACCACTCCAGATACGTAAAAATAGTAAAACAAATATAAAAATATAAAAATTAAAATCAATAAATAAATATAAAATCAATACCTATACTACTTTACATATAGGTATTCAAAACACTCAAAAATTATATAAAATCCATTAAAACAAAATAAAAATCACAAAATCCAATTAAAGTCGATAAAAATTAGAAAACTTTATACCTTAGCTACTCTACATATATAACTTAGTTTCCACAGTTTGCCTCCTTGAGTTCGACACTCTCGTACTTACCACTTACACATAAGTTTAAGAGTATAAATAAAAACTAAAAATCTTCCGGTAATCTCGCTTGATCGACACAACGACGAGGGTCTATTCTTTTGATGATATGGTGGTTACTGGAGATAATGAAGCATGCATTCCACAGACCAAGACCTTCCTCCAAAAAGTGTTTGTCACCAAGGAGCTTGGTCAATTCTGATACTTCCTTGGCATTGAGGTGATATGCAATGTAGCGGGATTATACCTATCACAATTGAAAATAGCACGTTGATATTCTTATAGAGGTTGTCTTACTTGGAAGCAAACCACCCAGCATCCCAACAGAGTTGCAGAAACATGCTACATCCATTGACCCTAAGTTTGAGGACACTACACAAAAGAGAAGCCTAGTAGACAAACTGCTTTACCTCCCTATCACTAGGTCAGATATATTGTATGATGTGAGTAGAACCATCCAGCACATGAAGAGACCTCTTTACAGTCATTGGCAAGATGTTCTTCTGAACGTTCAATATCTGAAGTAATCTCCAGGGAGAGACCTCTTCTATGGAGTCAATGGCACCACTGATGTACAACCTCAAATTTCAGCGAAATTCGATCAAATTTCTGTTAAATATCGATATCCAGTTGAAATAGACATTCGACTGAACTGGTCGAAATGATCGAAATATGAGGGCCCTAACACAAAAATGACCGAAATTTTCAGTTTCGATAGGTCACCAAAATGGTGACTGAAACCGACATTTAGGGCCTTGCACTGATGTCACCGCTTATGCGGATGCAAGTCATGCCATTTCTCCCGATGACAGACGATCAATTACAGGTTATGTTATGTTTGTTGGTGGTAGTCTAGTTACATGGTGGAGTAAGAAGTAGGCAATGGTTTCTAGATCGAATGTAGAGGTTGAATACAAGGCGGTATCTCAAGCCACTTGTGAGATTACCTGGTCAGTTTCCTTTCTACAAGAGTTTGGACATTCATGCTACTACTCCTATGCCTTTGTATTGTGACAACAAGTCTAATACACATATTGACCCCAATACTGCATTCCATGAGCAAATTAATCACATTGAAGTTGATTGCTACTTCATTCGAGAAGTAGTACAAGGAGGGAAGATCACCACTCCTTATATCTCTATGTCTTCAGCTTGCAGATATATTCACGAGGGCACTACTAAAGAAACACATCTCTTAGACGATTTCCAAGTTAGGCATGATCGGTAAATATGCTCCAATTTGAGGGTGTGTTACAACTATTTAGTTATGTTGATTATTTCTTATCTCTTTATTGAGTCATACAACCCCTTTGAAGTCAATATATAATTTTTTTGTTGGACTTTAGGGTTCACGCTATATAATTCATTCCATTTATTCTCATCAACTTCCATAGGTTTAATGGGGTGGGCACTTCTTTAGCACTTTATGAATATATAGCATTTGTTATTTCGAGTTACTTGTCATTATATACTTTTTATGGCTAAACATGTAGTCCATACAATACATAGTAGTACGTATCTTACTTTATATCAGGGACTGGAGAGGATAATGAAGCGTTTCTTTTGGTCGGACGGGATGCAGGAGGGTGGGGGTCTGCACCTAGTAGACTGGGACACGGTCACATTAATGAAGAGGAAGGGAGGCATGGGGGTTCGCAGATTAGACCTCATGAACAAGGCCTTGCTGGAGAAATGGGCCCTTAGAATCTGGGGAAGTCTGTGTGAACCTTGTCAGATTCGGGTACATGTTCACGCCGCATTCGCACTATTATATTTGTAACGATCTCATTAGGTATTGAAAATCGGGGAAAAATTTTCGTGCTATTGTTGCTCTGATACCAAACTCAGCCATGGCCGGTCCCAAGCCCGGGTAAATGAGGGTTGTGTTAGGTAGCCGACAGCCAGCGTAAAATAGTCAGCGACAACTTCCTAAATAGTACCTTTTTCTAAAAAAAATACTATTTAAGAAGTAGCCTCATGACAGTCGGATCTTTTCAAAATGGATTTAAGCAAACATATAGATTTCATTGGGGCGTTCCCCACTTGCAACGCGTTGCATCGCCCAAATGCAATGAAAAATTGGCAAGGGCCGCTACATCACAGCCTGGATGTAGTCCGAAATTTGCAAGGGTTCTCGCATGAGGAACGCATGCGGGTAATTAAGTTAGTTCCGTTGCATCACCGTCCGAATGCAGTCCAAAATTTACAAGGGTTCTCGCATAATGGACGCATGTGAGTAAAGAAGTTAGTCCAAAAGAGATTACAACGGAAGTTGCAGATAGTTGGAATATTGGTACTTTAACTAGAAAGTTGATGGAGATAGTGGATACGCTGGAAAGAAGGAAGATTCATATATTATGTCTTCAAGAGACCAAGGTTTAAAAAAGCGTGAGGTGGTCCGAGGCGATTTCCCAAAATGTGAGGCGAGGCGTAAGCCTCGAGGCGGTCGAGGTGTAAGCCTCAATTTTTTAGAAAGAAAAATTAAAACTAAAGCAAAATAAATTGGAATAAATAACAACAACACAAAATATTGCAATATATTGTCCTAAAGTTCAATACAAACTACGAACTACAACTATGATTGTTCAAAGTTCAAATAAGATTGTGAAATAAGAAAAGAAAACATAAAGTTTGACACAAGCATTAAATTAATGCAACATATTGTCCATCACTATTATGTGATACATCAAAATCACTAATCATCGATATCGATTCAATGAATCAACATCAGTCGTCTCGGCCCTCAGCTGTATTATCGCCGCCATCGTCGTCGTCACTGCTCCTACTACTCATTGGACCGTCATCAGAATCATCCATATAATTTAAATGCACATCATCATCAGCCTCATCATCGCTTTCATCCTCAGAATTGGAATACTGCTCCTCAACATTAATTGGAATTTTTCCTTTACCTAATCAAGAAAGTAATATATGTATAGTCATTCATTTGAAAGTTAATCACAAAAAAGCATCGAACACTCTTTTAATTTGTAATATTGTATTGCACCTTTGTCGTATTTTTCCCCTTCTTTTTAGGTCGAGCGACTTGAGCTCCTTCACCTCTTTCACCTCCTTCCTCCTCAAGAGGATCATCCTCAAGGGGTATGTTTGCATCAAGATCCTGATAGGCCTTGACATCTTGAGCTTCTAAAATCCATTCATCACCAGAGTCAATGTCTTCTAAACATAAAGGATCTTCTATTGTTTTCTTCCTTGATTCTCTATGTTTCAATTTCAAATTGAACATGATGTAAACCAGATCATTGAGCTTCGCTTGTGATAAACGATTTCTTCTCTTTGTGTGGACATGTATAGACTTACGTAAGGTTTAAGTGTTTAACATGAAACAAAAACACTATCATAAAATTAAATAATGCTTTAACCACTTACTTGATTAAACGAGCTCCAATTACGTTCACACCCAGAAGCACTACAAGTCAAGCTCAATACCCTAATAGCAAATGCTGTCAATTCAGGTGTTTCATCTCCAAACAACAACCACCAATCCGCTGATAATGGTCAACATATCTTAGTAATTATGTTAAAGTATACTCAAAACTCTTAAAATTTATTTACAATACCCACCATGACTTCTTGTTTTCCTTGAATTAACAGCATTTGTCCATCCGAAAAATCCTTTGGCATGAATAAAAGAACCAAGTTGTGAATCTGCTTTCATCCTCGCATCTGGATCAATGACCAATCTTTCCATGAATGAAAACAATCCCATTTTGACTTCTAAGCGATTAGAAAATGTCGGTTCATAATGAAAGTGGGGATTGAGGAAATAAGAAACAACATGTAAAGGCCTGTGAAGTTGACAATCTCAATGGCTATCCACAATATCCCAAATAATCTTATATTTGGTCTCGTCATTTTCTAGATTTCTAGCTATCTCTTCCTTGGCACTGTCCATGGTTTCATAAATAAATCCCATCGGTGGATATTTTTCGGAATCCACCAACCTGAAAACGGTGACCAAAGGCTTCGTGGTGTTGAGAACATATGCAACACCAGGCCAAAAAGACTTGCTCTTCACAACAATGTCCACCACACTTTGCCCCAATGGTCAATTCACATAAGAATTGTTCTTCCATGCTCTTGAAGTGAAGAAGGATTCAAGTGAATCCTTGTCTCTAATCAAGCTTTGCAATGTAAGAAATGCAGTGGCAAATCGTGTAACGACAGGTTTCACCTAATCACAACCTGCAAATTTTCTCACCATTGCTAAAACCCAAGCATGAGCATACATAAAATTAATTTTTTTTGCTTTTTTGAACACCGATGCATGAACTGGCAATTTGAGGATATCCTCCAACATCAAATCTATGCAATGCGCTGCACAAGGTGTCCAATAAAGATTCTTCCTTTTATCCATCAACATTTGTCCATTTGTTTTATAAGCGGATGCATTATCCGTTATCACTTGGACAACATTCTTCTCTCCGACCTCCTTAACAACTTCATCCAACACTTTAAAAAGCATCCTCACATCTTTAACTTGATCGGATGCATCAATCGACTTCAAGAAGTAAGTGCCTTTAGGATTATCTCACCAAAAAATTAATCAATGTGCGTCCTTTCGTGTCAGTCCAACTGTCCGACATGATGCTACAACCCGTGGCAATCCAAGAAGCCTTTGCCTCATCAACAAGAGTGGTAATGGCATGCTTCTCTTCTTTCAAAATCCAAGTTCGGAGTTCATGCATGGTTGGTGGCTTGAAACCCCTTCCATATCCACATACACTAGTCATCATCACCAGATAAGGACTATTGGCTATGTTGAATGACAATGAATTCTCAAAAAAAAAGCTCCCAATGCTCCTACAAATCCTCCTTCTCTCATTTTTTTCCATCTTGCTTTTAAAGTGAGTTGTTGTGTGGGAGGATCCGAAGAACCTACACCCCTACCTCCTTGTGCAATAAAAAAATCCATCAACCCTCGAGCTTGCTTGATACTACTAGAATCTGTCGGTGCTCTTTGTGATGGTTCATTTTCATCACCTCCTAATGGCCCTTGCATCCCAACTCGGCAAACTTCTTCCATTTCTTCAAATCGTCTTCTCTTCTCATTACCCTTGTTGTCCATGAACATCTTCATCTCTTGTTGAACTTCAATGGGAACGCTTGGACAAGCTCACACATTCTTGCGTGTCTTTGCAAGATGGTCTTTTAGTCGCTTCACCCCACCGGTGAGCCTCATCGAACAAAAATTACACTCAACATCCATATCTACAAGTTTGGCCCACTTTGGCCTTTCCTTCCCATATCTACAAGTTTTACAATAACATACATATATTGATATATACTTACAATACAAGATAAACACACATGTAATCCTTCATCGTCGGTCAGAATTTAACCAAAAAATTGGAAAATACATAAGAAGAACACATCAAAACGACCATCGAAAAATATATCAAAAGCTTCCCTCATAATTAAATCCTCCAATAGAAAACCAAATAAAGAGGATGAACACAAGGAAAACATAAAAAACATGGAAACAAAACCAAAAACTACCTTTTCGGAGGTGGCGGCGGCGCAAGGCCACTCCAGCTGGGCAGCGATAGGGTCGGCGATGGAGAAGGCAGCTGGGCGGCGACTCCGACGAGGCGGCGACACCGGCTGGGCGGCGAAACTCAACAAACTCAGGCGATATCAGGGGAAGGGTGGGGGTTTCGTTTCTGTCAAACAGAATGCCCCCTCCCCCCGACGCTTCGATTTTACAAAAAAGAAGGTCACGTGTTTTGCACGTGACCCAAAAATTAAAAAAATAGTGATTATTTGAGGCTTACGCCTCAGCCTCACCTCGAGTGCCTCATGCGAGACTGAGGCGTACGCCCCTTACTATATACCTGAGGTGTGCACCTTGGGGCGCTTTGGGCCCACCTCGCCTCAAGGCGTACACCTTTGCGCCTCGAGGCGCCACTTTTTAAAACCATGCAAGAGACTAAATGAGTTGGAGAGAAAGCAAGGGAGATTGAAAAGACATGCTTTAAACTTTGGTATTCAGGTAAAGATAAGGGTAGAAACGGTGTTGGAGTGGTTGTTCATAAGGATTTGAAGGATTGTGTGGTTGAGGAGAAAAGATTGGGGGAACGAATTATTTTGCTAAAATTGGTGCTTGGAGAGGAAATTCTGAATATCATCTCAGTTTATGCACCACAAATTGGTTTACGTGAAAGGACTAAACAAGTGTTTTGGGAGGATTTGGATAAGAGTCTACAAGGAATCCCACAAAGAGAGATGATTTGCATTGGTGGAGATCATAATGGACATGTGGGAAAAGATGCTTCAGGGTATGCTAGTGTTCATGGAGGATATGGTTTTGGGGATAGAAATGAAGAGGGAAAAGCCATCCTGGATTTTGCAACGGCATATGATCTTTTCATAGCAAACACTCTCTTCAAGAAGAGGGAGGAACATTTAATTACTTATAAGAGTGGGCCAACTAGAACACATATAGATTATTTTGCGTTGAGGAGACGAGATAGGGTGTGTTGTAAATACTGAATAATCCCAGGAGAGAGTTTGACAACCCAACATCGTTTGTTAGTCTTGGATTTACAAATGAAAGGGAGGGTAAAGAAAAGGAGGGTTTCTATGATAACTAGAACTAGATGGTAGAATCTTCCAGCAAGTGAGCTTCAGGGAGAAGGTTTTAGAAGACTTATCTTGGGATTGTAGCGGTAGTGCAAACGAGATGTGGGAGGCAGTAGCATCTTGTATCCCAAAGGTAGCCAAAGAGATGCTAGGCGAGTCAAAGGGAGGAGCACTATGTCAAAAGGAGGCTTGGTGGTGGAGTGAAGGGGTGCAAGAGAAGCTAAAAATAAAAAGAGCTTGCTTTAAAGCTATGTCTAAGGATAGAACAGAGGTAAATGTCACAAACTATAAAATAGCGAAGGAGGCAAAGAAGGTCGTAAGCGATGCTAAGTCAAAAGCTTATGAAGTTTGGTATAAAAATCTCGACTCTAAGGAGGGACAAAAGGATATATTCAGGTTGGCCAAAGCAAGAGAAAGAAAAACCAAAGACCTTTCTCAAGTGGGATGCATTAAGAACGAGGAAGGTCATGTACTTGCTACTCAGAAGGATATAGAGACTAGATGGGAGCAGTACTTTCATAAACTTTTTATTGCGGAAGATAATAGAGATATCACTTTGGGTGATCTAGCTTGTAGTGAAAGTTACTTGAATCGTGCATGATATAGACAGATACAAAGGAAGTAGAGGAGGCTTTGAAGGTTATGAGACCTGGAAAATGTGTAGGACCGGATGACATCCATGTAGAAGTATGGAGAGTTTTAGGTGAGCGGTTTCTCTCTATAAGAATAAAGGAGGCATTCAAAATTATTCTAATTGTAGAGGTTTCAAGCTGATGAGTCAAATTATGAAATTTGGGAACGTGTGATCGAAAGAAAGTTGAGGCAAGTTTTCAATGCAAAAGAAAACCAATTCGAATTCATGCCAGGTCGCTTAACGACTGAAGCCATCCATTTGCTGAGGAGGACAATGGAAATTTATAAAGCTAAAAGGAAGAACCTCCACATGATCTTTATTGATTTGGAGAAGGCTCATGACTCTGTCACACAAGAGATATTGTGGAGAGTGTTTGAGAAGAGACAAGTACCAGTCCTATACATTAACCACATAAAGGACATGTATAATAGAGCTTTATCTTGTGTAAGGACCCCGTCTGAGAAGACTGGATATTTTAACATCAATATTGGTTTACATCAAGGTTCTGCTTTGAGTCCGTTTCTTTTTACTTTGATTATGGACGAGTTGATCAATCACATTCAGGATGAGTTACCTTAGTGTATTTTTTTGCTGATGATATTGTGTTAATTGACGAGATTAGAGATGGAGTAAATGAGAAGCTTAAGGTCTGAAGACATGAGTTGGAGACTAAAGGATTTCATATAAGTAGGGCTAAGACGAAATATATGGAGTGCACCTTTGATGGAAGCAATGGTGAAGGAATCGAGGTGAAGATTGGTGACGATAACATTCAGAAGAGAGATTTCTTTAGATATCTGGGATCTATTCTGCAACATGATTGGGAAATTGATGGAGATGTTACAAATAGAATAAATGCATGCTGGCTAAAGTGGAGAGGAGCCTATGTTGTTCTCTGTGATATGAAAATTCCTTTAAAGATTAAAGGAAAGTTTTACAAAGCAGTCGTGAGACCTGCTATACTTTATGGATCTGAATGTTGGCCTGTGAACCATAGACATGTGCAGAGAATGAATGTAGCAGAACTGAAAATGCTAAGGTGGATGTGTGGACACACACATAAAGATCGGATTCGGAATGATGCAATCAGAAAGAAAGTTGGTGTAGATCCGATCGAAGATAAGATGCGAGAAAACTGCTTAAGATGGTTTGGACATTTGCAAAGAAGATCAGCTGATGCACCAGTTAGGAGATGCGAGTGTTGGGATGTTGAGCCGGCTAAGAGAGGGCGAGGACGGCCCAAGAAGTGTTGGAAAGAGACCATACGAAGGGATCTTAGTTTTGTGGATATAAGCTTGGGATTGACCTAAGATAGATCTGAATGGAGGCGAAGAATCTATGTAGCTGACCCTACTTAATTGTGGGAAAATGCTTTGTTGTTGTTGTTTCTTTGATACCAAACCGTGAAACCCCTCGGATCTGAGTGCCCGTTTACACTGCATTCGCACTATTGCATTCACATTTTCATCGCACTAAGTTATTGAAATCAAGGGAATTTTTGTATACGTTATTGATGCATGTTTTTATGCGTTGTTGATGCATATGACATTCAATCCACATTTACAAAGGACATGTACCACCAAAATTTTATTCCATTAATTTTCATAATATAAAAACATGTACATCATAAGCAGACAGTTCATTCATACATGTCTCCCAATATATATATATATATATATATATATATATGTGTGTGTGTGTGGAGATATTTATGTTTTCCTATATTCCATATGTATCTCTTTCTTATTTTTAATTTTGTTTTCCACTTTATGTAATTTACCCATAGGCCTCTCTACTATATAAGAGAGCCTAGGGTTCTCAGAAATAAATAACTCTCTTATATTCTCCAACATGGTATCAGAGCGGCAATCCTATACCGGAGCTCTCGATTCCCGAAAAACCCTAACCCTACCTCCAGCACTCGCCTCGCGCGCCGTCGCCACCTCGCGTGTGCACAGTCGTCTCGCGCGCCACCGTCCAGCCCGTCGCGAACTCGCACGCTTCCTGGCGCGTCTCCTTGCACGTACAACAGGCCTCACGCGCACCGTCCAAAGCGCCACCGCCCTCTCGCATGCCTCCTCGCGCGCGTCCTCGTGCGTCGTCTAGCGCGCACAGCGGCCTTCGCGCAGCTCGTCTGTTCGTGTGTGGCACCCCAGCAAGCTGTTGTTGAGCCTTCTAGGGTGTAAGGGTGAGCGTGCGACTGGGTTAACACGCCTCTCACGCTCCGTGCTTATCGACTTCGTCAATTGGTCGATGGGTTGGTGTGCATGAGTCTACACGTGCACCCAAACCCATATATGTCTGTGTAGACATATAAACTTTGGTTTCTTGCACCCGTAATAGTCTTCTTTCGGCAATATGTCTGAAAACAAGGTCGATGTACCCGCCACTGGCGCATTCAGAGGTCCAACGCCTATTGTGAAAATGGACGGGACAAATTATGAGCTCTGGGCAATGCAGTTCATGAGCCTGATGAAGTCGAATGGTAAGAAGCATATCCTTACCAAAGAGGAGCCGGTGGAGAAGACTGGGGTGAATGCCTCGTGGGAGGTAAACGATGCGTATGCCAAAGTCTGGCTATCTGGGACGTTGATGATACAGATCGCCAACGATGTACTACATCAGCCCATGGCGAAGGCTATGCGGGATATTCTAGCGGCGACATATTCGCAGGCGCGGAATGAGACCAAGATACTTCAATTGCAACATGATATTTTTATAGTCAAACAAAATGGACGTCCTCTTCACTCACTGTACACATTCCTACGAGGAATGTTTGAGAAGCTCCATAGCTTCATGTCGTTGACGGCCACTCCTGAGAAGCAAAAGAAATACAGGAATGCTACCATGGTAGGTGTATTCCTGGCTGCACTTGATCCAGAGTACGATGCTGCCCGGTCTCAGATTCTTGTTGACGCTACTATTCCTCCTATGGAGGAAGCGTTCCGCCGACTGAGTCGAATCACTGTCCCAAGCTCGACTACTAGCCAGACACCTTCAGCAATGGTCGCCTCCAGAGGAAGAGGTGGCTCCTCTACTTTTCATGGCCGTGACCCCCGGGGTCGTGGGGGTCGGATTCGTCAACCATGCAATTATTGTTGTCGCTCTGGCCACTCCGAGGATACATGCTATTCTAAGCATGGTTTTCCAGCATCGGCTCGGGTAGCAGAACAAGTTGAGTCCTCGGCACCTTCTTCGTTGGACCAACGATTCGATGATCTTGATGCCAGACTGAGGAATATCATGCCTCCTGATACTGCTCCTGGAGGCTAGTCAGATGCGGCTGTCTCTGCCTCTGCCAGTTCACCTGCTACAACCAGTACCTCAGGTAGTTCTTATGATCTCACCTCTTGTGATGGATCTATGATTACAGACTGGATTATGGATTCTGGAGCAACACATCTACTCCACCCCCATCGGCGATGGCAGTATCACGTGGGAGAGGTGGTCAGTTCTCTGGTCGTGGACGTGGACCCTGTGGTAGGGGTGGTCGCTTTCGTCAGCCTTGTTCGTACTGTCACCGCACGGGCCATTCGGAGGATACATGCTACTCTAAGCATGTGTTCCCAGCATCGGCGCATGTAGCCGAGCATGCTCTGCCCCAGTCAGCATCCAATGCAGACAACCGTTTCGAGGAGCTTGTGGCACGTTTACGCGATATTATGCCACAATCATCTGCTGATTCTTTTGTGGACCTTCAGATGTTGCTGCCACTGCCTCTGCCAGCTCCTCTGCTGCTGCTAGTACCTCAGGTAGTGCTACTGCATTTACGTCTTGTCATGATATATCTGATTGGATTATAGATTCTGGTGCCACGCATCACCTCTGCCGAGATCGAGAGAGACTTGAGACCTACAGGGACATTCCCCATGGCCGTTCAGTACGGATCACTGATGGTACTCATTCCCCCCTTGTTGGACAGGGGGATGTCGTTCTATCTCCTTCCATGCGTCTACAGAATGTTCTACATGCTCCTGAGTTCTCCATGAATCTGTTGTCTATTAGTCAGATTACGAAGGACTTGCACTGTCGTGCTATATTTGACCCCTCTTCTCTTATTTTTTAGGATATACTAACGGGCATGGTGATAGGCTGTGGCTCTTAGCAGAATGGTCTGTATCGACTGGTCCGGAATTCTTATGCTGGCGTCTCTTCTCATTCCGCCGGGCCACTATCTTCGTACATTTGGCATCTTCGCCTTGGTCATCTCCCGCTTCAGAAAATGTGACATCTTCTGCCTCAGATCTCTCCCAGTTCTTCCTTTCGTTGTGAAGCGTGTCAGTTGGGAAAGCATCA
Organism: Ottelia alismoides; assembly: GCA_037367405.1. NCBI lineage: Eukaryota > Viridiplantae > Streptophyta > Magnoliopsida > Alismatales > Hydrocharitaceae > Ottelia > Ottelia alismoides. The sequence goes on from JAZKJV010011229.1 coordinate 137,273, forward strand.
TCGGTCTAGCTTTCCTAGTCATCAGAGTCGGAGCAGTTGCTCCCCGTTCGAGTTGTTTCATATTGATATTTGGGGTCCGAGTCGTGTACCCGATCATCAGGGACACATGCTCTATCTGGTTGTAGTGGATGATTTCTCTCGTGTATCTTGGGTTTTTTTTAAAGAATAAATCTGAAGCTGGAGATGTGATTAAAAATTTGATTAATGAAGTGCAGAATGTTTTTACCTCTACTGCCAAATATGTTCGTACAGATAATGCTCTGGAATTCTGCACACGGTCTTTCTCTCAGTTTCTCTTGTCGAAGGGCATTATTCACCAAACTACTTGTGCTTACACATCTCAGCAGAATGGCGGGGCAGAAAGAAAGCACCGTCACCTTCTTGACATTACTCGAACTCTTCTTATTCAGAGTTGTGCTCCTCTCTCTTTCTGGGGGGATGCTGTTCTTACATCTTGCTACCTGTCAATCGTATGTCGTCATCTGTCCTGGGTGAGAAATTCCCTCTTTATATCATTTTTCCTGATAAGGAATTATTCTCATTTACCCTTCATGTCTTCGGTACTGTTGCATTCGTTCATAACTGACTCCTGGACTTGATAAACTCTCTCCTAGAGCTGTCAAGTGTGTCTTTGTCGATTACTCTCGGACTCAAAAGGGTTATCGCTGTTATGACCCCATAAACAAGAAATACTTTGTCAGTGCTGATGTCTCGTTATTTGAGTCTGTTATGTATTTTTCCCCTGCAGCTGATTGGCTGGTACCATCCACTACCAATGATGATGTCTATGTCCCTTCGCCTCCTAGTCGGAGTTCACCTGAGTCCACTCCAGTTACTACGCCATCTTCACCACCACCACCTCCGCCACCACCATCTCCACAAGCTCCTATTCCACCTTTACCAAAATTCTATACATGTCAATCAGGTCCTGCTCATGCTACACGTTAGACATCCATCACGCCTCAGCTATGTCTTGATGAAATTACTACTGACGGGTTAGATATGGTACACGTGCAGGATTCTTCCTTGCAGGAGGAGGCTACACCATCCGGTACAGTGGACGATGACCTTGATATTCCTATTGCTATATGGAAGCAAAAACGGACGTATGCATCTTATCCCCTTGCTTCCCAGGTGTCTTTTCATCGCCTCACAGGCGACTTTCAGAGATTTGCTGCAGCTCTGTCTTCTGTGGACATACCACGGACATATCAGGAAGCTATGAAGATTGATTGCTGGCGAATGGCTATGGAAGACGAGATGCGTGCCTTACAGTCTCATGGCACATGGAGCTTGGTTAATGCTCCTCCTGATGCATCCATTGTTAGCTGTAAATTGGTATTTACAGTTAAATACCACGCTGATGGCAGTCTAGATCGATACAAGGCACGGTTGATCGCGTGAGGTTTCACACAAACCTATGGCGTGGACTATATGGATACTTTTTCTCCGGTGACTCGTCACTCTACTCTTCGCATACTCTTATCAGTGGCTGTGGTACATGACTGAACTATATCGCAACTTGATATCAAGAATGCCTTCTTGTATGGAGATCTACAAGAGGAAGTCTACATGCAGCAACCACTTGGATTCACTGCTGAGGGGGAGAAGCATATGGTGTGTAGACTTCACAAGGCAATTTATGGCCTTAAACAGAGCCCAAGGGCGTGGTTCCAGAAGCTTTCCCATCTGATTGAACGACAGGGGTTCAAAAGATCAAATGCAGACCACTCGTTGTTTATTCAGAAGTCTTATACAGGTACGGTGGTCATCATGGTCTATATTGATGATATTCTGGTTAGAGGAGATGACATCCATGGAATAGAGAGGGCAAAAGCGTTTCTAGGCTGTCAGTTTGTCACGAAAGATCTTGGAACCCTAAGATACTTTCTGGGGTTGGAATTTGCCAGGAATGCACATGGTTTAGTGATGACCCTAAGAAAGTACATTACAGATTTTTGACTGAAACAAGCATGGCTGGATGCAGACCATCGAGTATTCCCATGGATCCAAGCATGAAGATGTGTCATGATGACATTGCTGAAGTAGACAAGAGGAGATATAGAGAAATGGTGGGTAAGATCCTTTATATTACCATAACTCGACCCGATATTGCCTTTGCAGTAAGACGGGTGAGTCAATTTATGGAGCAACCAAGACAAGTTCATATAGATGCCATATACATGATACTGAGGTATCTAAAGTCTTCTCCAGGTTCAGGGTTGCTATTTCGAAAGGGTTCAGATTTATCTATTTCAACATGTGCAGATACCAACTTTGCAAGATGTCCTAAGGATAGAAAGTCAACCTCAAGATTTTCCGTCTTTGTTGGGAGCTCTCTGGTTTCTTGGAAAAGCAATAAACAAACCGTTGTGGCTAGGTCCAGTGTTGAATCTGAATATAGGGCCATGGCGCAAGCAAGCATGGAGATGATGTGGGTTAGATCTGTGCTAGCGGATCTACATGTAGCTGTACCTTTACCTATGTTGCTTCAGTGTGACAATCAGGCAGCCTTGTTTATTTCCAACAATCCAGCATTCCATGAAAGAACAAAGCATATTGAAGTTGACTGCCACTACACTAGAGACTTCATCCAGAGAGGCTTGATATCTACATCTCACGTGAGCTCAGAGGATCAGACTGCTGACGTACTCACCAAGCCGTTGCTTAGAGGACACTTCCAGAGATGTTCTTCCAAGCTGAGCATGATCGACATCTATGCTCCACCTTGAGGGGGAGTGTAGAGACCGATATTATTATATGTTATGTACCTTTTCGTAATTTCTTATTGTTCTCTGGACTACTTTGTATTTTACCCGTGAGGTCTCTTCCTATATAAGAGAGCCTAGGGTTCCCTTGAATATCATATTGCTTATTTCTCATAACAAGAACAATATGAAGTCGAGGGCACAACTGATATTTCAATACACGGAGGGGCATAACTGATATTGCATTATCTCAGAGGGACGCAACTGATAAATGTCCTAAAATTTATTGCTTTGTGCCAAGGCCTTAAATTTCATATTTCAGTTTTATTTGACCAAGTGGAGAGGAGTCTCTAGTGTAAGAAATTTTCTTTGAAAATCAAAGGAAATGTTTACAAAACAACCGCAAAACCTGCTATACTCTATGGATCTGAATGTTGGCCTGTGAACCATAGACATGTGCAGAGAATGGTAGTAGCAGAAATGAAAATGCTAAGGTGGAGTATAAACATACACTTAAAGTTCAGAATGATGCAATTAGAAGGAGAGTTGGTGTAACTTAAATCGGGGATAATATGCAGGAAAACAACTTAAAGCAATTTGCCCGTTTGCAAAGGAAGTTGACTGATGCACAAGTTAGGAGATGCATGTTTTGGGATGTTGAGCCATCTAATAGAGGGTGATGACGATCCAAGAAGTGTTGGAATGAGACTATCTGAAAGGATTTAGATTTTGGATCTAAGCCCAAGAATGACCCAAGATAGATTTGAATTGAGGTAATGAACTATGTAACCGACCCTACTTAATGTGGGAAAATGCTTTGTTATTTTTGTTGTTTGCCAAGTCCAGAAAGAGAAATTTCAGGTAATTTTGTTAAAATTTCATTGAAGTTATTGGAAATAGTAGAAATGAATCTAAGCTTGGTTGCTTTTCCAAAAATTAATGTTTTAATCTCCTATATCAATAAGTAGAGTAGAATATACTCTTATTTGTAAAATAGAGGTCTAAGTATAGGAGTAGTATTACCGTCATAATCACTACACTCATTGATATGTGGAAGCAATATGATGCGTAGAGTCATAAAGTGATTTTGAAACAAAAGTAAGAGCTATGATAACCACTTCTTCAACAAGAATGAGGTGAATAACTATTAAATAAAACATATAAATCGAAATAAAGAAAAATATAAAGCTCTTACATTAAAATTGAGTTTACCTGTTGAAGCTTATTTTAAAGTTATTTAGTTTAGATTTAGACCTAAAGTTTTGGAACTAAGTAAAAAAACTTCTTCAAGCAGAAAAAAGGGTTACCGAATGGAGGCAAAGATCTAGGCACAAATGGCTTACGGAAGGGGGACGCGAACTCTGCGTTTTTCCACAGGGTTGCCAGCGGGAGGCGGAGGGAGAACTTCATCAGATCGATGCTCCTTGAGGGGGAGTTGGTGGAGGGTAACACTGAGCTTGGAAGGGCAATTGCGGACCACTTCCACAGGTTCTCCGCGAGGGCTGCTGATAGGCGTTGGAGGTAGACGAGCTTGGGCGCTGTGCGTCTTTCGGACGCTCATGCGTCTAGCATAACCCTGCCAATTACGATGGAGGAACTCAAGGCGGCTGTTTGGAACCTCAACGACGATGGCGCGCCTGGTCCTGTTGGTTTCCCTGTTTCTTTCTACAAAGATTTCTAGGACCTGGTAGGCAGGGAGGTGCTTGACGTGGTAATGGAGTGCTGTCTCGACAATGCGGGTTTCGACCGGCTTAACATGGCGCTGATTGTTCTTCTTCCAAAGAAGCCTGGGGCGGAGCGATCGAGGACTTTCGGCCTATAGCAATATCCAATGCTTTGTACTTGATCGTTGCTAAGGTTTTCGCAACTAGACTTAGCAGGGTCCTGGAGCACATCATTTCCCTTGCCCAAACGACATTCGTGCCTGGGAGACAGATTGCGGACAACTTGGTGTTGGCTTTTGAGATGATTGCGGACTGGAAGCGTAGCGGCAGATAGGCACTGTTGTGGAAGGTGGACTTTTCGACGGCGTTCGACATCTTGGACTGGCGCTTTCTTTGGGCGACTCTGCATAAAAGGGGCTTTCCTGGGCTCTGGATCTCCTGGATGAAGAGGTGCGTGGCCACGGCCTCAATGACGGTCCTCGTCAACGGGCGTCCGGAGGGTGGCTCTTTTCAGCCTCAGAGGGTGGTGAGGCAGGGTTGCCCTCTCGCTCCCTTGCTCTTCATCATTGCGGCGGACGTCCTTGCTTGCATGGTCAAGAGAGTCCAACAGGTTGGGCTCACGTGCGGTTACTCGAATGGTGACATCAAAATCCTGCTTCTTCATTATGCTGATGACATCATATTCTTCATCGAGGGGGGCCTTGACGATGCGAGGGGCATGGCGGCAGCACTAGAGCTTTTCGGCGACATGTCCGGGTTGGTGCAGAATAGCGGCAAGTCCAAGTTGGTCTCGCTCTCTATGGACATGGAGTTGGTGGGCCTCTGTGGTTCCGAGCTAGCAACCGAGTATGCTGGGTTGCCCATTCACTACATGGGATTACCTCTCAGCACTCGGAGGTCGAAGATGGTAGACTGGCTGCCATTGGTTGAGAAGGTGGAGAGGAGACTAGCGGGTTGGAAGGCGGCCGTCCTCTCGAAGGGGGGTTGCCTTGTGCTCTTGAAGGCAGTGCTCTCCGTAATGCTGGTATATTACTCTTTCACGAGGTGTATGCCGTCAGGCATCAGGAGGAGGTTAAAGGGGCTGATGAAGCGGTTCATGTGAGGCAGGAGCGGATAGGGCCCTGGGATGCACCTGGTTGGTTGGGAAAATATTGCTCTGAGGAAAACTGAGGGGGGGTTGGGATCCATCGTCTGGACGAGCTGAACGAGGCACTGTTGTTGAAGTGGGTGGCCAGAATTTAGGGAGATCGAGTTGACCTTTGCTGCAGTGTCCTCCGTCGGATCTACGGGGTCAAGGGGGCGGCTCCGGGGGGCTGTTGCGGCGGCAACTGCGTCTGGGCGAAGGCCTTCGCCCTTCTGGAGGGCTATTCAGTCTTTCTCTTCCAACTTCCGGACTTTGTTCAAGACTGCATTGGGGGATGGGCGCTCCTTTGGGTTTTTGAGTGACGACTGGACGGATGAGAGTGCGCTTTCCGTGCGCTTCCCTCGACTTTTCGCTTTGGCGTCGGACCCGGACATTCGAGTGGCCTCTTGCTGGGTGGACGACAACTGGATGCCGGCTTTCCGTTCTAACTTCTCCGATCAGCGCCTGGAGGAGTTCATGCTGCTGCTTGACATGCTGAGGGGGGCCATGAGCCCCTCCATGGGGTGGGATCACTGGGTTTTGCGTGTGGGCTCTTTCTTTGTGAAGAAGGCTTACTCGGCGATCTGTAGGCCTCCTCCCTCCCTTTCGACGGAACTGGTTAGAGACTGCAACTTTTTATGGGAGCTAAGGCTGCCGGCGAGGATCGTCTTTTTCTTTTGACTTTTCAGAAGGAAGAGGCTCATGACGCGCGACCGTTGCGCTCATTTGCTTGGCTTGATCTCTGAGAGATACCTGCTGTGCGGTGGGGGATTGAGACTTTGGAGCATCTTTTTTTCACTTGCCCGTCTAGGGCTTCGATCTAGGACGATCACGGCCTAAACTGGGTGGGTAGGGCCGGCGTGGATGATTACTTTAGGAGTTTGGTGGCGGCCAAGCTCCGGCCAAGCGAGGAGCTTCTGCGGCCACTTGCGTTGGTTTGGTCTGTTTAGCTTGCTAGGAACGAGGTGTTGTTCTCTGGTCGTAGATTCTGCATGGAGAATGTATGTGCTGGTGCTTTGGGCCTGTTGCGCTCTTGGCTCGCCTAGTAGCGCTTCTTGTATTTCTTTTGCTTTGTTTCCTTGTTAATATATCGCTGGGGTGAACACCTTTGAGTGTTTCCCCCTTTTTTGGCTTAAAAAAAACTCTTCACATCGACTGAGAAGTAGGTGAAAATTCAATGATATAGACAAATTTCAATGAAAGCAAAGGGACTTAACTTTGCCATTTCGCTGAAACGAAATACAAGTTCTATGAAATTTCGCTTACATTTCGCTGAAATCCTGGAAAAAGAAATAAGGTTGCTTTTCGATTTCGCTGACCTAAAAAAATAGAAGTTTCGGAGAAATTCGATGAATTTTGCTAAAATTTGTGGCCATGCTGTGCATCGTGCTACATTTGTGGAAGTTGTGTATGAAATTATCACGGATGATGCTAATGAAGATAGTGTGCATCTTGAAAGAGAATGAATAGTGTGAATATTGGAAGATAACATTTATTAGGGTATATTGGGTCTACTTATTAATTCCTCTGTTGGGGTTGCGTTAGGTAGTTGATAGTCAACATAAACAATAGTCTAATCTTTCAACATAGATTTGAGCAAGAATTCACGTATCCAACCCTACTTATAGTGGGGGAAGACTTTGCCATTCTATTGGGTCTATATATTGTAAGTCATTTACATTGTTGTAAAACCATCTTGTCATTCTGATGCTACACAAGGTTATTGTTGGAGTATTTGGTAGTGCGCCATGTTGAGTTGTAGCAGGGTAAATGGATCCTGGAGAAGATCCATTTACCCCATCCTGTGTTTAGTCCCATACCGCCCAATGGTGGGACTTGGAGGCTCTGGGAAGGCTATATAAGGAGCCCCAGACCTCCTGTACTCATTGAGAAAGTCAATAGACATAGCATGCCCCTTTGAGGGCTTCTCCCGTGGTTTCATCCCGCTCCTCACGGAGTAGGGTTCCACGTTAAATCATTGTGTTCCATGTTCTATCTTTCTTGTTCTTTTGCTCTATTTATCATTCGCTTCCGCATTCTTCATATTTTATAACATGGTATCAGAGCGGGTCGATTCTCGGGATTTTCCATGTTGCTTATATTTGTTTTTCGAGACTCGAGTTTTGTTATTTATTCAAGATTCAAGTTTTGGCTTCATGTTCTCGAAGATCTGTTCAGGGAAGATTATTATCTGGTATTATTAAGTTCCAAGCATCCATCCAAATTAACTAGGGTTTCTCTACGAAACCCTAGATCTGGAAGCTATCTAAATCACGAGCAGAAGGCGCCGCATCTCCAGTTCCAGGCACAACCCTCGATGCACAATACTCTCATGCGGCAGATACCCTTCAGGCGGACTCCAACGCGATGCTGGTGGTGCTCTAGACGGCACTGGAACATCCCAAGCTCAAGTATCATCCATGCGGCACCCAAGCACTGAGATCCCTCGACGCTCAACTCCTCGCATGCACCATCTCTCTCGTCGTGCAGGTCACCAGCGTAGGCGCTGTCCAACAGCGCGCAGAGCCTCAAAGGAGGGCGGCGATGCCTCCCTTCTCAACCCGGCTCTAGCGGGCGGTGATCCCAGCGGCGTGCGGCGATCAAGGAGCCATCGTCCTCTTCTAGCGGCAGCGCATGACACCTCCCACGCACGCAGCCGCTGCGACCTTCACGCGGCTCCAGGCACCCAGGCGAAGCCCCTCCAGGCGCGCAGCAGCTGCGATCTTCACCCAGATGTCGGGTTCCTGGCGGCGGTCCCAGGCGAGACGCCTTCATCTTCAGCGACGCGCGAGCTCTCCTCCGAGTCTTCAGTTCAGATGCTCCCCATTGCGTGAGGGCTCCAGGCGGAGCCAATCCCGCACGAACACGCGCCCAGGCGGCGCTCCTCCTTCTTAGCGCGCGCGCCTCCAGGCGGCTCCAAGCCGCGGCTTCCTTCTGCGATCTTCTCCAGGTTGTAGCCCCGTTGGCTCCCTCTTACGATCTTCTCATGGGGGCGGCGGCGGCCTATAACCCCGTTGGGGGTCGGGGTTTCCCGTATGGGGGAACCCTAGGTTTATTAAAAGAAAAGGGGGAGAGAGGAGGCAGTTTAAAAAAAAGAAAAGAAGAAAAAGAGAAAAAAAGGGAAAGTGGGGAGAGAGAAAAGCTGTGCCGTTAGTTATGAAAAAAAAGGGTGGTTGAGATATTGGGCCCGATCTGGCCATGTATTAAAAAAAAAGAGGTTGCAAGTTTTTTAAAAAAAAAGGAAAAAAAGGGAGGCGCGTACAAGAAAAAGCCGTACACAAAATTTGCAAAAAAATGCAAAAGCCGAAAAAATAGAACGGCTTACAAAAAAAAAATGACGGCTTAAAAAAATTGAAAAGCCGCAAGAAAGTTTGAATGTTTATTTTCTCCCCATTCTATCTTGTCTTCTCCCAACTTGGTCGACGTTCATGTTTTCCGACAAGTATGGGAGAAAGGGGGAGTATATGTAGAGTCACAGGTCTGTTCATGATCCAGATTCCAGTTTCAGATGTCAGTCTCCAGACCAGCCAGTTCATCAGACTCTACAGTTGTTCAGACTCGACGATCATTGTTCCCGAGTCTCTAGTTTCAGACACACACAAGTGTGCGGTCATTGTCAGATGAGCATATGTTGCCATCATTTGTTCGAGGTCCCCATCATTCTTGTTGTTGTCAGGCCAGTGTTTTCATGTGAGCCATAGGGACTCCAGAGCAGAGGACCATTCCCTTGAGGGCAAGGGTTTTCATGTGGTATCATAGGTACACCATAGCAGTGCACCATTCTCTGAGCCAGATGGGAGAGACCCAGTTCTCCGACGAGGAGACTTCAGGCGCAGTTTCAGACTCGATGGTCAGATTCCGAGTCTTCAGTTGACTCACACTCCAGCCCGTTCGTCCTCCTCACCTGCACGGCATGAGAAGCAACGTCCTCGACTGCAGCATGTGCGCGTTGGGTTGATATTGTCCATAGTGTCCTGTAGCATTGAGTTGAGTTTATTTCTGTTTGTCCAAGCTGAGCATTGCATGCTCCAGCTTGAGGGGGAGTGTTGGAGTATTTGGTAGTGCGCCATGTTGAGTTGTAGCAGGGTAAATGGATCCTGGAGAAGATCCATTTACCCCATCCTGTGTTTAGTCCCATACCGCCCAATGGTGGGACTTGGAGGCTCTGGGAAGGCTATATAAGGAGCCCCAGACCTCCTGTACTCATTGAGAAAGTCAATAGACATAGCATGCCCCTTTGAGGGCTTCTCCCGTGGTTTCATCCCGCTCCTCACGGAGTAGGGTTCCGCGTTAAATCATTGTGTTCCATGTTCTATCTTTCTTGTTCTTTTGCTCTATTTATCATTCGCTTCCGCATTCTTCATATTTTATAACAGTTATTAATGTCTATAGTTGTCAAAAATTTAAATATGGAGAAATAATGTAATGATTTTAAGCTGATCTTACATCCTATGTTTTTGTTTCAATAGAAAAAATCATCAATATAAAATTGCAGGAGGAAAAACTGGAGTAGCATTTCTGTATTGGTTATTTTTTTGAAAACATTTTAGTATGTTTTTAAATTTCATGGCATTGTATTCTGAGAGCCTCATTTTGTATGCCAATTCCAATATAGTCTGCAAGTGATAGCTCAGGAGAGAGTGTTCCTATGCCTGAATTTTGTGCAAACTTGACTGGTTCTGGAAGGTATGCGTGGACTCTTTTTTTGTGAAATGCATTTACTTGTTTGTATATGTTTTTGTATTTCCTGCCACTTAGTTCTTTTTCAGGAGTTATTGATTGTATTGACTTAATTCTGCATTTGTAGGGTAGTAAATGAATCTTGTTTTGAAGAACATCCTGTTAGACCTTTGGCGGTGCTGGAGGCTCTTTATGGTGATGCCAAGGTACCTCAGAAAGAGCCAAAACGTGCTCGGCTTGAGCTTGGGCGCAATAGAAAAAGAGTGCCTCGGGAAAAGGTGGTTACTGCTCCATCTGTCACTGCTGAAGAGAAACCAACTGAATTTAAGGCATCTGGAGATATAAAAGATGGTATTCTTTATCTACATGTCTCCTATTTTAAGCAATGAACATGTCATTCATTTAAAATGGTGGGTTTTTTAGTGGTGTTCCTGGGTATTGTAAGGCACCTATCACTGATTTTTATTGTCTTCCTCAAGGTTGAAGGGTTTAGAGCCTATAGAAGTCGTATAGCTATACAATGAGTAGTTGCTACTTGACCAAGGATAAAGAGATTAGATCATACTTTTATGCATAGTTGTAAAGGTTGGCCGATTAGGCTGACTAGTCGGCCCGACCAATCGAGTGGAGGGGGGGGGGTTAGCTGACTTGACTAGGCCTAGTCTACCATTAGTTGGTCAAATTGACTAGTCAGCCTAGTTGACTGACTTCAACATGGAGCTTTTTTATTTTATTTTATTTTTTATTTTTTAAAAGCAAACTTGTTAGAAAATAAAGAATGCCGAAGCTTGATCAGAGAAATAGAATAAAAACAATAAGGAACACCCGATTTTAACGTGGAAGCCTACTCTCTAAGGAGCGGGATGAAATTACAGGAGAATGCCTCAAAGGGCTGGTTGTTCTATTGAACTTTCTCAACTGATACAGGAGGTCTGAGGCTTCTTATATAGCTTCCACAGACCCTCCAAGTCCCACCACTGATTGATGTGGACTGAACATGGATGTGGTAAATGGATGGTAAATGGATGGTAAATGGATCCTGGAGAGATCCATTTACCCTTTTACATATAAGTGACATACTCTAACACTCCCCCTCAAGCTGGAGCATGCAATGCTCAGCTTGGACAAATAGAAAGAGATCTCAAACTCACACTACAAGACACTACATACAATATCAACTCAACGCAAACACAACTGTCAGCTGCTGTTCAGGACGTTGCTTCTCATGCCGTGCATGTGAGGAGGAACAAACTGGTTGGAGTGTGAGTAAAACTGAATCTCCTCATCGGAGAGCATGTGCTCTGTACTGTGCCAGTTAGAGTCACTGCAACTGAAAATGAGTCTCCATCTGGGGAACTCTGGTCTGCCACATCATGTGGACAACTGCTCCATCTCTTTGAAGGGCCGAACTGGAAAAGTCATGGAGTTATCCTCGTCGGAGTCCACGGTCGCTGGAGATGGAGTATGAAAAAGTCTTCTCGTTGGAGAGCTGTGTTTCTCCTATACTGGCTCAAAGAATGGGATCTCTACTCTGAAGTTCCTATGAAACCACATGAAAACCCTAGCCCAAGGGTTTAAATATTGGTTTCGGATATCATATCGATACCATGTCGATACGATGTTTCATCGAAATTTCGAGGACATTTCGCCCATATCGATCATCACTTGTGAAGAAATGACCGAACACTACCATCATATCAACATTTCGCTCGAAATATCGGTTCCTTATCGAAACCGAAATTTCACAAAATTTCACGAAATCTGGTAACTTGCCCAGCCCACATGGCATAGGGAATGGGATCTCTATTCTGTAGTCCTTATGGATCACATGAAAACTCTGAAACCAAAAACAAAAGATGGGGACCACACAAAATGATGACAAATATGTGCACATCAAAATGAAGACTCGGAAACATCTAAAGATCGTGTCTGAATATCTGAACATCTCTGCAGAATATGAAAATTTGACTGGTCTGGAGAATCTACATCCGACTTGTAACTCTATACAATACCCCCTTTTTCCCAGACTGGTCGGAAAACAATGACGTCGACCAAGTTGGGAGAAGACAAGAGAATGGGGAAAAGATGAATCACATAAGCCGTCTATATTTTTTTCAGCTTTTTCTTTCAATTTTTTAAAAATTATTTTTCTCTTAACTATTTCATTTCATCATTTTTAATAGCTGGCACATTTTTTTCAAAATAAGCCGTTTCATCATGTTTTCCACTTTTGCTGTCCGTTTTTTCTTTTCTTTTGCATACGACTTTTCCTTTGTGCGTACATTTTCTCATTTTTATAAAGAACAGAAATCTTGGCCCAATTGGGCTTACAAAGTTGTGGCCTTTTTTCCAGTCTCGCCATGTTTTAACATGTCACCCATCTTTTTTTTCCTTCGGCCACTCTTCTTCCTTTTTCTTATGTAAACATCAACTCATATGGCTTGCTTTCTTCCCCCTCTCTCACCTTTTTTAAATGCATACGACCAATTTTGGCCTAAACCACAACCCACTTGGGTTGTTATTTAGGGTTCTGACTTGGGAACCCTTCTCTCGAAGACTTGCCCCCACCGATGGGGTTCTTCTCCTGTTGCTGGAGTGCCGCCTAGGAGGGAGGCGGTTCTCTGCCTGGAGGTCCTGTTGTCGCCTGGAGGAAAGGAGCGACAACGCCACCTACTTGAGAACAAGAGAATGTGAGGAGGGATTCCTCGCTTGGGAGCTCTTCAGTGGAAAACGAGAAGGGTACTGCCTGGAGCCGTACGGTGGGGCTCCGCCACCTGGAGCCATGTTCAAATGCGAGGGGAGGAGAAGCTTCGCTTGGAGCTCGTGATCGGAAAGAGGGTGGCGGGAGCTACTGTAGCACCTCTTGGAGGAGCAACGCTTGGAGAATGGAGAGGCGTGGCACAACCTGGAGGAGAGGCTCCTTGCCTGGAGCATCGATTGAATAAGAGGTCGGTGCCACAGAAGATGCAGCCTGGAGATGGATTCACCTAAGTAGGTCATGTGCGTATATCGCCAGGCAGATGCCCTCACCTGGAGGTAGGGCGCGAGGAGGTGTTTTGACTGCCATAGGAGCTTGTAGCTTGTTGTGCGGTGGCACCTACTCTTCTTGGAAGATGCGATCTGCAAGGAGGCTTCGAGAGGTGTAGCCTGGAGGATGCTTCTTGATGACAAAAAAAACTTTGCAGAACTAGGGTTGAACATATCTGATCCGGAAAACTAGGGTTCCAGAAAACCCTATAAAGAACCTCTCTTACTTGATGATTCACGGAACATGAACTTGAATAGAAAAATAGTCTTCAAGAACATAATTAGGGTTTCAATTGAAACCGTAGAATTAAATCTTGAACAAAATAAAGAACTTGAAATCCTCGAGAATCGAACCCGCTTTGATACCATGTTAGAGAATAAAGAATACGGAAGCTTGATCAAAGAAATAGAATAAAAATAATAAGGAACACTGGATTTTATTGTGGAACCCTACTCCCTAAGGAGGGGGATGAAACCACGGGGGAATGCCTCAAAGGGTTGGTTGTTCCATTAAACTTTCTCAACTGATATAGGTGGTCTGAGGATTCTTATATAGCCTCCACAAACCCTCCAAGTCCCACCACTGGTAGATGTGGGACTAAACACTAGATGTGGTAAATGAATCCTAGAGATATCCATATATATATATATATATATATAGGTGACGTATACTCCAAGAAAACTTATTATAATATGCTCAATATTATATTTAAAGTCAATTATTATAATATGCTCAATATTATATTGAAAGTCAATTACTTCTTTTGTTTCATTATGATAATATAGGAAATGTACAAACCTATGTAAATATATAAGAATATATGTATAAAAATGATTTATTTATTTAAAATAATTAAAAAATTCAAAACCAAATAATAGCAGACTAAATCCGATTAGTCGCCCGACTACCGATTAATCCTTAGTCAGTGACCCCGCTGAGCGAGCATCGACTATCGATTTCTGCAACCTTGCATGCATGATGAAATCACTGGAATCAAAAGATTATGTGTAGTGAATTTATACTAGTGTAGATAAACATTCTACTATATTAAGTTCGTTGTTGGATAAGATATGACCTTAGAACTTTGTAGCTATACCGATAAGTAATGCGAGGTGTACAAATATTTAGGTATTGTTTGTGGATTTTTATTTTTTGCTTAAATAGGATTAAGGTTGGTGGAACAAGTGCTAATAAAACTAACGATGTGATAATATGAAGGAGTAACTTTATTTCATTAAGGTTAAAAGTTCTAGAGGAAGGTTGCACTGCATAAGGGTCAGAAATTGGAGAGAATGCGGAGGGGTGTCGTCGCCACGGGGGATGGCTGGCTGGATGTGTGCAGGAGTGGCGCTAGACGGGTAGGAGTGGTGGCAGTGGGAGGTTGCACATCGGGAGGAGACAAGACTTTGCGATGCGGAGACGGCTGGACGCATGGGAGGGACCAACAACGCTTCTCCAACCCTTTCGGAAGGGGATGTTTTCGTTGTTTCTCTTTGAGTCATTGGGCTCGGTAATGTCGTGAACCTATTCGCTGCTTCTGATGCTGTATATTTTCTCACAGGAGCCGAATCTGCCCCCTGCAGTGGCGGAGTTCGGGGCTTCCATTAACAGAAGGGTGTCGAAAAGATCTTGCATTGGGGGAGGGGGCATCGGTGATGGTGGGGGAGGGAGTTAGCTCGAAGGTGCTTTTCCTGGGTACATCGGATGCGGGATTGGTTTCGGCAGCTCGATTCGGTGGGGACGTCAGGCTCATGCCCCCTGGTCATGTAATCGTGAGGGGCTTAAGAGTTATGGAAGCAAAGGTACTGCTCCGATGGTCGGAGGAAGGTTGAACGCAGCTGAGATGGCGCAGACTGAATGCTTCAGCCGGCGCTACCTGCCCAAGTCCTTTGGATCACGTTACCGTCAAAGGTATCCCGTTGCTTGAGCGGGGTTTACTCAACATGCGAAAGTTTCTCAGGGGTGTGGTAGAGGTTGTCGAGGTCGAAACCTCGTGCTGTCGCCCGGGGGAGCCGACTGACCCATTCTCAAGGTGCGGAACTTCACCACGGAGGGTTTGGGGGGGATAAGACTCTGGGTTGCCGGGCAGGCTTTGCACGTTGAGATAGCCGGTGGAACCGAGGATTACGAAGCAGGAAGGAGTCTAGGATGGAGAGGAGACACAGGAGGGCCCCTGGTCCAAATGTGCGGCGATGACGAAGACGGAGGCGACGACGATGACGGAGGCGGCGACGATGATGGAGGCGGAGGCAGTTGACATTCCACAGGAAGGTTCTCGAAAAAACGCGGAAAGGGAAACAACGCAATCATGGGAGGGAACCCCTCGTCTCCCATACGGTTTTCGCTTCGGGCCCGTGAACATTAATGAGGCCTTTATTGGTGGACCCTGAAAAGCAGGTCAGCTTTCTGCTCCCGAGGCGACCGGGATCGAGAACCCTTTATCCCGGTCCGTGACACGGATGACTACAAACATATCAGGTAATCATGCTCAGGACGCTTCCGTGGACCCTGTGGCGAACCCGACCACCGACTAGGGGATCTCTCTTCTGGCGGGTCATCAGGATTCACACGACTTTGTGATTCTAGATGCGGATCCGTCCCAGACTCGATGGGGTGCCCCGAGTTACGTTGAGCTCTCGGGATGGGGAGCAGGGTGGGCTCGCATCGTCTTGCTTTGCGACCCTACGTCAGTGGCGGGATCAGGAGCCCGTTGGTTAATGGATTAGACTTCCATAGCGGGACAAAGTTTTGATACGGGAGGAAGAGGCAGTGGAGGGTGTCTCGAAGGGGATGTCGGGCAGTAGAGAGGAGTTGGAGGGAGCGACAGAGGTAGGGGCTGCGGTTGGGAAGGAAGGGAGAATGAGGGGAAAGTGGACCCTTTGCAGGTTGGGAAGGAGACACTTGACAAAGAGAAGGATGCCTTCTGCGGAGAAGAGGTACAAAACCAGTTTTCGCAGCCCCAACCAGTGGAGGAAGGGCCGTACAAATTTCGGATGTGCTACAAGAGAAAGGGTATGTGAAGGCAGTTGTGGAGATAGCCCGAGTGGCCTTGCACGAGTCGATGGAACAGGAGGGGAGCACCCACGAGCCACCTGCTGCTTCGTATGTCGTATCGAACCGATTCCAGACCCTGGATAGAGCGATGGCGGAACGCCTTGGCCTCATCCCACCCAAAATGGCATCGAGTGAGTAATGCCATTGAATATACTATCTTGGAACGTGCGGGGTTTAGGCATGCCCGAGAAGCGGATAAGGGTCTACAACCTAATTACCGAGTCTCGTGCGGAGCTGTTCCTGCTTCAGGAGACAAAGCTCTCTCATGGGGGGTTATATGCGAGTAAGTCGCTGGAGGGAGGCGGTAAATTCAAACTGACCGAGATGAAGGCGTCGGGAGCTTCAGAGGGGTTGATGACCGACTGGAGTAAAGATACCTTTGAACTGTTGGAAGTGAGGATTCTATTCTGCTTGACGGTAGTGTTGAGACGCCGTTGTAATGGGGTGGTTCTGCGCGTTACTAATACGTGCAGTCTGACTGGTAGTGAGAGGGGCTCCCTGGCGTCAGATCTGGAGCAGCTGGGTACTACTGACATGATGGGTCCTTGGATTATTTGAGGGACCTCAATGTCACGTTGCTTCTAGCCCACGGGTGGCGGGTGGGGTAGACCTTGCTCGGAGGATTTTCGGCGGGCTCTCCACGATCTGGGCTTATGTATTCATGATACGATGGGTTGCGCTTACACGTGGCGCAACATCAGATCACGTTCGAGATTGGATAGGTTCCTTCTCTCTACGGAGGTGGTAGAAATGCTCCCGCTCTCCAGGGCGTGGGCGCTCCCGAGGGCCCACTCAGATCACACGCCGATCCTGTGGTCTTCGGGCGAGGAGGGGAGTAGCGGATTTTTCTACTGTTTTGAGCAAAGTTGGATGTTGGAGGAGGGGTTCAGAGAGGCGGTGGAAGCGGAATGGAGAGGCTATGCGCCAGAGGGGACATCGGTCGTGAGAATGGCGGGTAAACTTCGCTCCCTAAGGACATTCCTTAAGTCTTATGGGAAAGATCTGAGGGCAAGATGAAGGGCCAGAAGGATGGAAATCGATGAGATCACCATGCTGGATGACGAAAGAGGGTTGGGATAGGATGAGTTCGAGAAGAGAAAGGGGCTGCTACAAGAACTGATGCTGAAAGACAGAAAGGAAGAGGTGGAGTGACACCGGAGATCCAGACAAAAGTGGTTAAAAGAGGGAGATGCCAACATGAAATGTTTCCATTCTATGGCCTCCAGACGAAGGAGAAAAAATTACATCCATGAATTAGAGATTGATGGGGTCCGGGTGTCGGGATAGTCCCCGATGGGGGGGGGGGGCGCTAAGGACCCACTTCGTGCGGGCGACACGTAAAAGAAGAAGAGCCGGCTAGGGTTGGATGGGTAGAGGTGCCGCGCAATTATTGCCAGAGCAGGAGGAGGGATTGATGCTTCCTTTCTAGTGGACGAGGTCAGGAGAGCGATTTGGGAATTGAATTCAGATGGTGCCCCAGGCCCTAACAGCTTCTCGGTTTTGTTCTACCGTGAATTTTGTGAACTCTTGAAGGAGGAAGTTCTTGAGGTTTTAAATGAATTCAGGGAGGGAAATGGTGGTTTCAAGAGGATCAACAAGGCGATGCTTTTCCTGCTACCAAAGAGGGATACTCCCATGAGGGTCGAGGACTTTAGACCCATTGCGCTATCCAATGCGATCTATCTGGTGGTGGCTAAGGTGCTGGCGAACAAGCTTAGGGGGATTCTGGAGTCGGTGGTGCTACTAGGGCAATCAGCCTTCATTCCAGGGAGGCAGATGACGAACGGATTAGTAATGGCCTCGGAGATTTGCTTGGATTGGAAGCAAACAGAAACAGAAGGGGCGATGTGGAAGGTAGATTATGTAAAGGCCTATGACTGCGTTGACTGGAGATTCATCTAGGCTTCGTGGAGAAGGAGAGGATTCCCTGAGGCGTAGGTGAGTTGGATGAAGAGATGTGTAACCACCTCATCCTATTTGATTTTGGTGAATGCTAAGCCAGAGGGGGGTTTTTTCTAGCCGCAACGGGGGGTGAGAGAGGGGTGCCAGTTAGCACCTATGTTTGTTCTTGTGGCAGACACACCGGGGGTTCTTCTCAGGGAGGCTGTCAATGTTGGATGGTGTGAGGGATTCAGAAAGGAAGACATCTCCATCCCTCTCTTGCAGTATGCTGATGACACGATCCTTCTGTTGGGAGGGACGGTCGAACAAAATATGAATGCGATGTAGTTGCTCGGGATTTTGGGTTCTCCCTCCGGCCTAGAATTAAACAAGCTTAAGTCGACAATGATCGTTTTCGGGTTGAATGAAGAGGAGTAGACGGTCCTTGCGAGGTAGACGGATTGTCCGTTAGGGGACCTTCCCATCTCGTACCTGGGCTTTCTTTTGGTGGCGGGGAAGCTAAGGAAGGCCGATTGGGATGGGATGGTTTAGAGGATCGAACAGAGATTAGCAGGTTGGAAGGCAGTCACTCTATCCAAGGGAGGAAAGCTGGTCCTTTTAAAGCATGTGCTTTTGGCGATACCGATTTTCTTCTGCTCCACGCATCAGATATCGGTCGGGGTGTGAAGGCAGGTTGAGGTTTTGATGAGGAGATTCTTCTGGTCCGATGGAAGGCAGCAAGGAGTAGGGGTGCATCAAGTCAGATGGGAAGATGTTACGAAAGTACGCAATGAGGGTGGCCTTGGAGTGCGAGATGTTGAGACAATGAACAAGATGCTCATCGCAAAGTGGGTGACACATGTTTGGGGCCCCTCTATCTCATTGGTGTTGTAGTTAATTAGGAAATTATATGATGTGAAAGGAGGGCTAGAGGCTTTGAGTTGCCGTTTTGAGTCGCCCTTATGGGCTGGGATCTGCCAGGTTCTGCCGCAGGTGGCACATAGGCTTCAGCCTAAGGTAGGGGATGGTCATATTTTCAGATTCTGCCGCGACGATTAGACGGTGGGCAGGGCGCTGGAGGGATGATTCCCTCGCATTTTCTCTATGGCGGCATCAAAGGAGGCTACACTATTCCAGGTCACGGAGTTTCAGATGTGGGCACCGCGGTTCTTTGGGGACCTTTCTGACCAACGTGTGGACGATTATGTCAGACTGTTGTCGGAGTTACCAGAGCAAAGGGAGTTCTTGCAGGACATTGATCACTTTTATTAGGAAGGCACAAGTTTTTCCGTCAAAGGGGCTTACGAAGAACTTAGAAGACCGATAGACGAGGGTGATACTGACCTTTGCCATGACGTGAAAGCCATATAGGAAAAAAAGATACTAGGTAGGGTCAAGATATTCTTGTGGCTCTTGAGGAAGGGACGTCTGTGGGACAAGGCGCGAAGGGGGCCGTTGTTGGGTCTTGACGATACGAGCTGCGACAGGTGCGACGAGGTGGACGAGGACTCAGAGCACCTGTTCTTCAGTTGCCTTGACTCCGAGCGTGTCTGGTTGGCGGTGGACATTTAGGGGATCAGGCGCGATGGGGCGACAACGTTCTGGAGATCAGTTCAGACGGACGCCAATAACATTGCAGAAGTTACCTCCCTTCGCTATGTTGTGGGCCATTTGGATGGCAAGGAATGACCTCATTTTCAACGGTCATAGGTTTTATTTTGAGAATTTGTTTTCCCATTGTAACACCCTCCATGCTTTTTGGTCCTTTCGGTAATGTAATCTATTTTTTTTAATAAAAATTATTTGGTGGTGACCCCCTTGAGGGACAGTCACCTGTTTTAGCATAAACAAGTTCTGGAGGAAGTGGACAACATCATTTACTCGTTTTTAAAAATAGATTTGTGTTTAATATAGGCTTATTCGTAGGAGAAAACAGAATAAAGGAAGAAAAAGTACGAATCTTTTGATTGGAGTAGTTGAAAAATAAATTGGAGCGATGTTCCTTCAACCAATCAATTCCTTGTGAGGAAGTTGGGGAGATTTTTATTATAGGCATGCTTTCCCATGGCATGGTTGCCATGGTTCACTAAACTTGTTCGATGTTAAGATGAATTTAGTATGTATAGTTAACATATGTTGTTATGTTGCTTCGACCCAATTCTTTTTTCATAAGGTAGATGCCATTGGTAGCATGGTTTTAGATATCGTGATATATTGGTGATATATTGTCGATTTGTCTGTATCGCCAAATGACTGATATCGATATGGTGATATGGGCACCTTTTTTGGTCCTTCCTTCACAAATCGACGTCGATATGGGTGACATTTCGACAATATATTTTACCGATATATCGTTGAAATATCGTATCGACATGATACCGATATAGATGTTGATTAAATCTTCGATTGGTAGGCTGTGGTATATTTTTTTTAGGTTTTTTATCAGTTGTGCCCCTCTGAGATATCGCAATATCAGTTATGCCCCTATCTTTTTGGTAATATCAGTTGTGCCCTCAACTTCTTGCCATTCTATCAGTTGTGCCCCTTGAGTTAGTTGCCGTCCATCCACAGTGCAAACTGATGTTAACTTTGAGGACATAAGCGGAATTAATTTTAAAAAGAAGGTTTAATGGTCATTTGGCACCTTCTTCCTCATCATCTTCTTCTTCCTCCTCTTCCCCCATCCTCTTCCTTTTCCTCCTCCTCCGACCTCCTCCTCCTCCCTCTCCGGTTGAAACTCTTCCCCCACCCCCGGCCTGCCCTCTTCCTCCGCCCCAACTTGCCCCCTCCTCTCCGCCCAGCCGTTGTCTGCAGTAGCAGAAACGCGGTCCACACATCGCGTCGCACAAACCATCGTGCCTTCACGCAACAACAGAGGGAATTGCCACGCCTTCTCCCTCCTAGCGCGACCGAGAACCCCGCGTAGCACACCAGTGCGCCTCGACACCCCATGCGCGGCTGCGCCCCTCGCCGTTGACCTCTCCTCTGCCTCCACGTAGCAGGTCGTGCATGCCCTCGCTCGGTCGCACATCTCCTTCACGGCCAACCACCTGTGCTCAATGCTCGATCGCACCAAGCCGCCCTCCGCATCTGCACGGTGCAGCTCCCTCTCGCGGCCGCACCAAGCCACCCTCCGCATCTCCTCGGTGCAACTCCACTTCTATGCAGCCCGTGCACGCAGCCGCTTGCTGCCCCGACCTACCCCCACCCCCTACCGCCCCTCCGCCCCGACCTACCCCCACCCCCTATCGTCCCTCTGCCCCGACCTCCCCCCACCCCCTGCCGCCCCTCCGCCACAGCCTCCCTGCCGCCCCGACCTCCCCCCATCCCCTGCCGCCCCTCCACCCAACCTCCCTGCGCCCCGAGCTCCCTCCATCCCTGTCACCCCTCCGCCTCGACCTCCCCCCATCCCCTGTCGCCCCTCCGCCTCAGCCTACCCCTCCCCGGCCCACGCCGTCCCCTCGCCTCCCCCTCCCCGCGCCTCCTTCTCCCCCCGGCTCCCCGCGTCCAGGTCGCCCCTTGTCAGCCGAGAACTTGGAGCTAAAACATGAGGGCTTTCATTATTTTTTTTAAGTTAAGATAAATTTTCTACTAATTGATTCATAAAAATTCATCAAAAATTTCAATAATAGTCACTGTTTGATTCGTAATGAGTGATATATCCGTGAAAATGCAAAAATTTTAGAGATTCGATGTATGTATGAAGGTGTCATTAAAAGAGAAATTATGAAGAGAAATGAAGAATAACAAATGGAGGAGGAAGAAGATGAAGAAGTCTGGACAATAATACCCCTCTTAATTGCACCAAGGTTTGAAAAACCATGGTTAAGTTAACTCATTGACGGTCAATCTGACGGAAGGGCACAAGTGATAACGGAGAAAGAAGTGAGGGGCACATCTGATATTATAAAAAAGATATGGGCATAACTGAAATTGCGATATCTTAGAGGATCATGTATGGAAAAATGAATGAGATGATCTATTCCATAAGCCCTAGGCTCTCTTATATAGGAGAGTAGCCTATGGGTAAATTACATAAAGAGGACAACAGAAAAATAAAAATAACGAAGAGGTACAGTTATTCTATATGCGTCAACACTCCCCCTCAAGACGGAGCATAGATATCAATCATGCTCAGCTTGGACGCACACTTCTGGAATGGGCCTCGAAGTAATGCCTTGGTGAAAATATCGGCAGTCTGATTCTCTGATGTGACGTGAGATGTAGCAATGAACCCCTTCTGAACCATGTCACGTATGTAGTGACAGTCAACCTCAATGTGCTTGGTCCAGTCATGAAAGGCTGGGTTATTTGCAATGAACAAGGCGGCCTGATTGTCACATTCCAACATCATAGGAAGAGGTATATCAAGACATAGATCTGCAAGTAAAGATTTCACCCACATCATTTCTGTGATAGCCTGGGCCATAGCCCTGTATTCGGATTCAGCACTGGATCTAGCTACCACTGTCTGTTTCTTGCTTCTCCACGAAACTAGAGCATCTCCAACATAGACTGCAAATCCTGATGTGGACTTCCTGTCCTTGGGGAATCCTGCATAGTCTGCATCAGCACATGCCGTGATAGAGATCTCCTTTCCTTTCTTAAATAGCAAGCCTGCACCTGGAGATGATTTTAAATATCTCAGAATCATGTGTATTGCATCCATATGGGCCTGACGTGGTTGCTCCATGAACTGGCTCACACGACTCACTGCAAATGATATATCAGGTCTAGTGATCGTGACATACTGTAGTTTGCCTACCAGTTCTCTGTACCTTCTGTTGTCCACCTCTTCTGTATCATCATCATAGAGCTTCATGCTAGGATCCATTGGTGTCGTAGCAGGTCAACACCCTAGCATACCTGTCTCACTCAATAGATCTGTAACATACTTCCTCTGTGACATTACTAATCCATATGGATTTCTAGCAAACTCCAGCCCCAGAAAATATCTAAGGACTCCCAAGTCCTTGGTGACAAACTCGGTCCCCAGCCTTTCCTTTGCCTGCTTAATGCCGTGCTCATCATCACCTGTAATCAAGATATCATCAACATAAACCATGATTACAATGATACCTCTAGCCGTCTTCTGTACAAACAAGGAATGATCAGCATTGGAGCGTTTATATCCTTGTTTCTCAAAAAGATCTGAAAGCTTCTGAAACCATGCTCTGGAGCTCTGCTTAAGGCCATAGATGGCCTTATGTAATCTGCATACCTTGGAACACTCCCCCTCAACAGCAAAACCAGGTGGCTGTTGCATATAGACTTCCTCCTGCAAGTCGCCATACAGAAATGTATTCTTCACGTCCAGTTGATAAAGCAACCAGTCTCTAGCAACTGCAACTGATAACAGGATCCGTAGAGTGGAATGACGCGCCACAGGGGAGAATGTGTCAAGGTAATCTACCCCGTATGTCTGTGTGAAGCCACGTGCAACAAGGCGTGCCTTGTACATGTCAATGGAACCATCTACATTGTGCTTCACTGTAAACACCCATTTGCAACTCACCGGGCTGACATCTGGAGGTATGGGAACCAAGCTCCAGGTTCCTCTGGATTGAAGTGCCGCCATTTCTTCTTCCATTGCTAGCTGCCATCTAGCATCCTGCAAAGCATCATGATGATTCCGTGGAATGTATGTAGCTGAAAGTGCCAATGCAAACGTCCTGAAGTCTCCAGATAGCCTCTCAAAAGACACAGCTGCTGATAATGGATATTTGGCACAGCTTCTCTTCGGCTTGCGTAGAGCAATTGGAACATCCAAATCATCTGTATTCTCACCATGCTCCTGCAATACATCCTGCTGAGAAATGTCGTTAGATCCATCAACATTAATATTTTCATTACATACCATAGGTGAGCTAGTTGACGGGTTAGGACCATGAGCTGGAGGAGGCCTGCGGGTGTAATGGAATGGTAGTGGAGATACTAGCGGTGGCGGTGGTGGTGGCGGTGGTGGTGGCAGTGGTGTTGTTTGAGGCGATGGTGGTGGTGGTGCCATTAATATGGCATCAGGAGGTATAGGTGGTAGCTGCATGTCTCCAGATGCTGAAAAATACATAACAGATTCAAAAAATGTAACATCTGCACTGATCATATACCGCCGACGCACTGGATCAAAACACTTGTACCCCTTTTGAGTTCTGGAGTACCCCACAAAGACACACTTGACAGCCCTAGGAGAGAGCTTGTCAGTACCAGGCGACAACTGATGGACGAATGCGACTGACCCAAACACACGAGGAGTAAGAGCGAACAAATCCTTGTCTGGATAAATGAGTGAAAAAGGAATCTGTTCATTCAAGACAGACGAGGGCATACGGTTGATTAGGTAACATGCAGTAAGAACAGCATCACCCCAGTAGGAGTAGGGAGCATGACTTTGTATAAGAAGAGATCTTGTGACATCAAGAAGGTGACGGTGTTTCCTTTCAGCAATCCCATTCTGTTGAGATGTATGAGCACAAGAGGTTTGGTGAATAATCCCTTTTGAGGAGTAGTAATCGGCCAAAGTGTGGGTGCATAACTCTAAAGCATTATCACTTCTCACAAGTTTGACAGATGTGGAGAAAACATTCTGAATTTCATTTAGAAAATGGATAATAATATTTCCTGCTTCAGATTTATTTTTCATAAGAAACACCCATGACACTCTCGAGAAATCATCCACAAATACAATATAAAACCTGTGTCCCTGATGATCGGGAACACGACTCGGACCCCAGACATCTATATGAAACAACTCAAATTTGGAGTTACTACTCCGACCTGGACGACTAGGAAAGGACGACCTGTGATGCTTTCCCAACTGACATGCCTCACACTGGATAGGTGTGTGAGAGAGACCATAGGGTAGAACTCGACGCAACTTCTGAAGCGGTAAATGACCAAAACGCAGATGCCATAGTAGAGGAGATACTTGTCCAGCAGGAGAGGATGTGATTCCGGCAAATGGGGTCTGGTTCAGACGGTAAAGGCCTCCTTGCTCATAGCCATGACCAATCACGTTGCTCGTACGAATGTCCTGAAAAATCAAAGAAGATGGATCAAAAATAGCTCGACAATGGAGATCCTTCGTAATCTGACTAATTGACAACAGATTCATAGAAAAATGCGGTGCATGTAGGACATTCTTAAGCTGCATAGAAGATGTCAATCTAATCTCCCCCTGACCAGTGATAGGGGAATGCGTGCCATTAACAATCACTACTGTCCGTCCTGGAGGGATCTGAGTGTATCCTGTAAGTAGACTCTGGTCGCCACATAGATGATGTGTAGCGCCCGAGTCCATGATCC
This sequence comes from Ottelia alismoides, assembly GCA_037367405.1. Classification (NCBI taxonomy): domain Eukaryota; kingdom Viridiplantae; phylum Streptophyta; class Magnoliopsida; order Alismatales; family Hydrocharitaceae; genus Ottelia; species Ottelia alismoides. The sequence goes on from JAZKJV010011229.1 coordinate 162,713, forward strand.
ATGGCAGTGTATCAGATCTACTACTGTGGAGTGCAAGTGTACTACCTGAAGTACTAGTAGATGCAGAGGCAGAAGCAGCAGCATCAGTATGACTCTCTGTAGTCGGTGCTGGACCAGATGGTGGGATGATGCCCCTGAGGAGGGCAACTAGATCATCAAATCGTTGATCCAAGGTAGCAGCAGATGGGGGCTCTATCTGCTCAGCGGCTCGTGCAGATGCAGGGAATCCGTGCTTCGAGTAGCATGTGTCTTCACTATGTCCGACTCGGTGACAATATGTGCATGTTGGCCTAGTGCGGCCACCCCTTCCATGAGGTCCACATCCACGGCCCTGGTGATGAAAACCGCGACCTCTGGTTGCTGCCATGGCTGAAGAATTCTGACTTGCAGTAGTTGAGGGAACTGTAATCCGACTCAGTCTATGGAAGGCTTCCTCCATTGGCGGATTTGTAGAGTCGGCCAAAATCTGCGATCGTGCTGCCTCGTATTCAGGATCAAGTGCAGCTAGGAACACGCCCACCATAGTAGCGTTCCTGTATGTCTTCTGTTGCTCTGGCGTGGCTGTCAAAGGCATGAAGCTATATACCTTCTCAAACATCCCTCTCAGTGATGTATAGAGAGAATGTAGGGGGCGACCATTCTGCTTGATGGTGAAGATATCATGCTGGAGTTGCAGAATCTTTGTTTCGTTCTTCGCCTGGGAATATGTGGCCGCCAGAATGTCCCACATATCCTTCTTTGTGGGTTGATGGAGGATATCATTGGCAATCTCAATTGCCAACGTGCCAGATAGCCAGACTTTGGCGTATGCATCATCAGCCTCCCAGGAGGCGTAGGTTCCAGTCTTCTCAGCAGGCTCTGGTTCGGTAAGAATGTGCTTCTTACCCGTAGACTTCATCATGCTCATGAACTGCATTGCCCACAGTTCATAGTTGGTACCGTCCATCTTGACAATAGGCGCTGGACCACGGAATGCGCCAATAGATGGGATATCTGCCTTGCTCTCTGACATATTGAGAAATAAAGACTGGAACGATTGACAAACAATATGTTTTGTCTACAATACCATAGATGGAGGTAGTTGCATGTGTAGACTTCAAGCAACTATCCCCATGAAGATGTTTGTGCTAAGACCTACACGCACGCAGGAGTTACGCGCAGGCCGCACAGGAGATGCGCGCACTGGTGTTACCGCGCGCGCACAGGGAGTTCGCAGGAGGGCACAGGTGACGCACTGGAGCGCACGACTGATGCGCTAGGTCTGCTGCACAGGGATGCACAGCGCACAGGAGATGGTGTGCAGGGGATGCACAACGCGCAGTGGATGCTCAGCGCGCAGGGGATGCGCACAGCGCGTAGAGGCTGCGCAGGGGATGCGCGTGCTGGTGGCCTTCACGCGCTGGTGCTATGTGCTGGTGCCCTTCACGCGCAGGTGCGCAATCGTGCGCAGGTGCGCAATCTTGCGCAGGCGCGCGCTGGAGATGATGCGCAGGAGGATCGCGTGCGAGCAGCGGCGCACGAAGGAGGAGAGGCGGCGGCGTTGGAGGCACGCCGATCGAGAGAGAGAGAGAAGGAGAGATAGGGCCGGCGGGTGGGGTGGGTTAGGGCTAGGGTTTCGAGAACTCCGGTCTAGGACCGTCGCTCTGATACCGTGTTGGGAAAAATGAACGAGATGATCTATTCCATAAGCCCTAGGCTCTCTTATATAGGAGAGTAGCCTATGGGTAAATTACATAAAGAGGACAACAGAAAAATAAAAATAACGAAGAGGTACAGTTATTCTATATGCGTCAACAGATCACAATGATAAAAACCCTTTTTTATTTTAGCTTTATTTATATTTCATATATTTTTATTTGTAAACCTTACATATTTAGGATTAGGTGTCATGTTGAGGACTGTTATGTAATTCCTATCTTTATGGCTTTAGAGCTTCACCCTATCTAAGAAACCCTACTCCTTGAATAAAATTTATCCCCATTGGTTCTTTATTATTTCTTCTATGGTATCAGAGCAACAATCCTAGATCAGAGTTCGTATCCAAGATCCCATTACCATTGCTAGCCCACCGCCACCCCTCCATTGTCGTCTTCGCCTCACAACCACATCACAACAATACCCTCCAACCCTAGCGTCGTCGCCACTACCCAAGTGTTGTAGTAGCATCGCCCCCCTCTCGTTTTGCCCTCGAGGTGTGGTGCATGATGTTGTCAGACCACTATGATAGCCACATCGTCGCCAATACCATCGATCGACCGCGACAGCCACACTGCCACTGCAACTCCTTGATCTACATACAATTCAATGACTTCTGACACTATTATCTTCATAAATTTCACACTGCTACTTCTCATGCTTGAGAAAATCACTTTAGCATCTCTTTAATTCACTCTCCTTGATAGCAATGGCCGCGATTCCATTCGAGGCTAATACCTTGATATCAATCGCTTCCTTTTTAGTTCAAGGGACTTTTATCAAATTGAAGGCGTGTAGAAAGAATGTACGACTTTTCTTATTCAATGGGTCTAGGATTTCTTATATAGCATGAAACCCTAGAGAGCCAAAAATACATAAACGACCCCGAGGGGTTACATGATTTAATAAATAAACAAAGAGAAATAGCCCAACAACAAAATAACTCTGAGAGAAGGTTGAATACAAATCTGTACTCTGGTATTGAGCCTTCAAGACGTTCAATGGTGATCAGAGGAAAATTTACGTTCTGACTAAGGTTTGCTGAAGGAAACAAACCAGAATATGATTCTTGGTTGAGCAACAATTACCAAGTCATGTCATGGATGATCAACAACCTCAAGCCTCGCATTACGACCAATGTGGTGTATAAAGAGTCTTCAAAGGTATGCAAGGTTAACTGGGTCTGACGTATTCTTAACATACGATCAAATCCTGTCTCGCAGATATTATCTACATGTAAATTTGGTTTGCTTCTCTGGGATATTTCTCGTTGGTGGCATACTAGCAACAGGCGATTGGTCTATATGAAGAACTCACTATTTTTTAGCCCACCTATGGTGTCAAATAGGTGGTGAAGAAATAATAGAGGGATGAATAGTGTTTGTACATGAAAATATTCAATTTAAAAGCAAATAACAAGCAAACCATCACCCTTCCTTGGAGCAGTGTCCTATGCTTGAGCTTAGCTTACCCAAGACTTATCAACACTACAATATATGAACTACTTTCAATATAGTCCAAACCGTTTACAAGAAGACAACCTGCATATATTTATCTTCTAGACAAGAAGAAATGATTTTACAGAGAACGTCTCAAAGTACACAACCTTAACACGTCTGTGCGGGTTTGGTTGGAGCTTGCAATCCCTTGGGTGCAGCGAGAAGGGATGGATGGTTTTTGGGAGCCCATTAGGAGGTTTGGTAGCAACTCTAGTGAGGATTGTTCTAAGCCGTTGGCCGCTCTCTGGGCAATATGGCTGGGTCGTAACGAGCTTATCTTTAAAAACCAGAGATTCTACAATGAGAACGCAACGTCCCGATGTAACGCTTTGTATAATTTCTGTATCTCTCGGTAATGTATTCTGAAACTTTATTAATGAAATTCAATAGGCGGTGATCCCCGCAGTGGGGACTCACCCGTTTTGACATAAAAAAAGTACACAACCTTAACTGTATTTATCTTTCTACAGTTCTACATAAGAAGAAAGATCTCGAAGTTGTCTCGTTTGGTCTTTTTGGTGCTAATGTAGCAAATTGTGGTGCAGTGTTGGGCATGGCATTTGATTCACTATGAATTTGTTATTTGGGATTGTTATTGAACTGTGGGCGAATTTGGGTATCAGAGTGGCTTCTAGTCACTGAGAAAATGGAAAGAGAATTTACCAGTTGGAAGATGTCCTTGTTGTCATGAGTTTGACGCTTGGTATTAGTTAAAGTTGCTTTGGCTGCAATTCCAATCTTCTTCATGCCATCAAGACTGCTTTCGGTTGAGATATGCCATTTCTTGGAGAAGGTTACGAGGATATTCTTACGTAGTACGTTAGGCTGGAAAGTAGGGGGCATTACATGGTTGACTGGGATACTGTTATGCTCCTTAGAGAGGAGGGAGGACATGGAATCCCTTGCTTGGAAAACATGAATAAAGCTTTGCTACTGACAAGATTCAAAAAGTCAGTATGCGGTATTCGTTCGGTCAGGCGGTCCGGAGCAAATAAGCGGGTATGTGGAAGTATATGCGGATTATGCAATTTGCATTGTTTTAATTAAAAATATTAATTAAATATATTTAATTTAATTTCATATTACAAAAAAACTACGTGTTTCCTTTTGATTTCCACACATATTTTCAAAAATAAAAAGGAACCACAAAATATAGAAACATAATATGGAAACATAATATGATTGTTATCAACTTGTATTATCAACATAATATGGAAACAACATGGTAGTTAATAACACCCATTAGATAATCATAATTCTTTTTGGAATAATGGTAAGCAAAAATAAAAAAATCCAATCATACAAAGAATCCTAGTAGTATGAGCTACAAAATAGGATATCAAATTAGGGGAACCCGTTCCGAAATGAAATAATGCATACAGAAACTAATAATTAAAAATCAACAAAAAGAGAGCTCTTTATCAAGCTCATTTTAAATTGATTTATGACAAATTAAGTAAAAGCAAATGTGCTGTGCACTGCATCACAATAATTCTAATTGCATAATAATTTTAATTCTTTCAAATAGAACAAAAATCATTGAATTCAATTTAACTAAAGTTTTCAGAAATCAATGAAATTATAAAAATACAATTTAATTTAAGTAAATTCAATTTAATGAAACAAATCTAGTTCATTTTATATGTGCTACATATATCAATATATTCTAAAATAATTTTCTATCAAAAAAAGTATGAAACCAGAATGATACCTGGAATGCTTCAGTTGCCATTGGCAAGGTGATCTAAGCAGAAGAAACACCCAACAAGCTACGAGGCAGAGGAGTCACTGTGAAGGATGTGACAAGAGACGGAGGAGTCATAGAGGAGGAGGTGTTGCCGAAGAGGAGGCACCACGACGGAGGACCCACAACAGAGGCGGAGGTGCTGTGAAGGCAAAGGTGTTGCAGAGGTGAAGGTGTTGCAATGAAGGAATCACAATGGAGGCAACGTTGCTGCGAAGGTGTAGTACGGAGGCAATGAAGAAGCGATGAAGAGGCGGCTAGGAGTCGAGAAATAAGGGTTTTAAATCTCCGAGGTTTTAGAAATCAGGGAGATGGAACGGCTCGAAAGGTTTTTCGTCTTGGAGTGGGGTTCGAATCTGATAATCGGGTCCTTATCTGAATCTCATAATCGGTCCAATCGCATATGGACCTAATATGCAGTCGCATATGCTATTTATGCGCCTGCATAAGCGTTTGGGCCACATATGACCGCATATGTCATATTAGGTTTGTTGGTAAAAAACTAAAAATCTGTTTTTTCTTTGAGCCCTAGGCTCTCTTATATCGGGAGAGAGCTATGGGAAAATTACATAGAGTAGACAGAAGATCAGGAAAAAAAGTAAAGAGGATACATAAATATAGAAAATATCCCGACACTCCCCTTCAAGATGGAGCATAGATATCTATCATGCTCAACTTGGATGAACACTTCTGGAAGGGCCCTCTAAGTAGAGCTTTAATGAAGATGTCGACCGTCTGGTCCCCTGAACTGACATGAGATGTAGAGATGAAGCCCTTCTGAATCATGTCACGTATATAATGACAATCAACCTCAATAAGCTTTGTCCTTTCTTTAAATGCAGGATTATTAGCAATGAATAGTGCAACTTGGTTGTCGTATTCCATCGGCATTGGAAGAGGCACATCTTTATGTAAATCTGTTAGGACTGCTCAAACCCACATCATTTCTGTACTTGCTTGAGCCATTGCTCGATACTCAGATTCATCACTTGATCTAGCAACAACAGTTTGCTTCTTTCTTTTCCATGAGATGAGAGATTCTTCGACGAATATAGCAAACCATGATGTGGATTTCCTATCATTAGGCCATCCCGCATAATCTGCATCTGTGCATTCTAAGATAGTAATAGAACTACCCCTTTTAAATAGCAATCCTGCACCAAGGGATGATTTGAAATACCTTAGTATCATCTGTATAGCATCCATATGGACTTGGCAAGGTTGTTTCATGAATTGGCTCACCCGACTAACTGCAAATGAAATGTCGGGTCTAGTAATGGTAACATAAAGGAGCTTTCCAACCAGTTCTCTGTATCTTCTCCTATCCACCTCATCAGTATCATCATTATAAAGCTTCATGCTTGGATCCATGGGTGTAGTCGCAGGTCGACATCCAAGCATACCTGTGTCACTTGACAAGTCAATGACATACTTTCTCTGAGTCATCATAAACCCTTCTTTATTTTTGGCAAATTCCAATCTTAGAAAGTATCTTAAGGCTTCTAGATCCTTGGTAAAAAGTTCTCGACCCAGAAATTCTTTTGTCCTCTTTATTCCTTGCATATCATCTCCTGTAATGAGTATATCATCAACATATACCATAATAGTAGTCATACCTCTGGTGATTTTCTGTATAAAAAGAGAGTGATCTGCATTCGACCGTTTGAACCCCTGTTTTGCAAACAAGTCTGAGAGCTTCTGAAACCAAGCGCTAGGACTTTGCTTAAGGCCATAGATTGCCTTATGAAGTCTGCACACATGTGAACACTCCCCCTCAACAGCAAATCCCGACGCCTGTTGCATGTAGACTTCCTCCTGAAGATCACCATACAGAAAAGCATTCTTTACATCTAACTAAAAAAGTGGCCAATTTTGCATGACTGCAACTGATAAGAGAATATGCAAGGTAGAATGTTGAGCAACTGGGGAGAACGTGTCAAGATAATCCACCTCGTATGTTCGTGTAAACCCATGGGCAACTAGTCGAGCTTTGTACCTATCAATGGTACCATATGCATTCTGCATCACTGTGAAAACCCACTTACAACTGACCATTGATGCCCTGGGCGGGGTGGGTTCAAGGCTCTAGGTACCTCTCGACTGAAGAGAAACCATCTCTTCTTCCATAGCTGAACGCGATCGACTGTCCTGCAAGGCCTCCTAATAGTTTCATGGAATGGCCACGACAGATAATGCGACTGCAAATTTCCGGAAATCACCAGTCAATCGATCAAAGGAGACTATAGATGCAATAGAATATGTAGCACATCTACGCTTCTGCTTCCGAAGTGCAATGGGTACATCCAACTCAGAAACCTCCACACCTGTATCCTGTACAGATCCCTGCTCACGTAGATCACCAGACCCATAGTTAGATCAAATGTATTTAGAACATACCTCACGTGCGCTAGATGATGAGCGGTGACCATGAGCAGAAGTAGGCCGACGAGTAGTAACTTAGCAAGGGGGGATCGTTACCACAGTGGATGGTGGAGGAGGTGATGAATGTGGTGATGGCGATGATGGTACCACTGGTGGTGAAGCAAATGGTGGTGGTGGCATGTAAATTTCATCATCAGAGTCTGAGGAGGCCGTCCTATCACCTGTAGGGGAAAAATACATTACCGACTCAAAGAATGTGACATCAACTTTAACATATTATTTCCGGCGCAGCGGATCATAACATATGTACCCTTTTGTGTTTTGGAGTACCCCACAAAGACACACTTGACAACACTTGCCACTGTAGGTGAATTCCTGAAGACAACTGATGGACAAATGCAACCGAGCCAAACACACGAGGAGTAAGTGAGAATAATTCCTTGTCAGGAAAAGCAAGAGAGAAAGTAAGTTTCTCACTTAAAACCGACGAAGTCATACGATTAATAAGACATCATGCCGTAAGGACAAAATCACCCCAAAAAGAATGTGGGACACGACTTTGAATGAGAAGGGTTCGTGTAACGTCATGTAAATGACGATGCTTCCTTTCGGCAATACCATTTTGTTGGGAAGTTTAGGCACACGATGTCTAATGAATAATACCTTGGGTTGAAAAGTAATTGTAAAGAGAATTTGTACAGAATTCCAAGACATTATCTGTTAGGAATATATAAATATATGTAGCAGATATCTCTGAAACCCATGTAGGGGTATTTCTGTATTTTTCGCTATCTTGTACTCTCTAGGGTTTCTAGGTTTGTCCTATATATGGACCCCTAGACCCATTGGAATGGGACAAGTAATTCCCTTTTCTCTGACATGGTATCGGAGCCACGCCAATCCCCACTCCCGCCTCCCGATTGCCCTAGCCCTCCCTAGCCTCCCATCCCGATCCCGCGCCTTCCCAATCCCTCTCCATCCCGATCTCGCGTCTTCCCAAACCATCTCCATTCCGATCCCGCACCTCTCCATCCCGATATTCACCACCATCGTGCATTCCCGCAGGCGGTGACCTCCTTCTCAACACAGGAGGCGCCGCCTGTCTTCTCCTTGTCAGGCGCCGGCGGCTCCGCCCCTGGGAATCTCCTTCCCAACGATGCGACGCCTGAGCCCTAGCTCTAGCATGCAGCATCTCCGGATCTGACGGCTCCTCTTCCAAGCAAGCATCATATCCAGACCCCACGACACCACAGGTGGAGACCCTGCTCCCTCCGACTCGCGCAGGGACACCTCCGACTCACGCAGGGACACCTTTGGCCGACCCCCTGCTCCAGGCGGACTCCCAAACCTAGGCGGAGTCCCTGCAACCCAGGCATCGCCAACGCCTGCTCCAGGACCCGTATACTCACAGGCATTGCAAGGAACCACCCGTATGCTCATAGGAGTTGCACCATCCCATTTGGATCCTTCAGTCGGCCGTTGGCAAAATGTCTCTCGCGCAGCCCCCGTAGCCGCAACTCTGACCCCATATGCGGCCCGCTTGTCCTCCGACTCCAACGAATCCTGCAACACCATACAGTGACATTCCACTACGTTTTCATGTTCTGTGAAATTATCAACACTATCTAGTTCTTTGCTACTTGCTTTGTGTGGCTGCCATGCCATCTACTCCCACATCTGTGGACTCCAAGTCCTTGTACCTATCTCCATCTATGATGGTTCAGGGCACTACTATAAAACTCAAAGGATCTGGGAACTGTGTTCTCTGGTCTCCATCTTTAAAGTATTTATTGGCGGCCAACGTAAGGCCTATGTCCTTACCAAAGTTCCGCCCACAGAGACGGACAAAGACTTTGATACCTGGTACGTTGATAACTGTCAGGTCATCACCTGGCTGACAAACAACGTTGATCCATCTATTGCGTCCAATGTCCTATATAAAGAAACTGCGAAAGCAATGCCGGAGAGTCTTGAGAATACCTACTCGCAGAAAACTACCAAATCCAGGCTTTCAGACATATATACTAGGATTTGGTCTACAAATCAAGGAGATACATCCTTGATTGAGTATTACAGGCTGCTAACAGGTTTATTTGAGGAGCTTCTCATCTTTCAACCGGTGTGTTGTGATAAACAAGTTGGGGAACGAGCAGAATGGTAAGTATATCGATTCTTATCAAATTTACACCCTTGATATAAATTCGTGAAGGAGCAGTTTCTGACCGCTGCTGCATTACCTACTCTTGAAACAATCTTTGGTCGTCTTCAGGAAATTGAGTCCCCTCAACCACCTCCATCTGCTGAAATATCGACTCATTTTGTAAGGGGACGATCCATTCACTAAGGGGGACATGGACGTGACTCTGGCCGGGGATGTGGTCGTGCCTTTGGACGAGGACACGACTCATCACGAACCCAAGGGCGTGGTCAACCTATTGCTCGCTTCCCTCTGTGTTCTCACTGTGGTCGCCTGAATCACCCATCGGAACGTTGTTGGGCCAAATTTAGCATGCCTTCTAATGCCACCAACAGTGCGTATGAGATGACCCCTTCTGATACTGATTATGAGACCACTGTCCCTAGCCAAGAACAACCTGCGGGTGCTACTCAGCATTCTTTTACTACCTCTGAATATGTTAGTCTCCGTCAACTACTACAGAGTTCTCATAACAACGTCCTTGTACTTCTACGCTACTTCTTAGGCATAGAAGTACTTCGCACTACTGAAGGACTTCACCTATTGTTGTGAGAAAAGAGTAATCTATTATTCAAGGGAACCCTAGGCTCTCTTATATAGGGAGAGACCTCAAGGGTAAAATACAAAGTAGTCCAGATAAAAATATAAATGACGAACGGGTACATAGCATATAATAATATCTATCTCTACACCCCCCCTCAAGGTGGAGCATAGATGTCTATCATGCTCAGCTTGGAAGAACATCTCTGGAAAGGTCCTCTGAGCAACGGCTTGGTGAGTACGTCAGCAGTCTGATCCCCTGAGCTCACGTGAGTTGTAGATATCAATCCTCTCTGGATCAAGTCTCTAGTGTAGTAGCAGTCAACTTCAATGTGCTTTGTTCTTTCATGAAAAGCTGGATTGTTGGCAATAAATAAGGCTAGCTGATTATCACACTGAAGCTGCATGGGTAGAGGTACTGCTACATGTAGATCTTCCAGTACAGATCGAACCCACATCATCTCCGTGCTTGCTTGCGCCATGGCCTTATATTTGGATTCAGCACTGGACCTTTCCACGACAGTTTGTTTCTTGCTTTTCCAAGAAACCAGAGAGCTCCCAATAAAAACTGCAAATCGTGAGGTTGATTTTCGATCCTTAGGGCATCCTGCATAATCAGCATCTGCACATGCTGAGATAGACAAATCTGTGCCCTTTCAAAACAGCAACCCTGAACCTGGAGAAGACTTCATATACCTCAATATCATGTATATGGCATCCATATGAACTTGTCTTGGCTGCTCCACAAATTGACTCACCCTGCTCACTGCAAAGGCAATCTCGGGACGAGTTATGGTAATATAAAGGAGCTTACCCACCATTTCTCTATATCTCCTCTTATCCACTTCAGCAGTGTCATCATCATACAACTTCATGCTTGGTTCCATGGGAATACTTGATGGTTTGCACCCAGCCATGCCTGCTTCAGTCAAGAAATCTGTGATGTGCTTCCTTTGGGTCATAACTAGACCTTGTGCATTCCTGACAGATTCCAACCCCAGAAAGTATCTTAGGGTTCCAAGATCCTTCGTGACGAACTGATGGCCTCGGAATGCCTTCGCTCTTTCTATGCCCTCAATATCATCTCCTGTAACCAAAATATCATCAACATAGACCATGATAACAACCGTACCTGCCGATGACTTCTGAACAAACAACAAGTGGTTTGCATTCGACCTCTTGAATCCCTGTCGTTCTATCAGATTGGAAAGCTTCTGGAACCACGCTCTTGGACTCTGTTTGAGGCCATAAATTGCCTTGTGAAGTCTACACACCATATGCTTCTCCCCCTCAGCAGTAAACCCTAGTGGCTGCTGCATGTACACTTCCTCCTGCAGATCACCATACAAGAAGGCATTCTTGACATCCAGTTGAGATATACTCCAGTCACGTACCACAACAACTGATAAGAGAATGCGAAGAGTGGAATGACGAGCTACTGGAGAAAATGTATCCATATAGTCCACGCCATAGGTTTGTGTAAAACCTCGCGCGACCAGCCGTGCTTTGTACCGATCTAGACTGCCAACAGCGTAGTATTAACTGTGAATACCCACTTACAGCTCACAATAGATGCATCATAAGGAGGAACAACCAAGGTCCATGTGCCACGAGACTGTAGTGCACACATCTCATCTTCCATAGCCTTTCTCCAGCAATCAATCTCCATAGCATCCTGGTAGGTCCGTTGACACGACTGACGCAGAAGGGAGTCCTATTTATTTGGGACGATTCATGTGAGCAGGCCTTCCAGACACTGAAGGAAAGGTTGACTACAACACCTATTCTCGCTCTTCCTTCAGGCACTCAGGATTATGTAGTCTATACAGATGCATCTGGAGAAGGTCTAGGAGCAGTGTTGATGCAGAGAGGACAGGTGATTGCTTACACATCACGGTAGTTGAGACCGCACGAGCGGAACTATCCTACGCAGGATTTGGAGTTGGCGGCAGTTGTATTCGCCTTGAAGATCTGGCGCCACTATCTATATGGAGTGAACTTCGAGATTTTCACATATCACAAGAATCTGAAGTACATCTTTGATCAGAAGGAGCTGAACACGAGACAACACAGATGGCTCGAGCTGCTAAAGGATTATGATTGCACGATCTCTTACCATCCTGGTAAGGGAAACGTGGTGGCTGATGCACTCAGCAGAGAACGCATGATGATGGTACGGCGAACTGGCTATTTACAGGGGATACGCTTGCCGCTTTGACAAATTGGCATCCTCAGGAGAGCGCATCCATATCTACGGCCGTGCCTCCACGATACAGCAGTCTTTGGGATCGTATTGTAGAAGGCCAGAAGACAGATCCTTGGATCCGAGATAGATACATGCGCGCCGTCAAGGACGAATTTGATGACTTTGTTGTAATGGAGTCTATTTTATGGAAGGTAGGACGGGTCGTTGTACCCAATGACGAGCAGCTCCGCAGAGACATACTTGATGAGGCACACAGTTCACGGTTATCTATCCATCCAGGCAGCACGAAGATGTACCGTGACCTGCGTCGACATTTCTGGTGGGATGGAATGAAGCGCGATGTGACGCTACATTTTAGCAGATGTATGACCTGTCAGATGGTCAAGGCTGAGCACAGGAGACCACCAGGATTACTGCAGTCTCTCCCCATTCCCGAGTGGAAATGGGAGAGCATTTCTATGGATTTTGTCACAGGATTGCCGAAGACGCCAGGTGGCCATGATTCTATATGGGTCGTTGTTGATAGGTTGACCAAGTTAGCCCATTTCATACCTGTCAACACGACTTATACTCCATATAGGTTGGCCAAGCTCTATGTGCAGAACATTATCAGGCTACATGGTATACCACGAGAGGTGGTGTCTGACAGGGATTCGAGATTTACATCTCACTGTTGGCATCAGTTCATGTCAGCACTACAGACCGAGCTGAAGATGAGTTCTGCTTATCATCCGCAGACAGACGGGCAGAGTGAGCGCACCATTCAGACGCTGGAGGATCTACTTCGCGCATGCACTCTGGAGTAGAAAGGGTCCTGGAAAGACCATTTGCCTTTGGTGGAATTCACGTACAACAACAGCTATCACTCCAGTATTGGCATGGCACCATTCGAAGCCCTATACGGGCGGAGATGTCTTACACCTCTCAGTTGGCGGGAGGTAGGCGATCATGCTTTATATTCCGTAGATCTCTTGGAGGAGACTGCGAGAGCTGTTGATCTTGTGAGGCGGAGGCTTCTGACGGCACAAAGCCGCCAGAAGAGCTATGCGGATCGTCGGAGGAGAGACTTAGAGTTCCAGGTAATCTAATTATTCTTCTTCTTCTATGACATATATATATGTCCAAAGTAATCTCATATTAATGACACTCATATCAATTATAGGTTGGAGATGGGGTATTTTTGCAAGTATCTCCCATGAAGGGAGTACAGAGATTCGGTGTTCGTGGCAAGTTGGCGCCACGATATGTTGGACCGTTCAAGATTCTTGCTCGAGTGGGGAAGGTTGCTTATCGAATAGCCTTCCTCCACATCTTTCAGCTATTCTGATGTAATCATCAAAACAAGCTTTTGTAATTAGATACATTATAAATATATGGCTTGTTTTCTCTTTGAGGTTTTTTATGGGTTCAAAACCCTTTGAGGTTTTTATGGACATATGAAAATTAAACAAGTCACTGAATAGCCTTAACTCAAGTCTCGAGGACGAGACTCCCTTTGAGGTTTTTATATTTGTAGCATCCGATTTCCAATCAAACCCGAAGTCGTCCGATTTTGGGTCTAATGAACCCAAAAACGTTGTTGGTCAATGCCAAACAACCTAAAACGGTCAATTTATTATGAATCAAAAGTCGTTCGGGCGAAATCGACCGAAAAACGGTCGCATCGTAGAGCGCGCCGTGAAAAGCCGCGACGCAAATTCGGAAGCCGCGGAATAAAACGAGACCATCATGAGATCCGATTCGACGATACGAAACCAACGGAATTGACCGTTCGTCAATCGGAGGTCGTTTGATAATTTTAAATCACAAAATTTGATCTCAAACAAAAACAGTATCTCGGAAAATTTCGGGTATCCAAACCCGACCGGAAGTATATCAATATTCTACTCATATTGATCGTCATTTAGAGACGATCAAAACGAGACATTTCGCATCGAGAATGGATGCTCGAGGCGCGTTTAAGAGTGACAAATAAAAGAGTTTTATATATATATAAAAAAAACTCCTGTAGCTACAGACAACTACTGTTTTTTTTTTAAAAAAAAAAATGGGTCCAGCCGTTAGTTTTTTTTCCTCCTTTCTCTTAGCCACTTGTCTTAATTCCTTCTTCCACTTGGCATGAACTAACGCCCCTCCCTTCTTATTTATATCTCCCATTTTATTCCAAAACCCTCTCTTCTCCTCTTCCAATTCTTTTTCCTATTTCTTTCCAACGAGGGAGCACAACCCCCACCCCTTCGTCTCCAAGCCGATTATGTTTTCTCTAAATTATTGCTTGGTTTCCTGGAGCCCCTGAAATTACCACAATGGCTGCCAACAGCTATTGTTGCTGTTGTAGCAGCAATCACGGCTATTCCCAACAAATCCCTGCTGTTGTCCTAAACACACCAAAGTGTCTCCTTGCTGGAACTGCAGCTGCTCCTCCTGTTCTTGGTGCATCTGAGCAACTGCTGTTGCTCCCAGCAGTCCCAACCTGCTGTCTTTTTGCTGTTGAAGACCTCAAGCAACCTTTTAAAGCCAAGATCTGGAGCTGGAGCTTCTTTTCTCCAAATAAACTACTGCCTGCTTGAATCAAAACAAGTTTTGATCTCCAAATTTGAGATTTCCAAGGTACAAATCCCCTCTCCCCTCTTTGCTGCCATGCATGCATAATTAAACTTCTCTTTTTCAGCCAATTGTTACATGTAAGATCAATATTTTCTCCAATTTGGAGATCTGATGTACATTCCTCAGTCATTCTTATTGCTGCAGTGCATGCATATTGTGCTTAATCTTTTGTACAATCTTCAACTCTTCCTTTGTTTCTATGCATATAATCTCATTTAATCAGATCCAAAGTTTGGTTTTCTATTCAGAAACCTCTGACTTTAACCAGACTTCTGATTATAAGAGTATACACTATATATAATCTGGAAATATATGAAATCTGGAAACATATGAAATCTGAACATTTCCAGATTTAGATCTTGAGGTTTAAATCAGTAAGTTTCGAATTATACAAATGGCTATATGAATATTGTATGGTGAGAAATCTGTATTCAAAAAAATAAATAACAGTACTGTGGGGAATTTGTTTCCTGACAGGTTGTAAGATGAGAAACATGAAATGAGAGTTACGAAATTTTCAAAACTTGAGATATGGGAGTATCGGGAGGTTCTTTTGGAAACAGGGAAAATTTTGAAGCTACAGTTTACAGAAGAAAAATGGTTAAGTAAACGGAATAAATCCAGTACCCTTGAGAAATAAGTTGACAATAATTATATTAATAATAAACATAACAAGCAATCATACATTTCAAGATTTACCCAAATATACGTCTATATAATATACAGAGGAATACAAACAACATGAAAAGCCAAAACTTTAATACTAGGGAGTTTATACTGGTACTTAGAGTACAACCTGAACCAGGTTTAAATCCGATCCAACCAAATAACCGAATACCTGATGTAGACCCCCTGTTTGGACAGAGGTTCCAATTCGGTTGAAGGAGGTTGAAAAAAATTAAGGCATATATATATGCATATAAGAAAGTGTAATAGTGAATGATAATCCAGTGATCAAACATGCCAAATGCAACTAAACTTTTATCCTTGCCCTTGAACAAAATGTTATGTGCTTTGATATTGATAAATATTTCATAATAACGGTAAGGAAAAATTGATGTATTATAAATAATATCATTCATTTTTGTAATATCAGTGACTTGAGAGAATATATATAAATATACTACGGATCCTATAACTTCGAACTTATGAACAGCACACAATTATGATCAATATAGTATAAATTTTGGTGTACTATATATTTTTATGATCACGTCTCTCTGCATCCGTATCCCGATCAACAAATTAAAAATAAATCAATAATGCTTCTAATATCAACTTCTGTAGGGAGTTTGATTCTGATTGAACATCCTTGATTTGGTGATCCCCTCTATCATAGTCTATTTCACGAAAATTTGACTAATCTAAGTCGCGGCCAGAAAGTGCATCAACTTTGTAGAATACTTTCATTCAGAATTCTACATCAATCTCTACAAGTATATTCGTTTTAAAATTTATACTTGTTCAAGGATCATCGGTACATTACATGAGAATGCCAATAATAATTCCCTAGTTTAGACAAATCGATCCATATACAAGCATTTCAGAGATTATAGTCAGTTGTACGAAATATAGACAAAATCCATATGGGCAAATCTATGGTTGATCCTGATAGAAGAAATTGTATATCGAATCACACCAGTTTCAGATGATAAGTCAAGTAGGGAGAAAATGTTGGTGAATTGGTGACGTTTAATATTTATAAATGCCAGTCATCGTGATCCTCACACATGACTGTGCGAGGGCGCGGTGACCCTCACCTGGGCGGAAGAAAGGAAGCCCAGTTTGGGTAGCGGCCGCCAAGTGCGCGGGTCTAGGATCCCAGTCCCCCTTCGGTTTTTAACGTGAGCTCACAGTGTTTTTACACCTCGTTGGGATCCCGACTTTAGACCAGTTCCGCTGACCCTGTTTTAGGATGCCCAGACGGGGGATCCTGGTTTTTCAGTTTTACGTGCGAGCTCGGTTGCCCGTTACCGGTCGGGCTGTTTTTCTAGAGTGACTTTTCCGGAAAGTCCCTCTCACCCGTCTCAGTGGCGTAGTTTGGGAGTGTAGACCTATCCCTCTATTGGACCGTCCTTCCAATTAGAGGGCGAGACGGAAGAGCCATTTGTAGGCTTCTTCACCGCTTAAGTTTTTCTTCGCCAACAGACTTGGCGATGTTACATCTAGATCATCCATGCCTACATCATCTAGAGTTACATTTAGGTTGTTGCACAGAGGTTTGAAGGGATTGATGTTACATCCAGATCACCTATATCTACATCTAAAACATCGAGAGTTACATCCGAAAGATTACAGTTAAAGTTTGGAGGAAATAATAATTAAGTGGATTGGAGGTGACTTTAATGTGAAATCCCTATAAGTTAGTGGACGTGTTGGGAACTTAGTTAGGATGCATTATACAACACCGCATGCCTACGGAGGCACCCCAACCCTAAGGTAACTTTAAATACGTTAGAGTCATAGTGTGAGGTGACACACAGACCAAGACCACAGACTATCCACTAACTTAAAAGGAGTAAATAACACTAAGGATCAAATCCATTATCATCATATCAGTCCTATATCGAAAGCCATGATAAAATCTCAATGACAAGAAATTAGCAATTTCATGTGCCATTAAGTTCCAAGACATGATCTCCAAGACCTAGAATCATGACCTTTATCTACATCATCTGGAGTTATATTTGAAATAATTGAAGTTAATAATTACAGGAGTTACTAGACTTAAGAATTTAAAAATATAAATATATCTTCTCATCCCAAACTTTCCATCATCACTCATAAATATGATCTCTGGGTACTATGGGAATAAATTATACACTCAGTTACAAGAGAAATATACTCATGTGGGAAATGTTGGGATAATGGATGATCATAAGAGGTGCTTACTAAAAATTTGGAAACCTTTTACATTTGCAAGTAGAAAGAAATTTTAAATTTGAGTTGCTCATGCCTCTCTACTTGCTTTCTTTTGTAAATAATAAATGCCTGTTATTTTTATATAAGTTTTTGGGAGGTACCAGCAACCGCTGACGCCTTTTCTTTCCTGCACGCTTGGCAGGAAAACAGCCTGCAGTTCTGTAGCTATACATGGATTCAGAAGATAAATTTTATACCCAACGGTATGATTTATTTTGTGATAGTTTGTTCAATTTATAATGTATTATGTTTCTTTCTCTTCAGTCAGATTTTGGAATATAATGTATGTACTGTCAGACTTTGTACATGTAAAATATATGGAAGTTAATGAAATGAAATCAGATTTTGGTGACCATTGTTCTATGTGTTTGTGGTTATAAATGTTGATTGTGAATGTCAGATGAAATTGTTCATTCGCGAAAAATTTCCCCGTACTTTCAGTTACTTAATGCGATAGAAATGAATGTTGTAATGCAAAATGTGTGATTAACGGGTACCCGGATCCTCGGGGGTTCACATCCGTGGTATGTCCACGGAAGATAAAGCTGCAGCAAGTCTCTGAAAGTCGCCTATAAGGCGATGAAAAGACACCTGTGAAGCAAAGGGATAAGATGTACACATCCGCTTCTGCTTCCGGATAGCAATAGAAAGATCAAGATCATCTTCCGCTGTACTGGATGGTGTGGTCTCCTCCTGCAATGAAGAATCCTGCACATGTACCATATCTGACCCGTCAGTAGTAATGCCATCTGAACATACCTGAGGTGTGATGGATGTCTGACATGTAGCCTGAGCAGGACCTGACTGACGTGTATAGAATTTTGGTAAAGGTGGATCAGGAGGTCGTGGAGATGGTGGAGGTGGAGCTGGTGGTGAAGATGAAGTAGAGTCATGAACAAGAGTGGACTCAAGTGGACTCAAAGTAGGTGGTGGAGGGACATAGACATTATCGTTGGTGGTGGATGGTACCAGTCTGTCACCTGCAGGGGAAAAATACATAACAGACTCAAAGAACGTGACATCAACTCTGACAAAGTATTTCTTGTTTATGGGATCATAACACCGATAGCCCCTTCTGAGTCTGAGAATAATCGACAAAGATACACTTGACAGCTCTAGGAGAGAGTTTGTCAAGTCCAGGAGTCAGAAGAGGAATAAATGCTACAGTACCAAAGACACGAGGAGTAAGTGAGAATAATTCCTTGTCAGGAAAAACGATAGAGAGGAATTTTCTCACCAAGAACAGAAGATGGCATATGATTGACCAGCTAACAAGCGGTAAGAACAGCATCCCCCCAGAAATAATAGGAGCACAACTCTGAATCGGTAGGGTTCGAGTAATGTCGAGAAGGTGGCGATGCTTTCTTTCTCCCACACCATTCTGCTGAGATGTGTAAGCACAAGTGGTTTGGTGAATAATGCCCTTTGACGAAAGAAACTGAGAGAGGGACCGTGTGCAGAATTCAAGAGCATTATCAGTACGAACATATTGACAGTAGAAGAAAACACATTTTGCACTTCATTAATCAAATTCTTAATCACATCGCCTGCTTCAGATTTATTCTTTAAAAGGAAGACCCAAGAAACACGAGAAAAATCATCCACTACCACTAGATAAAATCTGTGTCCTTGATGATTGGGTACACGATTTGGACCCTATATATCTATGTGAAACAACTCAAATGGGGAGCTACTGCTCCGACTCTGACGACTAGGAAAGCTCGACCGATGATGTTTTCCCAACTGACACGCATCACAGCGAAAGGAAGAACTAGGAGAGATCTGAGGCAGAAGATGTCGCATTTTCTGGAGCGAGAGATGACCAAAACGAAGATGCCAGATGTACGGAGAAACCGGTTCGACAGAATGAGAAGAGACGCCAGCATAAGTATTCCGGACCAGCGTATATAGACCATTCTGCTCAGAGCCACATCCAATCACCCTGCCCGTTAGTATGTCCTGAAAAATAAGAGAAGACGGGTCAAATATAGCATGACAGTGCAAATCCTTCGTAATCTGACTAATAGACAACACATTCATCGAGAACTCTGGAGCATGTAGGACATTCTGTTGATGCATTGTAGAAGATAGGAAGACCTCCCCCTGTCCAACGAGGGCAGAATGAGTACCGTCTGCAATCTGTACTGAGCGGCCATGAGGAATGTCCCTGTAGGACTCAAGTCTCTCTCGATCACGACAGAGATGATGTGTGGCACCAGAATCTATAATCCAATCAGAGATATCATGAGAAGATGTAAATGCAGTAGCACTACCTGAGGTACTAGCAGCAGCAGAGGAACTGACAGATGCTGTAGTAGCAACATCTGAAGGTCCACCAGAAGAATCACCAGATGATTGTGGCATAATATCACGTAGACGTGCCACAAGTTCCTCGAAACGATTATCTGCAGTAGATGCCAATTGGGGCTGAGAATGCTCTGTACACGTGCCGATGCTGGGAATCCATGCTTAGAGTAGCATGTCTCCTCCGAGTGGCCTGTGCGGTGACAATATGAGCACGACCGAAAGCGACCACCCCTACCCTGGGGTCCACGTCCACGACCACGGCCAGAAGAGTGACCACCTCTCCCATATGACACTGCCATCTCCGATGGGGGTGGAGTAGATGAGCTGGAAGAAACTGATATGCGACTGAGTTTCCTGTAGATATCCTCTATCGGAGGAATAACTGCATCAACCAAAATCTGAGAGGGGGCGGCCTCATACTCAGGATCTAGGGCCGCAAGTAGAACACCCACCATGGTGGCATTTCTAAATGTCTTCTGCTGTTCAGGAGTCGTTGCGAGAGGAATGGTGCTGTACAACTTCTCAAACATCCCCTTCAGGGATGTGTACAAGGAGTGAAGAGGTCTTCCATTCTGCTTCATCGTGAATATATCATGCTGAAGTTGTAACATCTTGGTCTCATTTCGCACCTG
The DNA here is from genome assembly GCA_037367405.1 of Ottelia alismoides. Classification (NCBI taxonomy): domain Eukaryota; kingdom Viridiplantae; phylum Streptophyta; class Magnoliopsida; order Alismatales; family Hydrocharitaceae; genus Ottelia; species Ottelia alismoides. Next base: position 183,444 of record JAZKJV010011229.1, read on the forward strand.
AGAATATGTAGCAGCCAGAATATCCCACATCGCCTTAGCAGTGGGTTGATGGAGGACATCATTGACAATCTCCATCGACAGTGTTCCAGACAACCAGACCTTGGCATACGAATCATCAGCCTCCCACGAGGTATATATCCCTGTCTTCTCTGCTGGCTCATCCTCGGTAAGAATTTGCTTCTTACCGTTCGACTTCATGAGGCTCATGAACTGCATCGCCCGGAGCTCATAGTTCGACCCGTCCATCTTTACTATTGGCGCGGGACCTTTGAACGCGCCTATGGAGGGCATATCAACCTTTGATTCTGACATATTGTCGCCGGAGAAGAACTAGGGTATGTAGACGAAGTGATAGATGTCTACACAAACTTCATAGGATTCGAGTACATATATAGACTTTACGCACCCAAATCCATATATCTGGAGGAAAAGACGGCTACAATCAAGGTAGCAAAAGCCCGGCTAGGGCAAGCCGGAAGATGAAGACAAGGCGGCGAGCTGGGGTGCTACGGCGTCACATGGAGGGGACCCGGGGGGGGGGGTCGGGTGGCACTGGGGTGGACCCGAGGGTGGGGGGGGTCGGGCAGCGGTGGGAGGGACACAAGAATGGTCCGACAGCGGTGCGAGGGACCCGGGAGGGTCCTGCGGGACTGGAGGGTGGCCCGGGAGGGGGCGGCGGAAGAACGAGAGGGGGGGGGGGTGGGGAAGCCCTAGGGCTCTGATACCATGTTGTGAGAAAAGAGTAATTTATTATTCAAGGGAACCCTAGGCTCTCTTATATAGGGAGAGACCTCAAGAGTAAAATACAAAGTAGTCCAGATAAAAATATAAATGACGAACGGGTACATAGCATATAATAATATCTATCTCTATACCTATCACAGAGGAAATATTGTCTGAACATTCTTACTGAAGCAGGAGTCCTCGGATGCAAGCCTTCTGGTATTCCTGCAGATCCAAAGAAGCACGTCAGCTTGTCTGATTCTACCTTCGATGATGTCACTCGATATAGAAGCCTTGTTGGTAAACTCCTCTACCTTACTGCCACCAGACCATATATCTCCTTTGCAGTTACTAGTTAGTAGAGCTAGTCAACACATGGAACGGCCGAGTTACAGCCACTGGCAAGATGTCCTACAAATCCTACGATACTTGAAGGAATCTTCAGGACGAGGCACACAGATGTTATTGCATATGCTGATGCTGATTATGCAGGTTCCCCAGAAGATCGACGATCTACTACATGCTATGCAATGATGGTTGGAGGAAATACTGTTACATGGAGGAGCAAGAAACAGACCGGAGCATCTAGATCCAGTGCAGCGGTAGAATACAGGGCAATGGCTCAAGCTAAATGTGAAATCACATGGCTATTGGCTTTTCTTCAGGAACTTGGTATTAATGTCACTACTCCTATTCCTCTATATTGTGACAATAAATCTGCAATCTATATAGCCGCGAATCCAATGTTCCATGAACGAACCAAGCACATAGAGATAGACTGCCACTTCTTACGGGATGCTGTCAAAACTGGAAGAATTGCTACTCCACATATTAGCACCGATCTTCAGCTAGCAGATATCTTTACAAAAGCCTTACCCAAGAAACGACTATTGTAGATTATTTTCAAGTTGGGCATGACTGATAAATATGCTCCAACTTGAGGGGGAGTGTTAGGAATATATAAATATATGTAGCAGATATCTCTGAAACCCATGTTGGCGTATTTCTGTATTTTTCACTATCCTGTACTCTCTAGGGTTTCTAGGTTTGTCCTATATATGGACCCCTAGACCCATTAGAATAAGACAAGTAATTCCCTTTTCTCTGACGTTATCAATTCTCACATATTTCACAAACGATGAAAACACATTTTGTACTTTAGTAAAAAAAGTTTTAATAACATCCCCAGCTTCAGATTTATTCCGTAATAAAAAGACCTAAGACAGATGAGAGAAATCATCCACTGCAACAAGATAAAACCTGTGTCCCTGATGATCCAGATTACGACTGGGACCCCAAATATCTATATGAAACAATTCAAAAATGGAGCTACTACTCCGACTCTAGCAACTGGGAAAAGACGGCCAGTGATGTTATCCCAATTGACAAGCCTCACAGTGTAAGGACAAGTGAGGAGAAATATGAGGTAGGACTTGACGTATTTTCTGGAGTGGGAGATGGCCAAAGTGCAGATGCCTCATGAAAGAGGAGACATGTCCAGCAGAAAGGGAAGAGGTGCCAGCATATGGAGTTCATGTTAAGCGATAGAGGCCTCCTTGCTCACGGCCACAACCAATCACCTTGTCCGTAAAGATGTCCTGAAATACAAGTAAAGATGGGTCAAAATTAGCTCGACAATGTGGGTCTTTTGTAATGTGACTGATAGATAATAAGTTCATAGAAAAATCAGGTGCATACAACACATTCTTAAATGCACAGAGGGTGTCAAACTAATCTCCCTCTCTCCTGTAATTGGGGAATGAGTTCCATCTGCCATAACCACCGTGCACCCCGAAGGGACATGTCTGTTTGCTGTAACATGTCGCTACACAAGTGATGAGTGGCACCAGAATCCATAATCCATTCAACTATATCGGATTCACAACTGCTAGTGAGTGCATAAGTACTTACCTTAAGTGCTGGAGGAGGCTGAGGCAACGACACCAGAGTGACTCGCATGGGTCGTGGAGGGAATGACATGACTGGTTGGAGGTATAATGCCTCTCAATCGCGCTACCAGATCATTAAATCGTTGATTCATAGAATAGGCAGCTGGAGGCTCAATCTGCTCAGCCACACGAGCAATGGCAGGAAATCCATGCTTAGAGTAGCATGCTTCTTCGGTATGTCCAAAACGATGGTAGAAGGTGCAGGGCTGATGAACACGACCTCCTCTGTCGCGAGGTCTGCGTCCACGAAACTGAGAAGAGCCTCCTCTACCACGAGAGGCAGCCATCGCTGAGTATGACTAGTAGTGGAAGATGGAACTGTAATCCGACTGAGCTGATGAAAGGCTTCCTCCATTGGAGGAATAGTAGAGTCCGCCAAGATCTGAGAACGAGCCGCCTCGTACTCTGTATCAAGAGCTGCCAGGAACACACCGACCATAGTGGCATTTTGATAGGTCTTCTGCTGCTCAGGGGTTGATGTCAGAGGCATGAAGCATAGAGCTTCTCAAACATCCCACGCAAGGATGTATATAGCGAACGGAGAGGATGTCCATTCTGCTTGATGGTGAAGATATCATGCTGCAGCTGTAGAATCTTTGTCTCATTCTTCTCTTGTGAATAAGTGGCCGCAAGAATATCCCGCATTGCCTTGGCTGTGGGTTGATGAAGTATATCATTGTCGATTTCTAATGCCAATGTACCTGAAAGCCAAACCTTAGCATAAGCATCATCCGCCTCCCATGTGGCGTTAACCCCAGTCTTCTCGGTCGGTTCTTTCTCGGTAAAAATGTTTTTCTTACCTGTAGACTTCATCATGCTCATGAACTGCATAAGCTACAATTCATAGTTTGACCCATCCATCTTTACTATAGGCGCATGACCTCTGAAGGCGCCTATGGAGGAAACTTCTCCCTTGCTTCCTGACATGACAACTTGAGAAGACTATAAATACAAACTAGATACTGGCTTGTCTACACTGACATAGAGAGATATGATTGCACGTATAGACTCATGCAACCAATCTCATTAAAGAAAAGACCTCCGGCGATGGTGATGTGCTTAGGCGTGCGACTGTAGAGTGCTTAGGCAACACCAAGATTCAGCCTGCGTGGAAGAGCTGGGCATAGCGAAGGGAGGGGCCCATGCAGATCCCATGCAGGGTTTCAGGGTGCCTAGGCGGAGCCCAGGAGAGGCTGCAGGGTGGGTAGGCAGAGCCTAGGTGGGGCGACGGGAGCACAGGAAGAAGGGAGGGGGACAAGCGAGACTGACTGGGACCCAAGCGGCGAGAGCAGCAACACCCGCGTGGAGAGGGGAAGAGAAGAGGATGGGAGGGGGCTAAGGGTTAGGGTTTCAGAGCTCTGGTCTAGGACCACAGCTCTAATACCATGTTGGGAAAAAACTGAAAACCTATTTATTCTTTGAGCCCTATGCTCTCTTATATAGGGAGAGACCTATGTGCAGATTACATAGAGTAGACAGAAGATCAGGAAAATAAGTAAAGAGGATACAAAAATATAGAAAATATTCCAACAAGGTTCGGAGGGGTGACCACATATGCATATGCAACCGCATTTCCGAACCTTGGCTGTTGAAGTGGATTGCAAGGATCTGGAGCGATAACGAGGACATATGTTGTAGACTTCTCTGTGAAATTTATGGCATACACGCCTAATCATCTTTTGTTTATCGTTCATATTTCTACACCTTTCCTTTCGAGAAGGGTACTCCATAATGCCCCATTTTCCTATACTCTTCGGTTGAGATATGCCATTGCATGGAGAAGGTTACAAGGATATTCTTATGTAGTACATTAGGCTAGAACGTATGGGGCATCACATGGTTGCTTGTGATACTATTATGCTCCCTTGAGAGGAGGGAGGACATGTAATTCCATGATTGGAAAACATGAATAAAGCTTTACTACTGAAGTGGATTGCAAGGATCTGGGACGATAACGAGGACTTATGTTGCAGACATCTCCATGAAATTTATGGCATACACGCCTAATCATTTTTTGGTTCATCCTCCGTATTTCTACAGCTTTCCTTTCTAGAAGGATACAACATAATGCCTCAGTTTCCTATGCTCTTTTACCTAGTTTTATGGGATGAATACTCGTTCATTTTGGGGACGGATAGCTGGACCGATGAAGGAAAATTGGTAGTACGGTTCCTATCTCTTTGTCCTTACATCAGATCGAGAGTTCTTGGTCTCAGATTTTTGGGTGGACGCAACATTGGTGTTGATGAATTAATCATTCATCCTGCATAAACGCCCAAACTAAGGAGTCTAATTCATGTCATTTCCATCAATTTTCATGCATATGTTGCATTGCGCCATCCATATACATTGCATTCAAAGACCATTAAAAATAATAAATAAAGGAAACTTCTCATAAATACATTTATCTCTTTAATTAGTACACAATTTATTCATTGTTGGGTTCAAATCCCATTTCTTTTCTTGTACTTTTTTTAATTTCGCTGGTCATTTGGGTCCTTAAGAGTAACCCTTAGAGGGCTTAACATAAAAAAAACATTGGTGTGTTGATGTCAGCTGGTCCAGTGTTGATGTCAATGCTTCATCTTCCTCAAGAAGAGGGCTCCACCGCATCCACTTCCATCTATTGCCAATTGCCGGCACGGTGTTCAGCCTTCTGCCAACGTCGTTGTGGTGTGCACCTCTCCGTCTCCCCATCGCCTCAACAACCCCTCCTCTCCTCCATCCCTAAATACATATTGAGGAGAGGGGCTGAAACTAGAGGAACCCAACGCTAGGCCTTCGAGCTCAAGATCAGAAAATCCATTGAGGTTGGATGATCAAGCACCAGCCCCATCGCCCTATCGCTACTTCAACCAACCATCGCCTTAGCCCCCCTTAACGGTGTTATCCCACCGCTACAACATTAATCCATGACCCCTCAAGCTCCATCGACGATACGAGGTAGTCGTTCCTCCTTTTATTCCAGTCATAGCAGTCACTACTCCGTCGCCGCCACAACATCTCGATCGGGCTGCTGACTCTACAGTAGTCACCACCCTCAATGCTACCCTCGACGTTAGAGCACCACTACTTGCTCCATGTCCAGCCTAAAAAGGGAAATTCATATGTTTAATATTTTTTGAGTATGGACCCTAAACACATCAGTTTTCCACGTCTTCTTATGGTTGATTATGCGAGATAGTGCTCAAATAAATAATGCGGAATTGATAATCAATAAAATAAAAAAGTATAGAACACTCTAATTTTACGGGAACCCTACTCCTTAAAAAATGGGATGAAACCATGAGAGCATAGCCTCAAATTTCGTCGAAATTCAGTCGAATTTTGATCGAATGTTGGTTTTGACAGATCACCGAAATTTGACCAAAATGGTTGATATTTCAGTAATGTGGGGGCATAGTAGAAATCCTGGTCAAAACGACCGAAATTTTAGCAGGTCACCAATACTATGACTCAAAACGACATTTAGAGCCATGCAAGAGAGGTCTTTGAGGGTTGGATTTTCTAATATGAATCTCTCAAGAATACTGGGGGTTTGGGGCATCTTATATAACCGCACAAACAAAGCGGAACACCACATATAGATGATGAAGGATTAAACATGAAAGAAGTGTGTTGGATCTTGAAAAGATCTAATTACCCATCTACTACACCTTCTAACCCTCAAACTAGAGCTGAGAAAGCTACAACTTGCAAAGCATAAAATATACGCAAGACTTCTTCACCTAATACATCTGATAGAGAGGGGAGGAAACCTGCTCATAGTAGTCGTTGCTGGGAGAACACCCCACACGATGAATGGGTATGCGACAATCAGGGCATACATGTAGTGGAGTTGTTGTGGTGAGTAGGACATGCTAGAGTGAGTCGCTAGAAGAAGACGAATGCAGAGAGTAGTCACACTAGGAGGTGACCTATATGGAAGTAGATGATGCTTGGTAAATATGGCCGATATGCAATAGTAGTATGGAGTTTTAGTCTTCATGATGTGGATGGGCAGTAGAAGTTTGAGACGATCTCGAGTAGAGAAGTCTATCTGGAGTAACTGATGCCGCAGTTGAACATCAAAATTAGAGTTGTCTTCTTTCATATGCAGATCTCTAGACCTAGGCCTCTCCTATACGTAAACCTTAAGAATGGTCTCTCCCGTATCTTATGAGGACTTGAGTCAGTTTGCTTATATAGGGAGTAGGGACCATGGAGATAGTGTTGTAATGGTCAGCCAACTATATCGAATACTAGGTGCGACTATGCGGTGCGAGGGGCAACAATAAATAGTCGGCCAATAGTCGACTTGAAAGAATAGTCGGTTCGACTATTCGACGGACTGTTGAATTTTTGTTATTTTATTTTTATTTTTTTAAATTATTAAGGCATACCATTTATAACTATATTATCATATTATGAAGGCATACCATTCATATATGTGTACTGTTAACTTGTTAACTGGTACTTTTATCTTGGATTCTTGTTAATTGGTGGTCATATATCTATAAATATATAAAAATATATGTATGGGAACTAAATCTTATATTTAAAATAAAATTAAAAAATACAAAATCGAATAATTCTGAATAGTCGTTCGAATACCGATTATTCTCTATTCAGTGACCCTTCCGACCAAGGTGGAAGAAATCAGTAGTCGGTACTTGGTCGTCAGGGTTACTGACCAAGGATTAATCAGCAATCAGACGACTGATCAAATTTAGTCAGCCATTAGTTACTTTTGATTTTTTTAATTATTTAAATATGTAAATCATTTTTATACATATATTCTTATATATTTACACAGATTTGTACATTTTCTGTACTATCATGGTGAAAGAAAAGAAGTAATTGACTTTAAATATAACATTAAGCATATTAGAATAAAATTGCTTTTAAAAAAAGCAAAAAATATAAAAAATTAAAAATCTCTATGTAAAAATCGGCTGAGTAGTCGGCCCAATTAGTCGGGTTGATCGACTAAGGGCCAACTAGGCCTAGTCGAGTCAACTACCCCCCCCTCTCGACTCGACTAGTCTGTCAACTTTTACAATTATGGCAACATCAACTACGTGGTTGTCTCTTGCTCTTGTTTCTTTATTTATGGAAGGAGAATTGGCATTGATTTGTAAAACCTCAATCGAATCACTTACCTTGGTGAGAAGCTGTGGTGGTTCAGAAGGTGGGTGTTTAGGTCGATATTAAACTCTATACCGAATATCATGTCGAATAAGAACATGAGTTCGTATAAAATATAGGAGAGTAAGAGGCGGAGACACGTAGGTACTACGAAAGGAAATTATAAGAATAAGGAAACTTTTTCACTAATATATTGATATGAGACATGTAATCATAACAACATCCTTTTCGATTTGAGTAAACCTTGAGAACACACATTTGACAGCTTTGGCTACTACTTTGTCCCCGCCAAGAATGTAAACAAAGGTTACATGACCAAACTTTTTGGGGGGGGGGGACTAGAAACACTTCCTTCCTAGGCAATGGATTTGGACGAGAACTTGCTCATGAATGGAGGTAGAGGGCATAAGGTTTATATTAAAATCAGCAATAAGAACCATGTCACCCAAGTATGTAGGTGGCACATGAAAATATATGATTAAAGTTCGGGCAATATCTAGAATGTACCAATGTTTTTGTTTGATGATTCCATTTTGGTGTGAGGTATGATAACAAGTAGTTTAATGTATAATTCCTTGGCTGGAGAGGGAAGAATGTACATCATGTGAGAAATTCTCTGACATTACCAAATTGAAGGGTTTTAACATAGGAACCATATTGAGTTTTTAACTTATTAATAAACTTAAATGTAAAAAATATTGATTTTTGTAGAAGTGTATCGGTTGGGTCGCCAAGTTTCAAAGTGTACAAGTTTAAGAAGATCAGTGGAATGTACAATGGCAATAGAAAGAAAAGAATTGAAATGATTATTCCCCAGTTAGCAGATATCACACCCTAAACTGGCTATGGGAGGAAGGTTGACAATGAGAGGAAGTTTTTTTATCTTAAAAAGGGGTGAACCCCCCTTTTTGAGGGTCACCGCTGAAGTATTTCATTAAAAAGCAAAATTGTAGTACATTACCGTGAGTTCCAGAAAGCGTATAGCACGTTACAATGCGAAATTACAGTTTCACAATAAAACCTTCGATTGTTGAAAATCAAATCATTCCTTGCCATTCATATTGCCCATAGAACTGCAAAAGCCTTCGAGCAGTCGTCCGTTATGTTGCCTTTGAACCTCCGTATGGATCTCCAGAATTCTGCCCCCCTCACACCCAACCCAGTGAACGTCGACCCCCGCCCATACTTGTTCCGATTTCATGCACTTAAAAAACAAATGTTCGGAGTCCTTTTCCATCCCATCACACCTGTCACACATCAAGTCGTCAACGCCAAGTATCCGTCCCCTCGGCACCTTATCCCACATCCGTCCCTTTCTGAAGCACCACAAGAAAATCTTGACTCTGTTCGGTATCTTTGAAGCCGAAATGATTTTGACATCCGTGCAAAGGTTAGAATCTCATTTCTCAATCCCTCTCCTCACCTCTTCGTACACCTTTTTGACGGAGAAGCGTGTATCCCTCCAGGCAAAGTTGTCGGCGTTCGATGAGAACTCCCTCTATTCCGGCAGCTCGGCCTGCATCTTGAGATAATCTTCTGTTCGTTGGTTCGAAGATTCAGTCAGGAATTGCGGTGCCCTGGTCCCATCCACGACCATCTGGGATAGTGTACCATCCTTCTCCACCGCCAAAGCGAAAAGGCGCGGAAATCTTCCCTCCAACGCCCTATCGTCCGTCCAATTATCCCGCCAAAATCCGAGACAGTGGCCATCACCCACTATAGGTCGGAGCTTATGCGACAACAACGGTAATACCTGAAGAATCCCAACCCAAAGAGGCAATTCAAAGTAACATCTCTTAGCCTCACGCTCACCCCCCACGCCATATATATCCCTAACCAGCCTGACCACCAGTGAGTTTGAAGGACCCCATAGAGTCACCCATTTAGCAATGAGTGCTTCGTTCATACACTCCACATCACATACTCCAAGACCGCCTTCGATGCACACCCTTTAGTAACGTCTGCCCACTTGACCAGGTGTATCCCAACCCCCTGTTGCTTCCCATCGGACCAGAATAATCTCCTCATCAAGGCCTCTAACCTCCTTCGGACTCCGATCGACATCAACCACGTGGAGTAGAAGATCGGTATTGCTGAGAGCACATGCTTTAACAACACCAACTTTCCTCCCATGGATAGAGTGACCGCCTTCCACCCCGCCAATCTCTGTTCCACCTTTTGTATTAGTCCATCCCAGTCCGCCTTCCTCAGCTTTCCATCCATTAACAACGAGCCCAAATACGTGATAGGTAGGTCCCCTAAAGGACACTCTGCCAGTTCCGCAAGACCAATACGATTCGCCTCACTCATCCCAAAAGTAATAACCATCGACTTGTGCTTGTTGATCTCGAGGCCAGAGAGCGAGCTAAAGATCTTGACCAGGTGCACCACATTTGCATTTTGGACATCGGTACCTCCCATCAGCAGAATCGTGTCATCAACGTACTGCAAAAGGGTGACCGGGATGTCCCCCCTCCTGTACCCCTCGCTCCATCCAACCTCAATGCCTGTCTGAAAAACACGCCCATCGCATCAGCAACCAACACGAACAACATAGGTGCCAAAGGGCATCTCTGCCTCATTCCTCTATGAGGTTGGAAAAAACCCCCTTCTGGTTTGCCATTCACCAAGATGGAGCAGGAAGAGGTGGTAACGCATCTCTTCATCCAGCTCACCCACGCCTCTGGGAAACCTCTCCTTCTCAGACAATGGGAGGAAGTTGAGGACGAACTCGACAAAGCTTGTGAAAGGAAGGATAACCTAAGCAACGGTGCCATAGAATGCCTGAAGAACCAGAAAACTGAGTCTCGAAGCAAGCAGTTACACTAGTGGATTAAACTATGTGGTAGGCATCACCTTTTTCATGGCCCACACAAATCAACTTACCATCCAAGATGTCTTAAAAATGCAATAGATAACATCAAATACAACCCAACATTTGAGTTCCCTACAAATTTAATTAACATACGTATGGTTGATAAGAAATTAACGAACAAATTAAATATTATTGAGATTGATGTTAGGGGTGAGGTGAACACCCCTTTTCCTTTATAAAAGAAAATATGCCATACACAACTTGCCATGTTCTCCCTGGATTAACATGACGAAATTGGCTTAGACTCTTTTCTCCACAAAGGTGAGTAGAAGATTTGGTATAAAAAACCAATATTTTTTTTCAAAATATTAGTTGAATTAACAAAGACACTTGAGTAGATGATGACAACACTCTTTGGGTGATTACGTTGCTAGAAACATATAGTATCTCCAAGGTTAAACATGTTAAGATAACAAGGTGCAGAAATCCGTAGTTGTACTCGATCGAGGGGGTCATTAACTAAGGATTAATCGTCAGTCGGATGACTAATCAGATTTAGTTGGCCATTAATCGATTTTGATTTTTTAAACAATTTGAAATATATAAATCGTTTTTTACACCTATATTCTTGTATATTTACATAAATTTGTGCATTCTCTATACTATCACAATGAAATAAAAGAAGCAATTGACTTTAAATATAATGTTAAACATATTAGAATAAGTTTGCTTTCTTTTAAAAAATAAAAAGGTCTATGTAAAAGTCGACATTAGTTGGTCAACTAGTCATACCAATTAGTCGGGTTGGCCGACTAATGGCCGACCAGGCTTAGTCGTGTCGGTTATCGCCCCTCCCCCGACTCCACTAGTCGAACTGACTTTTACAACAGTGCCTTCGACTAAATATCGAATATCGACTTTTGGAACACTGCCTGGAGATGATATCACTTTCTGAGGAGCCACAAGTAGAAGATGATTGATGTGACATAATATCATGTCGATACATCTCAACTTGAAGAATATGCATTGTTCCCCCTTTCTCCCTTGTCGGAATACACAACAACAACAACAAAGCCTTTTCCTACAATTAAGTAGGGTCGGCTACATGGATTCTTCGCCTCCATTCAGATCTATTGTGGATCAATCCCGAGCTTATATCCACCAAACTAAGATCCCTTCGTATAGTCTCTTTCCAACACTTCTTGGGCCGTCCTCGCCCTCTCTTAGCCAGCTCAACATCCCAACACTCGCATCTCCTAACTAGTACATTATCTGATCTTCTTTGCAAATGACCAAACCATCTTAAACGGTTTTCTCGCATCTTATCCTCGATCAGAGCTGCACCAACTTTCTTTCTGAATCCGATATTTATCTGCGTGTCCATACATCACCTTAGCATTTTCATTTCTGCTACAACCATTCTCTGCACACGTCTATGGTTCATAGGCCAACATTCAGATCCATAGAGCATAGCAGGTCTCACGACTGCTTTGTTAAACTTTCCTTTAATCTTTAAAGGAATTTTCTTATCCCAGAGGACTGCAGAGGCTCCTCTCCACTTTAGCCAGCCTGCATTTATTCAATTAGTAACATCTCCATCAATTTCCCATCATGTTGCAAAATAGATCCCAAATATCTAAAAGAATCTCTCTTCTGAATGTTATCGTTACCAATTTTCATCTCGATTCCTTCACCATTGCCTCAATCAAAGGTACACTCCATATATTCCGTCTCAGCCCTACTTGTCGAAATAAAGAACAAAAATTGTTAAGTTGGGAAGACATAACAGAACTTGCATTTTCCACTTTTTTTCTCTTTTTTTGTCTATTCCTCTTTTCGTAAGTTGTTAATTTTTTTATGCCTTACTCTTTTTTTCTTGGTTTTTTCAGGCCGTCATTTTTTCTCGGCTTTCCCTTTTTTAATGTGTGTCTTCTCTTTTTCTCTTGACTTTTCCTTTCCTTTTTTATTTAGCCGACCTCTTTCTTTTGTATACAATAGTATGGCCATTTGTCCCAAAATCTCTATTCCCTTTTTGAATACAGGTTCCCCTCCCTCTCTCTTTTATTTTTATTTTTTACATCTGGTTAAATAACTAATATGGAAGCGAATTGATAAGCAAAATAATAACATAAACATAATGAATAAGAACATTAAGGTTTTTACATGGAACCATATTCCATAAGGAGCGAGATGAAACCACAGGAGAAGGCCTCTAAGGGTCGGATCTTCTATTGTAATTCTCTCTCAATGAATACATGGATATGTGTTTTTTATATAGCCCCAACAGATAGACCGGAGTCCCACCGATAGATGATGTAGGGCTAAATATGAGAGGGGGTAATTGGATCTTGGAGAGATCTAAATATCCAATTACCTGGCTATTTAGGGTTCCCATTTGGAGAAACTCAATTCGTCATCTTCAGATGCCGTCGTATAGGGTTGAGAACCCATCTTAATATGTTAATGTCACGTAGTAGGTTTTTACGTGCCTGGAGATAGCACCTTTGCTCGAAGGAGAGGATCCAGTGTCATCGTATCGAGGTAGGGGGCTTTGGAGGTTTTTCGAGGTGTCACTGTGCGATGAGGGCCTTAATAGAGAGAATTATGAGCAAGAACAAATGGGCAAGGCTTTGTAGGAATCAACTGCAATTGTCCCTCTGCGAGGAGGGATGGAGACGATCAAATATATATTCTTCACATGTGAGAAAGTAAAACTAATCTCGGAGGAGTTAAGAGTTGGCGAGGTAGAGACCAACAACTTCAGGAGCCAATCTTCAATGCCAAGTTTCGTTAAATCAAGATGTTACTTCTACCGATTACAATTAGTTAGATAAGTTGATTGTCTTGTAATATTGTCTTTTTCCACTCAGAATTCTTCTTTATAGAAGTTGTCATTCATCATGCCAAGACTCTCCCCGAGTCCTTTTTTTAGGCTCAAAAAAGGGGGAGACACTCAACGGTGTTCGCCCCAATATATTAAAACAAAAAGGAAGTAAAAAATGCTACAGAAAGGGAGAAATAAATTAAGAAAATACCACACCCATACTAGAGAACCGAAAAAGCACCAGAATAGGATCACCCCAAAAAAGCCACCTACGGGCTACACTGCACACCAGTCATCCAGAAGACGCGAGCAAAGGAAAAGAACGTTCTCCCGGTAAAAGCGTTGGCCGGCGAAGAGGGCCTCATTCCTACCCAGCCAGATGCACCACAACCTTGCAATCGGAGCCAAAATGTCCCTCCTCTCCCTGCTCCTGTTGCAGAACAAAATCTCACAGAAGGCAGTCAGATCATCCGACCTCACCCATTCCAGATCATCCCATAACCCCCGGACCACGTTGCAGCCGAAGAATAAATGATCAATAGTTTCCACCTTCGCATCACAAAGGCCACAATTAGTCCCAACGTTAATAAAGAATCTGGCGCACCGATCACGCGTTAAAAGCCTCCCCCTGCGAAGAAGCGAAAGGAAGACTCCAATGCGCTCGGGAAGCTTCAACCCCTAAAGGAACCAGCAGTCACGCAAGAGGAGATCATCCCCAGCCTGAGGAAGGGGAGCCAGCGCCCGATACGCCTTATGCGTTGAAAAAGTACCATCTTTCCATGTCCAGTGATCCCTCCCATCGTTAGGCCGTTCATAACCAGCAAGCATGTTCAACAGAGAAATAAAATCAAGTCGCTGGTCCGAGAAATTCGCAAGAAAGCGCGGACACCAGCAACCATCCACCCAACAAGAAGCAACCGTAGCCTCTTTGTCCTCCACCAAAGCAAACAAATGGGGAAAGCGCTCCTTCAAAGTACCCCTTCCCGACCAATTATCAAGCCAAAATCTGAAAGAGTCCCCCCGAGTCTTGGCTTCTGTAATATTGGTTTTAATTCCTTAAACACGTGAGGCAGAAACCTTTGCATTTTCCCCCCTTTTTTTGCCTCAAAAAAGAAAAAGAAATGCTTTCACTAGAATGCCTTAATATACGAAACCTCACCAAGAGTTTAGTTTTTTTTGGAAAGTATTATAGTTATTGTATTTTTTATTTTATTTAAATCATGTAATCCTTCAGGGTCATATATGTATTTTTCCTTTTTTTGCTCTTTTGGGTTTCTCTTTATATAAGAGATCCTAGACTCATGGAATAAACATAACGATTCATTATCTTCTCCACATGGTACCGGAGCAGCAGTCCTAGACTGGTGTTTTGACCTAAATCCCACCACCACCACCAGTGATGCTCGTTTAGGCCCTCCTTGCACCTTAGGGCTCTATCGGGCATCTCCGCATCACCACAGGACAACCGCCCACTGTTGGTCGTTGATAGCCCTTCCTCGGGCCTCATCTCACACCACCAACACATTCATCGTTCCTCATAAGATGCCGCCAACACTAGATCAAGTGCCACCAACCCTTCCTCAGACCTTATCAGCCATCATTGGTTGTTGCTAGCACCTTCAATGGTGTTGTCATGTGACGCCCTCGGATCCGGGTGCCCGTTTATGCTGCATTCGCACTATTTCATTCACATGCCATCGCACTAAGTTATGAAAATTAGGAAAAAGAAAGGTTGGTGGCACTTGTTGGTGATTTGTTCTGTGATTGATACATTATTACTTGAATGTGAATGTCATATGCAATAGCAATGCGAAAAATTTCCCATGATTTTCAATACTTTGTGCAATCACATATTAATATAATAGTGCGAATGTGTCGTAAACGGCTACCCGAATCCGAGGGCGTCATATGTTAGGTGCAGCCAGCACCTCCAGAGGTGTTGTCAACCCTTCTAGGGCATCATCGAGTGCCAATAGTACCTCTACGGTGCTGCCAGGTGTATCCAGCACCTCAAGAGGTGCCACCAACCCTTCTAGGGCATCATCGGGCTCCAATAACACCTCCAAAGGTACCGACACATACAATTAACACCTCCAAAAGTGCCGCCAACCCTTCTGGGTCTTTGCCAAGTCCTCCTAAACCTTCTGATATGATGCACTACTATTTTTCAAACCTCATGCATGCCCAAGCATGATTTCTAGGGCACTTTTCAACCCTCATATGCATACTTGATCAATCACAGGATTTTAGTGATCTTTCTATCTGACCTCTATGACAATTACTACTTCTACTGAGATAAAGCCCTTGTCCACTAACATGAACGCACTAGAAACTACCTAGGCTTTAAGAAACATGAGGCGGACCGAGGTGGTTTTCCGTTATTGAGGCGAGGCGAAAGCCTTGAGGCGGGTGAGGCGTAAGCCTCGGTTAATGGAGAACATACATGTAAAAACTATTATTAATTATTGAACATAATTATATTGTCGTAAAATCCTAAAATTCAAATATTCACAAAAATATATTATCATAAATCCTAAATTTTGATATTTTAAAATTGAGTAAATGTACACAATACACCATATTAACTGTATATGCTAGTTTGAATTTGTAATTATGTAATATTAATATTGTAAACATGTAAACTCATAATGTTCTTACTGAAAAAACAGTCTCTTGAACACATGCACTATTCACTTTAGTGATACAAACAATTGAATATCATTTGTTGATATAAATTTTGTTCATAATAATTAGAAACAATCAATGTATACTTGCATGATTTCTTTGATTCAATGATTGTAATATAAATGTATAATTTATATTTATGAAATAATATATTCTGGGACTAGCATATAATGATGTAATACATTTTTTTATTCTTGTGACTTATATATATATATATATATATATATATATAGGGAAATGTGAGTAACATATATGTATATTACTTGACATATAGATTATGTTCAATATATGAGGTTTGTTACTAGAAATTGGCCAATATATTATATATATTGTGATTGTGACTTGTTTTCTTGTGACTGATATATGCTTTATAGTTTTTTTATTATTGCAAAAGTATAACTGTATATAGATTATTATTATTTGCCAAAAAAATACACAGCAGACCGAGACAACGCCTCGGTACCGCCTCGAGTCTGTGAGGCTTATGCCTCGAATATCCATACTGAGGCTATAGTTTAAGACACCTCGGGTTTGTCTTGATTGCAACTTATTTTATGTTAAAATTGTGACATAGCATTAGGTAAAGTATATTCTATATTTTATTAATCTGAGGTGTTTTTTCTTTTATTTTTCTACAATGTTTACCATTCTTTACATGGTTTCTCGAAGGTATTGTGGCTCGTGAATGAGATTGTAACAAGATGGTTGCACATGACAGCTGGGCACATGGCATGGTGCAAATGAAGGAAAGTAAGCTAATTTAAAAATGAACTATAACTGATGAAATGTGACTTGAAAAGTAAGGCCAATTGACTGTGGGATGTTGGTCTATATCATGTGAATCTGGATAAAGAAACAACCCAACAGATTATGAATTAAGCATATCTTGCAAATGGCATGTTAAGGTCGATATGCCATTCCTTTGTACGACCATAGTCTGAGAGCATATCAACATTCTATACATGCATAGGGGGTCATGCTTAACAACTTGCAGATATATTCAGAAAACAATCTTTCCATATGCCTAAGTTCGGCATTTGCTTGATTACTATTTGCCACAATTTAGGATGAGTATTAGATGATACAGAACTATCCTTGTTGTTTTCTTTATGGTTTCGTAATGTTTAAGGGCATTATTTGAGTGTTTCCTCTGCAATACTCTCTACATTCGTCTACCCAGATAACCATTTGGGAGCTTTTTGTGCATTATGCACTTGGCCAGGAATATATTGTTGGATTGAAAATGGATCTGAGCCTCAACCCTCTATGTGTGGTTTCTCAGAAAGGGTCTTTTATACATGCAAATACTTGGGATTTTTAGTAATCCATTTCTCAAGTTACAATGTTATTCGTCTCTATATACCCTGATTGCTTATTAGTTTCCCTTGTGAATTTATTAGCTCGCTGGTCTTCACTATAGCTTGACAATTATCATTTGATTTTCAATCATACAGTTGCATGTTATTGTTATTTCTTTACAGATGCATTTCTATTCTCCAATCTGTGTAAATTACTCATCCGCATCCTGTATGCATCTGTTATTTTTTACCTAAAAACAATTAGATTGCACTTATTATTTTTTCCAATTTCTCCAAGACAATGACGAATATGGGGTCCTTAGGGAAGCTGCAAAAAGTCACTGGGAATTAATGAAAACATACTATGAATCAGTAAGGAGTTTCTGCATCTGTCGCTCATTTTCTGAATTTTACGTTGGTGTGTTTAATACCTTTAGATTCCTCTGGGCATTTTTCATTAATGGATGTTAACTTGCCCCATTCCAGGCCTTCGACGCATTTCGCAGGGGAGATCATGAGAAAGCCAGTTGTCTTCTAGAGAAAGTAAATTTCTCCATTTGCCTTTCTGGGCGAGACTTTTTTTTAGCATTTGCAAAATTAGTCAATTTAAATTGAAACTTTTAAAATATGCAGTTGCAACTGTTATAATTTAATTCTATTGTTTTTTTTGGGAAATTTGTCTTTGGTTTCCGGAAAAGCATTTCTAAGTTTTCTTCCATCTGTATATTATCCTTAGGGTAAGCATCACAATAAATTGGCTCGGGAAGCAGACGAAAAGTCTGCTAAAGAGATTGTTGCAACAAGGTCAGAGCAGGTTCTTGTAAAGTTTGACAGTATTTATCGCCAATTATATAGTTGTTTTATGGAGATCTGGTTTGCAGAAACACAGCTACTATCAATATTTTCTCCCTTGATTTGCATATGCACCACACAAAGGAGGCTGTTGTTATGTTGAAACAACATTTATGTTATTTGGCTGGGATTCCATGTAAGCTGTCATACAACTGTGTTTCAGCGAAGTCCATGACTGCATGCCATATTTTTTTATTCAGATTTTGGGTTGACATAAGTTTCCTTTATTATTAGCCTTCTCTCATTTGAAAGTCATTGTTAACTCTGGTGATCAAGATGTTACCAAAGGAAGGAGGAAACAAGCAGTAAGTGCCTATTCCTTTCTCAGTTTCCATTGTTCAGTAGTGACTAGTATCATTTTCTCTATTTTGAGATAAATCTGCTTCTCAGTTTATCAAAGCATTTGATATCTTTTATTCCTCTTAATGACATATCTTACACAGCGCAACATATAAGGATGCCACTCAAATATCAGGAAACAGCTACTTTGGATCTAGAAGGCCTTGACATGAATACAAAAAAAATATGTACTTTGGTTCATCCAAGCAGAATAATAGATTTAGGATGACATAAAGAAATATGTCTTGATATTTCAGCTTGAAATATGAAAGAGGAACTTCTTAATAGAAAAAAAACGCGGAAAATAATCGATCCAGCACTATCCTTGCAATGGACTAACACATTTATGTTACTCTTACAACCTTCTCTTTTTGGGATCATGTCAATAAGACATGGTACAGTACTTCGGATGTTGGCTTAGTGGGGTATTTGCGGCACCTCTTTGCCGTAAATACACCCCAGACAACTCCCTTTTCAACCACCAAGGTCTGATTTGGTCATCAAACATCCTGATTTTGGGTCGTTTTTGGTAAAATCAGACCTTGGGGTCGTCTTTGCGCACCCTAGAGCAGCTCTTCGATTGATGAGAATGGTTGTATGAGTCTACACATACAACCAATTCTCTACATGTTCATGTAGACTCATTTAGATCAGTCTATAGCCCCAGTCGAGTTTAGTTTCGACCCTCTTATCATCATGTCAGAGAACAAGGGTAACATCTTTTTCTTCGTCCAATACCTTCAACGACTTGACTGCCATCGTCAAGATGGATGGGGCCAACTATTAGTTATGGTCCATTCAGTTTTGACCCTTATGCAATGCAATAACAAGGTGTTGATTGATAAAACTGGGGATACTGCTTCATGAAAGTATGATGACGCGTTCACACATATCTGGCTATCGGGGACTCTTATCACATAATAGTTAATGATATTGTGAATCAATTCATCATCAAGGCAATACGAGATATCCTGGTAGCCACACATGGTCAGGTGATGAATGAGGCTAAGAATCTTCAGTTGCAGTTTGACATTTTCACCACCAAACAAAATGGTCATCCTCTACCAAGCTTCGACTCTTTGCTTCTTGGCAAATATGAGAAGCTTCACAACTTCATGCAGTGACTATATCTACTGAGCAACAGATGGTGTACAAGAACATCGCGATGGTTGGAGTTTTTTTGGCTACCCTAGAACATGAGCATGAGGCAACACACACCTAGCTTCTCAAGGGTGCATCTATCCCTCCTATGGAGGAGGCTTACATCCGTCTCAACATGATCATGATCCCATCTACAACCACCACACAAACCTCCTCCATGATGGTTGCATCTTGCGATAGAGAAGGTACTTCTCATTTTAGAGGGTGTGGTGCCTGTGGCAGAGGAGGTGGACGTCGACATGGTCCATACACTTTTTGCCATCATCCTGGACATTCAGAGGAGACATGCTATTAGACGCATGAATATCCTGTGCCTGCTCGTGTGGCCGAATAGGATGAGCCCGCTACCACCTTTGCTCCTACTACAGATCAAAGACTCGAGGATATCGCCTCCTGTTTGAGGGAGATAATGACTTCTGTTGTCGGCACAACTAATGCACTTGTAGGTCTGTCCGATATTCCTGTTACCTCCAGAACCTTGTCTAGCTCCTCTAGTATAGCTTATACTCTTACCAATTGTCGCAAGGTAGATATGAAAAAGTAGATTATGGATTCTGGTGCATCCCACCATTTGTGTGGGGATAGGGTTCAGTTTACTTCTTACAGATCTGTTCCTCCAGGCAGATAAGTTGTCATTGCAGATGGGATTCATTCCCCTATTACAAGACATTGGGAGGTCTGTTTAATGTCGTTTATGCATCTGCAGGATGTGCTACATGCACCACATTTTTCGATGAATTTATCTTTTATTTGTTAAATCACAAAGGACTTGCATTTCCGTGCCATTTTGAACCTTCTTCTCTTGTGTTTCAGGATATACTCATAGACAGGGCGATTGGATGTGACTGTGAGCAAGGGGGTATGTAAAGGCTGGTCTAGTGTCCATATGTTGGTGCTTCTTTCATTCCTATTGGATCAATCTCACCTTACCTGTGGCATCTACATTTTGGTCGCCTTCCTCTACAGAAGATGCGACATCTTTTTTTGAAATCCTAAAATAGGGGGAGACACTCGACGGTGTTCGCCCCATCTATTATTCAGACAAAAGATGCGACATGTCATGTCCTACCACAGATATCTGCTCAATCCATCTTCTAATACAAGTTTTGCCTGCTTGGAAAGCATCGCTGGTATTCTTTCCCTGGTTATCAGATTCGTAGTAGCAATGTTTTGTTTGAGTTAGTTCATTTTGACGTTTTGGGTCCCAATCGTATTCCTGGCCATCATGGTACATGTTTTATCTTGTAGCTATGGATCGTTTTTCTAAACTATCATACATTTTTCTTTTGAAAAATAAGTTTTAGGATGGGTCCTATCATACAATCATTCGTTATTGAAATAAAGAATATTTTAGGCGCGACAATTGGGATGGCGAGGGTACTCTGGAGGCCAGATTCCCGCATCTGTTCTCTTTGACTGAAATGGAAGAAGCACCGCTTTCGCAAGTGGAGGAAAGGGGAAGCTGGTCGCTGACTTTCGTGGATGAGCTATCAGATCAACGTTTACATGATTTCATAAGGATGCAATCGGATCTACACCCCATTGGGGAGTTTACGGGGGACAGAAATCATTTTCAATGGATGGACAAGAAGTTCTCCATGAAGGAAGTGTATAAGGAGCTGAGCTCAAGAGAGGACGATCTTGACGGAGAGCTGTTCGAAGATGTAAACATCATTTGGACGGTAAAGATCCCGAATAGAACTAAGGTGTTTCTGTAGTGCTTGAGAAGGAACCGCCTATGTGATAAAGTACGGAGCGGGAGATCACTTGGCCTGCCAGATAACCTGTGTGACAGATGTGGAGAGGCGAATGAGGATGTTGATCACTTGTTTTTCAAATGCCCATCCTCGGCAAGAATATGGAGTGAGGCGACACCAACATGGTTGGAGAGTTCGGGCACAGAAGGTTTTTGGAGATCCATTAGAGCGGTTGGCTCCATCTCGAATGATGATTGTTCGAAACCGTTTGTCGTACTATGTGCCATTTGGACTGGGAGAAATGAAGTCATCTTCAACAATCAGAGGTTCTATGTAGAGAATATTTTGTCTCACTGTAATGTTCTTTACAATTTCTAGATCTCGCGGTAATATACTCTAATTGTTTTTAATGAAATCTTTCCGGCGGTGACCCCTATAATGGGGGATCACCCTATTAACCCTTCAAAAAAAAGAATATTTTTCTACTACTGTTAAGTATGTGCACTTTGACAATGCCTTAGAGTTTTGCACTTTACAACTTTATGAGTTCTTCATGTCTCTTGGCATCATACACCAAACCTCGTGTGAGTACACTTCCTAGCATAACAGTGTTGCTGAACACAAACATTGTCACTTACTTGATGTGACGAGGACCCTCTTGATTTAGATTCATGCTCCCCATTCTTTATGGGCTAATGCGGTTTCCACTGTATGCTACTTGGTGAACCATATGGTATCCTCAGTTTTAGGTTCCTTTCTCGATTATGCTTCCTAAGAGGACTTATTCTCCCTTACACCCTATATCTTTGGATCTGTGGCATTCGTGCACCACCCGAATCCTGGTCGTGACAAACTCTCCCATAGAGTTGTCAAATATATCTATGTAGGCTACTTACGTGCTAGAAAGGGTTCCGTCGCTTCGATTCGGTTAGACAAAAGTGCTATATCAGTGATGATGTCATCCTTCTTTGAGTTTGTCTTATATTTTCCCCGTAGAGGTGATAGGTTGACTTCGTCTGACTCTGGAGAGAAGGTATATTTGCTCCTATGCCTCCACCAGCTCCACCGCCTCCTCCATCAGCTCCACCACCTCCTACTTTAGCTCCTCCACTCTCACCACCCAGTATGTTGGCTCAGTTTTTGCCACATTTTTACATTCACATACCCACCATGGTTCCCCTTGCTCTTGGGCCTTCCCCATCATCCAATGTGTTGTAGGTATGCTCTAAGCATATTGTTTCTATCGATGGTACTGGTGATTTGTCTATGCAATATGCTACAATACATGACAAAAAAGTGCCCTCTCAAGAGGCTAATGTTCATGTTGAGGAGATGGCCTTGATGTGTTTATTGCTTTGTAGAAGCGGGGGTGTACATATGCTACGTATCCTCTCGCTGCTTATGTCTCTTTGGGGTGCCTTTCAAAGGATTTCAAGAGGTTTGTCGTTGGTTTGTAGCCGTCAATATTCCATGAACATACCGGGAGGCTATACGAGACAATTAATGGAATCTTGCCAGGGAGGAGGATATGGTCACGTTATAGTCGTGTAGCACGCGGAGCCTTGTTACTACTACAGGGGAATCCATGGTAGGATACATGTGGGTGTTCACATTGAAGCATCCAACAGATGGAAGTGTTGATCGATATAAGGCAAGGCTTGTGGCTCCTGGGTTCACCCAGACATATGGGGTGGACTATTATGGTATCTTCTCGCATGTGACTCATCATTTTACACTACAGATCCTTCTCTCAGTTGTAGTGATAAGTGACAAGTCTTTCTCTCAACTTGATGTGAAGAATGCATCTCTATGGTGACTTGCAGGAGGAAGTTTACATGCAGCAACTACCTGGTTTCATTGTTGAGGATTGTCAGAAGGTTCACAAACTTCACAAGGCTATCTATGACCTTAAGCAGTGCCCCAGAGTATGGTTTCAGACACTTTTAGCAGGGATTTGTGAAATCGGCTACATAACACTCATTGTTTGTTCGGATGACCAAAAGTGGTCTAGTTGCTATATTGGTCTATGTTGATGATATCATTGTTACAGGGGATGAGATGCAGGGTATCCGTGTCGCAAAGGATTTCCTTGCACAACAGTTTGTCACCAAAGACCTTGGTGACGTATGTTACTTTCTAGGACTTGAGTTTGTCAGGAACTAGTGGGGTCTCATTATGATCCTGAGGAAGTATGTTATTGATCTTCTCTTTGAGACAAGCATGGTAGATTGCGGACTTATTATTACTCCCATGGAACTTAGCATGAAGTTATATGATGATATTACAGAGGAGGAAGACAAGAGGCAGTACATAGAGCTTGTTGAGAAAGTCCTATATGTCACCATTACCATGCCAGACATTTCTTTTGCAGTGAGCAGAGTTAACAGGTTTATGGAGCAACTTAGACATGCACATATGGATGTGGTCCATATGATTTTGAGGTATATAAAGTCCTCTCCTGGTACTAGACTGTTCTTTAGCAAAGGGACATCCCTCGCCGCTACAACATGTGCAGCTGTAGATTATGCAGAATGTCTAGGAAATCTACCTCCGATTTTGCAGTGTTCATAGGGAACACTTTGGTATCATGGAAGAGCAAGAAGCAGCCATGGTACAAGGGAGTGCTAAGATGATGTAGGTCAGATCTGTTATAACTGACCTGGATATTGACACGCCTCTCCCCATGCATCTACAACATGTCAACCAGGATGCTCTTTTCATTGCCAACAACGCTGCCTTCCATGAGAGGACCGAGCATATTAAGGTTGACCGTTATTACAATTATGACATGATTCAGAAGGGATTTATCTCTACTTCCCACGCCAGCTCAGGGGAACATACAACAGAGGGTCATTCCAGAGGTGTTATTCCAAACTGAGCATGATTGATATCTATGCCAAATCTTGAAGGGGAGTTTTGATAGATTATTTATCTTTTTTTGTTTTTGGTATTCACTTTTCATTATGTCTCTATTACATAATTTACCCAACAAGTTTCTCCTTTTATATAAGACAACCATAGGGTCTCATAATCTATCAAGTAATCATTTCCTCTCCACTGTGGATGAGGGAGATCGAGTGGTGGGGGTGGCACTAAGGTCCCATTTTCAGAATTTCGGAAGACTGTGCACACATACAGGATGGAGCTGGTAAGGGAGGGGAGTGTCAAATTTCAGATGAGGAGGTTGTTCTTTTGGTGAGGGATTTTACGGAGGGAGAGGAAAAGAAGCACTATTTCAATTGAATGCGGATGGGGTGCTAGGTTCGGATGGCTTCCCGATTTGTTTTTAGAGGGAGTTCTGGGAGGTAGTCAAGCAAGATGTGATGAAGCTATTGATGGAATTCCAGATGGGCAACTGGGTATTTGAGAAATTGAACAAGACTCTTTTTTTCTATTACCAAAGATGAACACGCCGATCAGGTTGGAAGATTGCATGCCAATAACGTTGTCCAATGCAATGTGCCCCATTATCTTGAAGATCCTTGCAAACCATTTACGAGGTGTTGGGTCGGATCATTTCACCTGAGCAGACGATATTTGTGCCTGGGAGAGAGATGGCTGATGGGTTGGTGATGGCCTTCGAGATGGTGACAAATTGGAACAGGAACAAGGTCGCAGGCTTGCTTTGGAAGGTCGATTTTTTCCAAGGCATATGATTGCATTGACTGGAGATTCTTGTGGGCTTCATTAGAAAAGAGGGCTTCCCAGAGATGTGGATTGCTTGGGTCAAGAGATGCGTGACGACAACTTCACATGCGGTGTTGGTCAATAAATGACCAAAGGGGGGATTCTTTCAGTTCCATAGGGGCATATGGCAGGGATGTCTGTTGGTGCCATTCATGTTCGTCATTGTGGCGGATGCCTTGACGGTGATGATGAGGTTGGCGATGATCGGTTGATGGTGTGCGGACAATAACTGGGAGAGGATGACTGCTGCAATATGTTGATGACTGTTTTATTCCTTGGCATCGAGTAGGAGAAGATTCAGAGGGCATGGTATGTTAACATGGCTTCAGATTAATAGAGTCAAGTCGGTCGTAGTCCCCTTTGTCATGACAGAGCAGGAGGTGCAACACGTGTAGGGGATGTTGGGGTGTTCAACAGTTGCTTTGCCGATCACATATCTGGGGCTACCTTTGGTGGCAGGACGACCCAAATCAGTGGACTGTGGAGCACTGATGGAAAGATTGGAGGGAAGGTTAGCGAGATGGAAGACGAGGATGCTCTCTAAGGGTGGGAAGCTGATTCTTCTGAAACACGTGCTTTCGGACATCCCACTTTTCTTCTATTCTACGAGGGGGGTGCTTATAGGGGTACATATGAGGATGGAAGTTTTGATGAGAAGATTCTTTTGGTTGGATGTATGGCAATCTAGGAGGGGCATCCGCCTGGTTGATTAGAATATGGTGACGACATCGAAGAAGGATGGCTTGGGAGTTCTGTGGATGGGGGAAATGAACCAAGGCATTCATGGCAAAGTGGGTGATACGTCTCTGGAGAAAGTCAAAGGACTTGGTATGCAGGTTGATGAGGAAGATCTACAGGATATCCAGGTCTCTTGAGGTGGTCACGGGACATCTCCCGTTGTCCTTGTGGAAGGGAATTACGCGGGTGGTCCCATACCTGGTAGTTAAGTTGAAACCCATTCTTGGGAAGGGAGCAGGATTTCGATTTTTAGCCTGATGAATGGATGGAGGAAGGTATTGTGGGGGAATGTTACCCTCGCCTTTGGTCGTTGGCGATGAATAAGGAGGATGTGGTACAGAAGGTTTGAGAGCAGGGTTTGTGGCCTTTGACGTTCTACTCAGAGTTATAGGATCAGAGGGTCAAGGAATTCATGACATTACAACTGGAGTTTGCGTATGTTGAGGGACTGACGGTTGGCAGAGACCATTATGTTTGGGGAGAGGAAAGGTTTTCAGTGAGAAAGGCATACTGGTTCTTCGCAGAGGACGGGGAAGATGGAGAAGAGGAGGTTGGCAATGAACTTGGCATGGACATGCAGATGATTTGGAAAGCAAGGTGTCGATCAACAACAACAACAACAAAGCCTTTTTCCATAATTAAGTAGGGTCGGCTACATGGATTCTTCGCCTCCATTCAGATCTATCTTGGGTCAATCTCGGGCTTATATCCGTAAAACTAAGATCTCTTCGTATAGTTTCTTTCCAACACTTCTTGGGCCGTCCTCGCCCTCTCTTTACCAGCTCAACATCCCAACCCTCGCATCTCCTAACTGGTGCATCAACTTATCTTCTTTGCAAATGACCAAACCATCTTAAGCGGTTTTCTCGCATCTTATCCTCAATCGGAGCTACACCAACTTTCTTTTTGATTGCATCATTCCTAATCCGATCTTTAGGTGTGTGTCCACACATCTACCTTAACATTTTCATCTCTGCTTCAGTCATTCTCTGTACATGTCTATGGTTCACAGGCCAACATTCAGATCCATAGAGCATAGCAGGTCTCACAGCTGCTTTGTAAAACTTTCCTTTAACTTCTAAAGGAATTTTCTTATCACAGAGAACAACATAGGCTCCTCTCCACTTTAGCCACCCTGCATTTATTCTATTAGTAACATCTCCATCAATTTCCCCATCATGTTGCAAAATAGATCCCAGATATTTAAAAGAATCTCTCTTCCGAATGTTATCATCACCAATCTTCACCTCGATTCCTTCACCATTGCTTCCATCAAAGGAGCCCTCCATATATTCTGTCTTAGCTCTACTTATACGAAATCCTTTACTCTCCAACTCATGTCTCCAAACCTCAAGCTTCTCATTTACTCCATCTATAGTCTCGTCAATCAACACAATATCATCAGCAAATAACATACACCAAGGTAACTCATCTTGAATGTGACTTGTCAACTCGTCCATAATCAAAGTAAAAAGAAATGGACTCAAAGCTGAACCTTGATGTAGACCAATGTTGATGTCAAAATAGCCAGTCTTCCCAGACGGGATCCTTATACAAGATAAAGCCCTATCATACATGTCCTTTATGAGGTTAATGTATAGGACATGTACTTGTCTCTTCTCCAAAACTCTCCACAATATTTCTCGTGGGATAGAATCATAAGCCTTCTCCAAATCAATAAAGATCATATGGAGGTTATTCCTTTTAGCTTTATAAATCTCCATTGTTCTCCTCAACAAATGGATGGCTTTAATAGTTGAACGACTTGGCATGAATCCGAATTGGTTTTCTTTTACGTTAGAAACTTGCCTCAACCTTCTTTCGATCACCCGTTCCCAAATTTTCATAGTGTGACTCATCAGCTTGATACCTCTGTAATTAGAACAATTTTTTCTTTGGTTGTTCAGGCTCGGTAGGACTCTCACCCAGGGGAGCAGGGGCCATTGTTGGGGACTGAGGATTACATGTGATAGGTGCGGGCTGGCGATGTAAGAGGTGGAGCATCTATTTTTTTCTTGTCCATCTTTGGTCAGGTATGGGGCATGGCGAATATTAATTTAGCTTTCTGGGTAGGACTGCTACAACTTCTGGAGAGATATTAGAGCAATTTGTAGATATGGTCACTAGGACATAAGTTTTCCCTTCTACATTAGTTCCGGTCATTTGGTGTGCCAGGGACGATGTCATTTTTGGGAGACATACTTTTTACACTGAGAATGTAATTGAAAACTGCATGGTGCTTTGTAAAGCGTGGAACTATAACACTTTATAATTTTTAATTATTATTGGTGGGAAAATTGAGAGAACATGTTTATTCCACCAACCCTAGGCTCTCTTATATAGGAGAGTAGCCTATGGGTAAATTACAGAAAAGGTTCAACAGAAAAGAGAAATAACGCAGAGGTACATAAGAGAATAATATATGTTTACACTCCCCCTCAAGATGGAGCATAGATATTAATCATGCTCAGCTTGGATGCACACTTCTGAAATGGGCCTCGCAGTAGTGCCTGAGTAAAAATATCTGTTGTTTGATTCTCTGAACTAACGTGGGATGTAGCTATGAATCCCTTCTGAATCATGTCACATATAAAGTGACAGTCAACTTCAATGTGCTTGGTTCGTTCATGGAATGCTGGATTATTTGCAATGAACAGGGCCGCCTGATTGTCGCATTCCTAAGCCATATGAAGTGGAACTTCTATAAGTAAATCTGTAAGCACAACCTTTACCCACATCATTTCTGTGCTCACCTGGGCCATAGCCCTATATTCAGATTCAGCACTAGACCGTGCCACCACAGTCTGTTTCTTGCTCCTCCATGAGACTAGAGAATCTCCAACATATACAGCAAACCCAAAGGTGGACTTCCTGTCCTTGGGACACCCTGCGTAATCTGCATCTGCACAGGCTGAGATAGTAGTCTCTTTGCCCTTCTTGAACAACAAACCCGCACCTGCAGATGACTTGAGGTACCTGAGTATCATATGCATGGCATCTATGTGTACCTGACGTGGTTGCTCCATGAACTGGCTCACGCGACTCACAACAAAGGCTTTATCTGGCCTAGTAATCGTAATATAAAGAAGTTTACCCACCAGTTGTCTGTATCTTCTACTATCCACCTCCTTTGTATCACCATCATATATCTTCATACTAGGGTCCATAGGTGTGGTAGCATGTCGGCAGCCAAGCATTCCTGTTTCACTCAACAGGTTGGTGACAAATTTCCTCTGAGGCATTACCAACCCATAAGGATTTCTGGTAAACTCCATTCCCAGAAAATATCTAAGGACCCCAAGGTCCTTGGTGACGAATTCACGACCCAACATTTCTTTCGCCACCTTTATTCCCTGTTCACCATCACCTGTAATCATAATGTCATCTACATAGACCATGATTGCAATAATACCTCTGGAAGTCTTTTGTACAAACAAGGAATGATCATCATTGGAACGTTTGTATCCTTGTCTCTCAAAGAGATCTGAGAGCTTCTAGAGCCACGCTCTGGGGCTCTGCTTAAGGCCATAGATAGCCTTATGAAGTCTGCGCACCGTAGGATACTCCCCCTCAACAGCAAAACCAGGTGGTTGTTGCATGTAGACTTCCTCCTGTAAGTCACCATACAAGAACGCATTCTTCACATCCAACTGGTATAACGACCACTCACGAGAAACCACAACAGACAACAAGATCCGTAGAGTGGAATGGCGGGCCACTGGTGAGAATGTATCAAGATACTCCACCCCATATGTCTGTGTAAAGGCACGAGCAACAAGACACGCCTTGTACCTGTCAATACTGCCATCGTCATTCTGCTTGACTGTAAATACCCATTTGCAGCTCACTGGTGACACATCAATAGGTACAGGAACCAGACTCCATGTACCTCTAGACTGAAGAGCTGCCATTTCTTCCTCCATGGCAAGACACCATCTACTATCCTTCAGTGCGTCTTGGTAATTCCGTAGAATAACTACTGCTGGCAATGCGATGACAAAATTCCTGAAATCTCCAGTTAGTCGATCAAAGGACACAGAAGCTGCTAAAGCATAGGATGCACAACTCCTCTTCGACTTTCGAATAGCAATAGGAACATCTAAATCATTTGTGTCCTCGTCTGGCCTCTGTAACACAACCTGCTCAGAAACATCATCAGATCCATCAATGGTAATATCTTCAGAACATACCTTAGGCGAGCTGGGTGATGAGCAATGACCATGAGCTGAAGTAGGCCTGCGGGTATAATGAAATGGTAAAGGGTAAACTGGTATAGTGACAGGTGGTAGTGATGGTGGTGGTGGTTGTGATGGTGGTGGTGATGACATGTAAATGGCATCATCATTATTATTATTATTAGCTGGGGGTATCAACTGATCACTAGAGGCTAAGAAATACATAATAGATTCAAAAAATGTAACATCTGCACTAACAAGGTACCGCCTGTACAAAGGATCATAACACTTGTACCCCTTCTGAGTTCTGGAGTACCCAACGAAGACACACTTGACAGCCCTAGGAGAGAGCTTGTCAGTCCCGGGAGACAACTGGTGGACAAACGCAACCGAACTAAACTCACGCGGAGTAAGGGAGAATAATTCTTTTTCAGGGAAGATAAGAGAGAAGGGTATCTTCTCACCTAGAACAGATGACGGCATATGATTGATTATGTAACATGCTGTAAACGTCACCCCAGAAAGAGTGAGGAGCATGACTCTGTATAAGGAGCGACCTGGTTACATCCAATAAATGGCGATGTTTCCTTTCGGCAACTCCATTTTGTTGGGAGGTATAGGCACATGATGTCTGGTGGACGATTCCTTGGGATGAAAAATAACTGGATAGGGCATGAGTACACAATTCTAGGGCATTATCACTTCTCACAATTTTAACAAATGCAGAAAAGACATTACGAATCTCATTAAGAAAATTGGTGATAATATTCCCTACTTCAGATTTATTCTTTAACAAAAATACCCATGACACTCGAGAGAAATCATCCACAATAACTATATAAAACCTATGTCCCTGATGATTAGGAAAACGACTCGGACCCCAGATATCGACGTGAAACATCTCAAACTTGGAGGTACTACTCTGGCACTGACGACTGGGAAAGGTTGAGCGATGATGCTTTCCCAACTGACAAGCCTCACATTGAATAGACGTGTAAGGTGAAACCTGGGGTAACACATGACGCAGTTTCTGAAGCGGTAGATATCCAAAGCGCATGTGCCATAACAGAGGAGAGACGAGACCAGCAGGTAGAGATGAGATTCCGGCAAAGGGAGTCTGACTAAGGCGATATAGGCCTCCTTGCTCATAGCCACGCCCAATCACGTTGCCCGTAAGGATGTCCTGAAAAAACAAGAGAAGATGGATTAAAAATCGCCTGACACTGTAAATCCTTTGTAATTTGACTGATAGACAACATATTCATTGAAAAGTCAGGTGTGTGTGACACATTCTTGAGCTGTATAGATGATGTCACTCTAGTCTCCCCCTGACCAGTAATCGGGGAATGTGTGTATTAGCAATGACCATTGCTCGACCTAGAGGGATCTGTCTATACCCTGCAAGTAGACTTTGATCACCACATAGATGATGTGTGGCGCCAGAGTCCATAATCCATGCTAAAGTATCTGATCCACTACTAGTAAATGCATATGTACTACCTGATGTACTGGTAGATGCAGAGGCAGGTGCGGCAACATCAGTTTGGTTCTCAGTAGTGGGTGCTGGTCCAGATGGAGGAATAATACCCCTTAGTAAGAGCTCCGGTGGTCTTGGCGTCCGAAACTTGGATCGAGTCAACGAGGCATTACTTCTGAAATGGGTGAGTAAGATCTGGGGCAAGGATGATTCTTTTCTTTGTAATGTGCTGCGGGCGATTTTGGGCGATGATTGGAGTGGCTTTATGCGCGGGGTTTGCCCTGTCCGCTCTTCTCATTTTTGGCGCTGTGTGTTTGATACTTTAAGATGTAACCGCTCCTTGTTCACCCCGGTGCTGGGGTCGGGTGCCATTCTCAAGTTTTGGCTGGACGACTGGTCGGGGGGAGGTCCCTTTCAGACGTGATTTCCGAGGTTATTTGCTCTGGCGTCAAACCGTCTGGCCTCTGTTGCGGACTATTGGATCAACGGTTGCTGGTGTCCATCCTTCTCGGGTGTTCTTTCAGATCAACGCGCAAACGAGTTAGCCTCGATGTTGGAGGTTCTCTCCTCTTCGGCTTCTCCTGGTTCTATGCGGGACCATTGGGCTTGGAAGGATGGGGCCTTCTCCTCTCGTAAGGCGTTTTTCGCTCTGCTCCCTTCTACCCCTACTCTGCCCGCTCCTCTGGTGCGCGACTGCGCATTTTTCTGGGGACTGCGCCTGCCCGCGCGGATCACTTTCTTCTTATGGGTCTTTCGTCATCGACGTTTGATGACCCGGGACCGTTCCGCCACGTTTCTTCCTCCCTCCAACGTTCGGTGCCATCTCTGCAGGGAGAGGGATGAATCGGCCGACCACCTCTTGTTTCAATGCCTGTCGGTCACGCGGGTATGGGACGACGTTTCTTGGGCTCGTGCGGTCAATACTGAGGGCTTCTGCGACATCCTATGGCTCAACAGGACGAGGGCTCGCTCTGATTTGCTGGGTCCCATAGCGCACCTTTGGTCCATCTGGCGTGCTCGTAATGAGGCTATTTTCTCGAGGATACACTTCTATAAGGAGAATGTGACAATTGCGGCCAACAGATTTATATCGGATTGGTGTAATTAGTGGGGTCACGACCTTGCTTGCCGCTTGTTTACATTGTATTCTTATCCCCTTTTTTTCTCTCCTTTTTTTCCCTCTTACCCCCTGTAAGTATCTCTCTTCTTAACTTTACGTAATATACTTGTGGGGCGAACACCAACGAGTGTATCCCCCTCTTTTGAGCTTCAAAAAAAAAAAAACAAGATCATCAAAGCGCTGATCCAAAGAGGCAGCAAATGGAGGCTCTATCTGCTCAGTGACTCGTGCAAATGCAAGAAATCCATGCTTAGAGTAGCATGTGTCTTCAATATGTCCGGTGCGATGGCAGTAGGTGCACGTTGGCTGACTACGGCCTCCTCTACTACGAGGGCCATGGCCACGGGTATGATGGTGACCTCCACGGCCTCTGTTGGCAGCCATGGCTGAAGCAGTCTGATTCGTATCCGTAGAGGGGACGGTGATGCGGCTCAGTCTGCGAAAGGCTTCCTCTATAGGAGGAATAGTAGAATCTGCCAAGATCTGGGACCGTGCTGCCTCATACTCCGGATCAAGGTATGCAAGGAAAACTCCTACCATAGTAGCATTCTGGTAGGTCTTCTGTTGCTCTGACGTGGCTGTCAGGGGCATGAAGCTGTACAGCTTCTCGAACATCCCTCGTAGAGATGTGTACAGTGAGTGTAGAGGGCGTCCATTCTGTTTGATAGTGAATATGTCATGCTGAAGTTGCAGAATCTTCGTCTCATTCTTTGCTTGAGAATATGTGGCAGTCAGAATATCCCACATTGCTTTGGCCGTGGGCTGATGAAGAATATCATTGGCAATCTCGATTGCCAGAGTTCCAGATAGCTATACTTTGGCATATGCATCATCTGCCTCCCACGAGGCATTAACTCCAGTCTTCTCAGCAGGCTCTTCTTCGGTAAGAATGTGCTTCTTACCGGTTGACTTCATCAATCTCGTGAACTGCATCGCCCACAGTTCATAGTGCGTACCATCCATCTTTACAATTGACGCCGGACCTCGAAAGGCGCCTATAGATGGAATATCTGCCTTGCTTTCTGTTAATAAAATAGAAAGCGGAAGCGAACATGGAAAAAGATAAATAATAAACATGAATAACGGGATTTAACGTGGAACCCTACTCCGTGAGGAGTGGGATGAAACCACGGGAGAAGCCCTCAAAGGGGCATGCTATGCATTGCTTTTTCTCATTTAGTACAGGAGGTCTGGGGCTCCTTATATGGCCTCTCCAGAGCCTCCAAGTCCCACCACTGGACGATGTGGGACTAAACACTGGATGGGGTAAATGGATCTTCTTCCGGATCCATTTACCCTGCTACAACACAATATGACGCATACACGAATACTCCAACACTCCCCCTCAAGCTGGAGCATGCAATGCTCAGCTTGGACAAACAGAAAGAAACTCAACTCAACGCTACAGGACACTACGGACAATATCAACCCAACGCGCACATTGCTGCAGTCGAGGACGTTGCTTCTCATGCCGTGCAGGTGAGGAGGACGAACGGGCTGGAGTGTGAGTCTGCTGAATCTCCTTGTCGAAGAGCATGTGGTCTGAACTGCGCCTGTCAGAGTCACTGCAACTGAAATTAGTCTCCTCGTCGGAGTACTCTGACCCGCCACAATAATGTGGATAACTGCTCCATCTCTGAAAAGGGCCAAACTGAAAAAGGCCGTGGCTGTGCAATCCTCGTCGGAGTCCACGGTCGCTAGAGAATGGAGTCTGAAAATAGTCTCCTCGTCGGAGAACTGGGTCTCTCCCATCTGGCTCAGAGAATGGGTGCACTACTCTGATGTACCTATGATACCACATGAAAACCCTTGCCACAATGGCATAGGGAATGATCGTCTATTCTGGAGTCCCTATGGCTCACATGAAAACTCTGGCCTACAAAACAAGAATAATGATGGGGACCTCTGAACTGATGGCATACATGTGCTCATCTGAAATGATCGCATACTCGTGCGTGTCTGAAACTGGACTCGGAATCATGATCGTCGAGTCTGAAACCGAACTGTAGAGTCTGGAATCTGAATGGTCTCTGCATGTGATTCTGGAACATATGAATATGACTGGAAGAAGACCTGTGACTCTACATATATTCCCCCTTTCTCCCATATTTGTTGGAAAAGATGGACGTCGACTAAGTTGGGAGAAGACAACAATGATGGGGAGAAAACTTGAACTTGCGGCTTTTTGTCATCATTTTTTTAATAGCCGCCAACTCTTTTTTTTTAACATAAGCTGTTCATCTTTTTTTTAGCTTTTCTTTTTCTTCCTTTTTTTTTAAAAATATTGCGTACGGCCTTTTCTTCTCCTTTTTTTACGCACCTTTTTTTTCTTTTCTTTTTTTTCAAGACAATTTTTTTTAAAATAAAACATACGGCCTAATTGGGCTTTTACCCCCTCATTTTTTTCAAACTTCCTTCCAACAAAGCAGCTTACGTGCTCAACCTCTCTTTTTTTTATTTTGCACGGATATGCTCTCTTTCTATTTTTTTTCTCACGTAGTGCCTTCTACTTTTCTTTCAATCACATTTTTTTGGTGAATGCTGCAGCCCACATGGGCCATTACCCCTTTTTTTACATAAAACTGGGCACGGGTACCTAGGGTTCCCATCGTGGGAACCCCCTTCGAACGCCCGCCGCCGCGGGGGGGTCTGCTGGCGCTTGATGGAGCACTGCGGCACATGTCGCCGCCTATTCTCCTGCGGGATGCGGGAGGAGGTCGCGGGCTGGATCTGCGTCGTTTGGGGATGCCGCCTGTGTTGGGTTGCGCCTCCTGGCCCTCCTTCTAGCGCCTGTGTTGGATGATCACGCACCGCCGCTGGAGCTCCAGGGTGATGGAGGAGAGGTGCTGCAGCGCAGAGAAGGAGAGGGGCTCATCGCCACCTTGATGCCTCCGCCTCCAGCCAGGGAGCACGAAGCCCACCGCCTGGGGTCACGCCGGTCCTGGAGCTTGCCGCCTTAAGGGGGTGCGGGCGCGGATGAGAAGATAAAGGTGTGCCTCGTTGTCGATCTTCTTCTTGGTGGCGCCGATTGCTCAAGATACGGGAGCATTGAGGGCTTTAATCCCGTTGTCGTTGCCGCTGTTGATGAGGAGACGGCAAGAGATGCGCCTGAACCTGTGGCGATGCTAAGGGGTGGATCGTGATGGCCTGTTGGGTGCGATCCCTGGAAGACACGACACAGATTCTCGGAATGCCCCCCAAGAGAGATTTTTGGAAATTAAGGCACAGATCTTGATTGAATCATTAGGTTTCAATAGAAACCCTGTCTGGAAGAATCAGAGTACGGTGCCGCTTGCGTGATGCACCGCCGTATGCGGCTGGGATCTATGAGAAACTCTAGGCAATATTCTCCAAGAATCGAACAGATTCGGATTTCATGAAACCCAAAGCAACTCTGAACAGATCTCGAATAAATTACATAAAATAGAATCTCGAACATGAATAAGAACATAAGAACTCTGAAGATCGAACCCGCTCTAATACCATGTTAATAAAATAGAAAGCGGAAGCGAACATGGAAAAAGATAAATAATAAACATGAAGAACGGGATTTAACGTGGAACCCTACTCCGTGAGGAGTGGGATGAAACCACGGGAGAAGCTCTCAAAGGGGCATGCTGTGCATTGCTTTTTCTCATTGAGTACAGGAGGTCAGGGGCTCCTTATATAGACTCTCCAGAGCCTCTAAGTCCCATCACTGGACGATGTGGGACTAAACACTGGATGGGTTAAATAGATCTTCTCCAGGATCCATTTACCCTGCTACAACTCAATATGACGCATACACGAATACTCCAACACTTTCTGACATACTGGTAACAGAAGACTGGAGTAGTAGACTGAAGGTATGATCGTCTACACGGGCATGTACGCGTTTAGTTGCATGTGTAGACTTCAAGCAACTTAACCCATTTCTTTGGAGGCTTGCGCGCTTGGCTTAGGGTTCTACAGGTCTCACAGCCTGATGCACGCAGAAAGCGCACATGGCGCTAGAAATACGTGCAGGACTGGTTCATAACGCGCTGAGGGTGAGATGGGAGGCGCAGTGCAAACCGCGCGTGAGAGCGCACAAGTGCACGCGAGCAGACAAGTCGAGAACGCGTGGGAGGCGCACGAAGAGCGCCTGCGTGCGCACAGAAGGTGTGCGTGAGGCGCACGAGGCAGGCGCACAAAGGAGGCAGGCACGCGATCGCGCGAGATGCGCGCATGCGCAGACACGCGCCGGAGGCCGAGACGCAAAGCCGGCGGTGCGTGGAGGGAGAGAGAGGCTTGACGGTGGGGCTAGGGTTAGGGTTCAAGAACTCCGATTTAGGACCGTCGCTCTGATAACATGTTGGGAAAAATGAGAGAACATGTTTATTCCATCAACCCTAGGCTCTCTTATATAGGAGAGTAGCCTATGGGTAAATTACAGAAAAGGTTCAACAGAGAAGAAAAATAACGCAGAGGTACATAAGAGAATAATATATGTTTACAATTAGAAGTCCGAAGCCCATAGGAAGAATGCAAAGAGGAGAAGTGTCGCTTCGCGAGGCGCGCTCGAGGTTTAGGGTTTCTCGCGAGTCTGCGGCGCGCGATGGCGTGCTCCTGGGCGCTCGGGGTCAGTCGGAGGCGCGCGAGGTTTTCGGGGCGCGGGGTCTGCGGCGAGTGCTGGAGACGCGACGCGAGAAGTCTGGCGAGGTCTACGGCGCACAAGGCGAGGTCTACGCGGCGCGCGAGGCGAGCTCTAGCGGGGTCTTCCGCGAGGGCTGGCGTCGCGAGGCGAGGTCTGGCGGTGGCGGTCCTCAGGTGCTTGCGAGGACTTCGCGCCTTCACGCTAGCTGCTGTCTGGCGGTGCTCGACGGCGTTGGGGGTGCCTCTGCGGGGCTCCACAACCTGCGCGACAGCCTTTTCAGGGAGCGGGGCCTTCCAGGCCGTGGTCGAGGGCCCTCCAGGGGGCTTCTGATGGAGCAGGTCTGCCCCCAATGCTTGGTTGGGGGTCCGATGGTGCTCGCCGGCATCCGGGGGGCCATGGTCGGGGCTATTTGGACAATCTTCTCTCACGTGCAGATGCCGCTGGGGGGACTTCCGGCTCTGGGGTCGCCGGTCTGGCTATGGGGGCAGGTCTGGCTGCTGAGGGATGTCTGGGGGATGAAGGATATGGTTAGATCCTCAAGCGCATTACGGAAGCGTGAG
Organism: Ottelia alismoides; assembly: GCA_037367405.1. NCBI lineage: Eukaryota > Viridiplantae > Streptophyta > Magnoliopsida > Alismatales > Hydrocharitaceae > Ottelia > Ottelia alismoides. The sequence continues at coordinate 221,286 of JAZKJV010011229.1, forward strand.
CGTCGTATCAAATACGACGAGGAGCGACTAGTCGCACTAGTTGCTCGATGCAGCGGAATTTAAAAAAATTTTGATATGACGAAACCACATAAATCAAGAACACTTATCGGATCATTTCGTCTAAACCACAAACAAGTAGGATTACCTCTTGAAGCGTGGTTGCGATCGAGTCTCTAAACGAAGAGACCTCCTGTCTCACGTCCGATCCGACGGAGGAGACGCTTGCGAGCGCGGGGATGAACCGCGTGCTTCTCGCAATCCATGTTGATGATCCAAGCGGTGGATCTCCTGATCTCGACACACGAGATCCGACGTCTTCTTCACGAGCGAGGTGCACCGAAGTAGACGGAGATCCACGAGCAGATGATCGGGCAGCATAACGACGGCGCTGCGGCAATGGAGACTTCTCTCTAGGTCATCCATGGTGGACGACCATGAGAGGAAGAGAGATGGCGTGTAGAGAGAAAGAGAGAGAGATATGCTACAATAGCATTGTGTGTGTGTGTGAAGAAGAGCAATGGAGTGCCTCTCCTTTTATAGGGTTTTGGGATCCATGGATCTCAATCCATGGGACATATAAAATCAATGGATGAGATTGATTTATGTCAATCCAATGGTCAAGATTGTTGTTAGTGAAACCAACAAATTTAGATTAAAATATATTTGACAAAATCAAATATAAATCAATCCAAAAATCACATCAATAAATAAGGAGAGAATATAATGGAGATTACATCTCCTTGTATATTAAGGGGGGACGACCACCCATTCCATATAGGAATTGGGTGCCACCCACCATTTTCCTATAGGAGGCAATCTCATGGATTTCCATGAAATTGCATGCCTCCTTGATTTTCTCTCTTATTTATTTCCAACAACTATTTGTTGGGATTTTATTCATCAAAAATAATTCTCAATTAATTTTGGGAATATTGCAATCTTGACATTGAAAAATTGTGAATCATATTCACAACCGAAAACAATATATAATTTACATTGTCAATTAGTTACACAATGTGTATCCAATACACATAATAATTAATCAACAAATATAAATTATAATTAGCTCTCTCTAATACATTATAAATCACATTTATAATATATTATGAATAATTGGATATTGCTATCCACATTATTCTTATCCATGATAATTAAATCATCTTGGATCTCTTTTTCTCATGTGTTCAAATAATATGAATCACATTCACATTATTCACATCTTTGATAATTAAATCATATTCAATTATCTTAGATAACTCTCTTTATAATATAAATCAAATTCATATTAATCATGATAATTAAATCACATTTAGTTATCCATTTTCTCAATGCTTGGATACATATATCAACAATAGAATTATCCATGAACTCCTTCAAGGATAATGCGCTTTCTCCGCGAATACTTGGAGATAAGGACATGACGATTGTATTGTTCCACGTATAGTGACTTGGATATTAAGATCACATCTCAAATCCAGATCACGGGCCTCCCATAGATGCTTGATTAAATCAAGACCGCAAATCTAATCTTCTCATTGCATTTGAATCATATTCAGATCAATGCCCAATAATTGGACCAAGATTAGATTACTTCTCTACTGAGAGGAGTCACTAAAATCCAGACCCGTTTCATCACTCCCTAGGAATGGAAGCGTCATGGTTATACAATCGTTTATGATCACATCACCCTCACGTATTCCCAATACCTGTACATCCTGCATACTGGAAGACTTAGAATAAACTCGAAGTATAGATCAACTTTATACTGTCTACTTCAGGGTTTTATCAGTAAGTTTCTCATTTTGATCATTGGGAGTTGGTATCGATCATATACTTTCCAAATGCATATATCATACCTAGGTCTTGATCATATACTTTCCAAAAGTATATATCAAACATACAAATTCAGTCAAGCTTCCAAAGCGAGACGACCGTGCGCACGGAATTTGATTCTTCCCAATATCTCATGAGTGAGCTCATATCTTTCGGTTCAGTAGTGAACCTGTATGATCCCTTTGAGAGATCGTATTACTCATATGCCCTTATATGCACACCAGCGCGCCGGTGTATAGACCTTGATTCAATCATCAACCTTTTGGTCTGCCAAATGTACATACTCAGACATATAGTAACATATCTATCTCCGGTCAGAGGATGCATGCCTATATCATGACAACATACGATATAGGACTTTGGTTATCTCGATCTCATTAAGTCAACTCTTTGACCTAACTAGTCTGACACCTCCGAATCTCTATTCCTATGTAGAGGACCTGCATCAAGAGGTCGGTCAGATATCGGCCTTTAGAGAAAGGATTGCCATCTCCTTCTCAGGCTGGAGATCATCTCTTAACAATCATTTGATGGTGCTTGATGAGTTCTTAATCCAACTCTTTAGATATTCATCCAAGCACCAGCCTCTATGATTCAATACTTGAATCAACAGCTGTGATCATCAAGATGGCCATGGTACATAACCCTAATTGTACTAAGGGACCTATTATGTAAATTATGTACTCTTCATTTCAGATTAAGGAGTGAATTGCAATAACATTTATTGCATAATGGCTCGTCGTGGGCTCGCATTTCTAACAATCTCCCACTAGCCCAAAGAGCCATTAATGGGCTAATCATTTAAACCCACACTCATGTGACAATCATAAGCTATTTAGAAAATAGCTAGGTAAGTTGATCAGTCACTCTGTTCTCAAGAGTCTACGCCAAGTCCTTTTACGGCACTTGCATACCCCCTAGTAACAGTGCTCGCATCCAATGCGAATGTTGCATCTTATGCAACCAATACTCAATTTTATTATAGTGTCCTTGACACTGTTGCTCGATAATTATTATAACCAATATGTCCATAATCCTGATTAGAATTCCTTCATTCATGGAGATCTCTATCTCCTAAGGTATCTGCAGTTAAGACCCTCATAGATCACTATCTACAAGGTCTTAAACATTTGAAGATAAGACTTTGAGATCTAAGTTTCATCATCTTTTGAAGATATTGTTATTACTGCAACTAAGTGTTTTATTTCCAGAGTAGGATTAGTAACAGATTACTATTCCCACTGCATGGCAGACGTCTGGCTCTTTTGCACATCCAGCATACACTCAGCTTCTCGTAATTGATGCACAAGTGCAAGCAGTTCTAGCATTCACTTCCTCAACTCTTTGAGGTGCTATCCCTTTAGATAGGTCAGTACCACATCTTAAGGGAAGGAAGCTTTTCTTGGAATTTTCTAGAAAATGGAATAAGTCCAAGGTGTACTACTAACGTGTTGGTCCCAATACCCTCTTCTCTTTGCTTCTGAACATCTTCAGAACTAGGATCTAAGAGGTATCCTTGAGATCATATCTCAGGGTATGGAACAACCAAATTATAAAACACTTATTATTATTCTTATATCATTCTAAATGATTAGAATAATATCTATATTTAGCACGATGAACATAATGGCACTCCCACTAAGCTTCACATGGTCCATCAAGATTTTTATCTGAAATCATAACATTTATAATTTCATCAAATCTTATGTTCCAACTACAATAAACTTATTGGAGTCCAAAGATGGAGTTCTTTAGCTAGCACACCTTGCTTTCCTCAACCATGAAGCCCTGGGGCTACTTCATATGAATATCCTCAGAGAGGAATTCATAGAGGAATGCAATCTTGACTCACATCATGAAGATGTCATAGTCAAGTTGTGTAGCTATAGTTAGCAATATTCTGATGGGTTAAAGCAAGGTCACTGGAGAGCAAGTCTCATCGCAAGCGATGTCTTCTCTTCGGTGTGTAGCTTATGGCTACAAACCGTGCTTTGAAGGTCTCTACCTTCTCATCAGGTTCCCTCTTTCTCTTGAAGATCCATTTACACCTTAATGGGTCTTACCCATATAGGTGGATCCTGGAGGGTCCATATACAACACTTGTATATGAAGTCTACATTAGACTTTTATTGCTAACATCCATCTTTTCATGTCATGATCCTCATGAACTTCATCACATGAAGTCCGATCATTTTCAGACTTAACTGATACATGGAATACATCCTCTAACTTATTTGAAGAAGTATTAGTGTTTCATCTTTAAATTATTCTTTTAGTTTCCGATTTCAGGAGCCTCATTATCTTCTCAAGATTAAATGAGTTCCTTTACTTCATTTTCATCTTGATTCTAAAGAGAGTCATCCTCTAAGAATCATATTCTCAAAGATGAGATCTTCTAAGAATCTCAAGGTCATAAAGTAGGTATCCAATACCATCATTTAATTTCCTAATGAAGTAGCACTCTCTGGTGCTAGATTCCAACTTAATCACATGGAACCTTTATTAAGGATATATATAATGTAGTCTCTACCACATATATATATACTTGGAAACTAAGAGATAATTATGCTAAGATTAATCATTGATCAAATCATGTCACACATGATCAATTGTATCTCCCTACAACTCTATTGAGTTAAGGTCCATTAGGAGGATTGAGATAGGAATGATATTCATATCTCCATAAGGTATTTCTTGAATTCATCGAATAGGTACACGCTACCTTGGTTAGATCAAATTCATTTCATCTTCCTTCAAACTTTGGTTCTAAACCAAAATTGTGAAATCTTTGAACATTTCAAAGGTTTCTTAGGTGAAGAGAAGAAATCTCATATCATACACAATCATCAATAGATATCACATATCCATAATGTTTACTATGATATATATGATTCACATACATCAATATGTATAAGATCCAGAATACCTTGACATTTTACATCATTCCCAAGGGAGGGTGTATTGAACATTTCTACTTTTGAATACAATATTCACAAGTATGTAAGATTGAACCTTTAGACAATCTAAAGTTTCATCTCGTATCAGTCTATTGATCACATCAACAGACATATGTCCAAAACATGATGCTAGATCATTATCAAATGATCTTCATCCTCCTATTGATCTTTAATGGTTTATTTTTCAGCATTAAAAATCTTAATGAACCATTCATTAATTTTCTAATTTAGTAGAGTCCACAAGATTTTAGATCACTATCTGAAATATCTCCATCATAACTCTTTATGATAGATTTATTACAGAATTCATGTTTATTTCCAACATTTGGAAATAAATAATGAGTGTATTCTAATATCTAGGTCGTAGAGACATTCTCTAAGACTAAGGGCTCCCACTGAAAATTTGAAGTATATTCATCCGGTGGAAATTATTGCAACAATTGCATCAATTCCAACATGGATGACCATTAAAGCTTAAGATCAAATTTCTAATATTCTGATACAGATGAAACCAATTGGAAGTGTCTTTAGAAGTTTGAGATACAATTATTAGACTTTATCTTATCAAATAAGTAAGTCAATTTCAATGATTATATGTAGATTTTTCTGATGTACTATTCGATTCCTTCTCTAAGAATTCTAGATAGATTTGATAGTCATACTATCAACACATCAATTTATTGCAGTATTGGCATTCATCCAACTCTTTGGATGTCATATGGAAGTCACAGAAGTACAGTTAACTCTTTGACTATATATCTTACTTGGGTCCAACCCATGCTTCCACTGCGCTCCCTTTGTCTATAAGCAACCATTGCTCAAGACCAAGGATCTCTTATGTTAAAATAAAAAATTTCAATATAAGTGTATTTCAACATTTATACAAGCTTGATTTAAGTTCATACAATATGAATATTATGAAGTTTCATGAATGCCAAGAGTATAGATAGTAGAATGATGGCATTCATCGTAACTACATCCATCTAGATTCTTAAAATATTGGTTCAGGTAGGTACTCAAACAATTTGAATACGTCGTCTCTTATAGAGCCACCATTCTGCATGATGCAGAGAACTACATCATTCATGATTAAATGTCGAGAGCACATATGTATGCCAGAACATCTTCTTAGAATTTTATAAGGATTATTTGATAATTACGATCATTATCGACATGTCACTTCAAAAATACATTAGATAAGATCAAGACTTATAGAGACATACCTAGGGTTTTAGTCCTATTCTCTTATTTAATCATCATCCCTCATTATTATGAGGAAACTTGCACATTGCAACCACATACATTATGTGTCCAACTGCAAATACAATATCTAGATCTTGAGTTCAATCCATGATATTTTACTGGTTATTAATGAGTATAAAATTGAGTGGGTTTAATGAAGGATTATCTGAAATAAGAAATTTGCATAAGGGTATATATTTATATATATACATGTTTTACTTTGATTTAGGAATTTTTATATCAAAGTTGTCTTGCCATGTCAACAATGAAAGTTCATTCCCTTTATCACTTTCTATGTAAGAGATATACTTACCATTATATCTCAAGTAAGATCTGGGATCTCCTTCCTTATCTTTGTTGCATCCCAATAATATGAGAACTTACAACTTTAATAAAAAGAAGCGGGAACACATTCCGCCTTGCAAGTCCAACTTGCATCTCCCAATTCGGTCTTTAACACCCGGGCCCACCACCCCTAAGATGATGTTGACCCGTCATTAATTGAACCAACCGTCAACAGCAATACAACTCGCTATGCGCAATCCAATATCGCCCCAATAATATGAGGACTCGATATTGGGGTCACTACGCATACGTCCTTACTCTTTCGAGAAGCGATGAGCCCGATCCAAATGGATCATATGCAGGAGCTGTCACTTTGGACAGGCATCTCCTACATATAATATCTGGCGACGAAACTCTTCGACTTGACGGGAGACCATGGATGTCACTTATGTGATCCTCCATATCATATTCAAATTCTAATTAATTATCATGAATCATATTCACATAATTAATTCTTCCAAGGGAAATAATAACTCTATTCATAATAGAGTGGTTTAATTGGATAAAATTAATTCAATCATATTAAATTAATTATCAATCCAATTTAATCAATCAAACTTGATTGCAATACTTGAATATATATATATGATATTATCTCAAAGTACGTTTTAATTCGTATTTTAATAATTAGAAAATACATCTTGATTTTTTCGGCATTATCCAGACCCTACCTGCTGTCATGGCCAGTACCAACGAGAGTGGGACGGACCACATACACGTTGCAACCCGCTTCCCCAGCGATCTCCGACTAGACACCATATCCGCCTCGGGAAAGGATAATGCCAAATAGATCAATTTGTACTTGAGATGATCATCGGTTCTTCAACCGAAATTATACCATATAGTAATCAAAAACAATTTTTGATTATAAGGAAATTTGCTAGACAAATTCCTAATCCTATTCAAGCAAGGTGTTTGATGATTGTGATTCCAATTATGATTTAGATAAAATCTAATCAATTAATTGGTTGGGTCCAAGTCAATTAAGGAAATAATCATCTTCCAATATTTCTCAAATATTTTCCATAATTATTTCTCGAAATTAACAATTAATTTAATTAATTGACAATCACATGGTTCTTGATTAGGACTGTAATTTCAGCAGTGACCCCCTCTTACCAAAATGAGCATATCTCAATCATATTAAATCCAAATTAGACAAAATCAATTTTCATAGATTGGTAATTTGATTTAGGACAGAACCCAAGTGATGTTTCACGCATTTCGAGGCAAGTCTAAACAGTAATTAACATTTTAATCACGTTCAGATCTACAGCTCTCGCAACAGTGCATACATGTTCATTAAATCAACCATATCTCGAGCATACGAAATCCGATTTACGCAAACTCAGATCCTATGGTTTTCTTATTTAATGGGGAACAAATTCCAAGTATTAAATACGTGTTTAAACAATTTAAACAGTGTCGAATTTATTTACTAAACAGATATGCGAAATCAAATGGGATGAAAACTTTCGCGACCTTAACGAACCCAAGTCCTCCTCGGTTTGCGAATCATATTCGAAACCGTCGACCTATGGCTCTGATACCACTTGAAGGATATGGTTAGATCCTCAAGCGCATCACGGAAGTGTGAGCATCGTATCGAATACGACGAGGAGCGACTAGTCGCACTTGTTGCTCGATGCAGCGGAATTTAAAAAAAAATTCATACAACGAAACCACATGATCCAAGAACACTTATCGGATCATTTCGTCTAAACCACAAACAAGTAATAGGATTACCTCTTGAAGCGTGGTTGCGATCGAGTCTCTAAACGAAGAGACCTCCTGTCTCAAGTCCGATCCGACGGAGGAGACGCTTGCGAGCGCGGGGATGAACCGCGTGCTTCTCGCAATACATGTTGATGATCGAAGCGGCGGATCTCCTGATCTCGACACACGAGATCCGACGTCTTCTTCACGAGCGAGGTGCACTGAAGTAGACGGAGATCCACGAGCAGACGATCAGGCAACATAACGACGACGCTACGGCAATGGAGACTTCTCTCTAGGTCATCCATGGTGGACGGCCATGAGAGGAAGAGAGATGGCGTGTAGAGAGAAAGAGAGAGAGAGAGAGAGATGCTACAATAGCATTGTGTGTGTGTAAAGAAGAGCAATGGGGTGCCTCTCCTTTTATAGAGTTTTGGGATCCATGGATCTCAATCCATGGGACGTATAAAATCAATGGATGAGATTGATTTATGTCAATCCAATGGTCAAGATTGTTGTTGGTGAAACCAACAAATTTAGATTAAAATATATTTGACAAAATCAAATATAAATCAATCCAAAAATCACATCAATAAATAAGGAGAGAATATACATGGAGATTACATCTCCTTGTATATTAAGGGGGGACGACCACCCATTCCATATAGGAATTGGGTGCCGCCCACCTCTTCCTATAGGAGGCAATCTCATGGATTTCCATGAGATTGCATGCCTCCTTGATTTTCTCTCTTATTTATTTCCAACAACTATTTGTTGGGATTTCATTCATCAAAAATAATTCTCAATTAATTTTGGGAATATTGCAATATTGACATTGAAAAATTGTGAATCATATTCACAGCCCAAAACAATATATAATTTACATTGTCAATTAATTACACAATGTGTATCCAATACACATAATAATTAATCAACAAATATAAATTATAATTAGCTCTCTCTAATACATTATAAATCACATTTATAATATATTATGAATAATTGGATATTGCTATCCACATTATTCTTATCCATGATAATTAAATCATCTTGGATCTCTTTTTCTCATGTGTTCAAATAATATGAATCACATTCACATTATTCACATCTTTGATAATTAAATCATATTCAATTATCTTAGATTACTCTCTTTATATTATGAATCTAATTCATATTAATCATGATAATTAAATCACATTTAATTATCCATTTTCTCAATGCTTGGATACATATATCAACAATAGAATTATCCATGACTCCTTCAAGGATAATGCGCTTTCTCCGCGAATACTTGGAGATAAGGACAGGGCGATTGTATTGTTCCACGTATAGTGACTTGGATATTAAGATAACATCTCAAATCCAGATCACGGGCCTCCCATAGATGCTTGATTAAATCAAGACCGCAAATCTAATCTTCTCATTGCATCTGAATCATATTCAGATCAATGTCCAATAATTGGACCAAGATAAGATTACTTCTCTACTGAGAGGAGTCACTAAAATCCAGACCCGTTTTATCACTCCGTAGGAATGGAAGCGTCATGGTTCGTCAATTGTTTATGATCACATTACCCTCAGGTATTCTCAATACCTGTACATCCTGCATACTGGAAGACTCAGAATAAACCCGAAGTATTAGATCAACTTTATACTGTCTACTTCAGGGGTTTATCAGTAAGTTTCTCATTTTGATCATTGGGAGTTGGTATCGATCATATACTTTCCAAAAGCATATATCATACCTAGGTCTTGATCATATACTTTCCAAAAGTATATATCAAACCTACAAATTCAGTCAAGCTTCCAAAGCGAGACGACCGTGCGCACGGAATTTGATTCTTCCCAATATCTCATGAGTGAGCTCATATCTTCCGGTTCAGTAGTGAACCTGTGTGATCCCTTTGAGAGATCGTATTACTCATATGCCCTTATATGCACACCAGCGCGCCGGTGTATAGACCTTGATTAGGTCATCAACCTATTGGTCTGCCAAATGTACATACTCAGACATATAGTAACACATCTGTTTCCGGTCAGAGGATGCGTGCGTATATCATGACAGCATACGATATAGAACTTTGGTTATCTCGATCTCGTTAAGTTAACTCTTTGACCTAACTAGTCTGACACCTCTGAATCTCTATTCCTATGCAGAGGACCTGCATCAAGAGGTCAGTCAGATATCAACCTTTAGAGAAAGGATTGTCATCTCATTCTCAGGCTGGAGATCATCTCTTAACAATCATTTGATGGTTCTTGATGAGTCCTCAATCCAACTCTTTAGATATTCATCCAAGCAGCAGCCTCTATGATTCAATACTTGAATCAACAGCTGTATGATCATAAAGGTGGCCATGGTACATAACCCTAATTGTACTAAAGGACCTATTATGCAAATTATGTACTCTTCATTTCATATTAAGGAGTGAATTGCAATAACATTTATTGCATAATGGCTCGCCGTGGGCTCGCATTTCTAACAGGGGAGTGGTGTGTGGTGGAGGGTCGGCGCAGGCGGCGCGAGGCTAGGGCTTCTGTGCGGGCTCGGGGGCCCCCGCTGGTTTCTCCATTCGGCAGGGGGTGCTTCCGGTGTGGTGCATTGGATCACTGGGCGAGGGCTTGCCGCGGGCCGCTTCGCTGCTTCTCTTGCCGAGGGTTCGGTCACTCTAGGCAGTCCTGTCTGTTGCTGATTCGGGCTGGAAGCATATTGGTTGCTGAGGGCGCTGGGGATGGGGACCTCTTCTTGGCAACTTCAGATGTGGGGTTCGTGTCGAATGCGCTTTTCAAGGGTGATGTGGCGCTGATCTCTCCGTGGCGGGCGTTGGCGAGAGGGCTTTAGGCGCAAGAGCATGCCTTGCTGAGTGGGTCGGCTGAGCGAGCTTTGCAGATGAAGTGGCGGAGGGTCCGGGGACTCCGATATCGCGGTGATGCTAGCTAGGGTGGAGCGAGTTGTGCTCAGGGGGCTGCCGATGAGGGCGAGGTCGAAGGACCGCATCTCGAGCTTGCTGCAGGGTGTTCTTGTGGTGGACTCTGTCGAGACGGCGGGCCATGACCCGGGGCAACCTGTGGACGTTCTGCTTCGGGCTAGGCCGGTTGGCGAGGAGAAGATGGGCTGGTGGGAGGTGGTGTTGGACGGCAGGAAGGTCTTGGTTGAGCTGGTGGCCGCAGATGTCTGGGCGGCTTTGCAGGGGGCTGGGGTGCGTAAGGGGGGCATCTCGGTGGCGGAGTCTGGGTCGGAGGTTGGCGGTGGTGAGGCGGCTCGCCTTTGTGCCGCGCAGGTCACAGGGGTGGGGGCGCTGCCCGTGGAGGGAGGGATTTCTTGTGGGGGGGCGCCGGCCCTCCGACGGGCTTCTTCCTGCTAAGTCGGTGGTTCGCTTTGGCTCCTTTTCTGAGGTAGGGATTTTGAGGGCGGGTTCTTTGTTGTGGGGCCCTGTGGGTGAAGTGGTTGGGGGTTGTGGTGAGGGGGAGGTGGCAGCTGTGTCCATGGGGCTGGAGGGGTGGTTGGAGATTCGCCGGTCCCGGGGGGGGGGGGATTTGGCTGTCGGGGTGCCGCTTGAGGGTGAGCAGTTGGGGGAGGGGCCGGTCCTACTGGTCGAGGCAATGGCGGCAGGTGGGTCGGTGGTGGCGGGAGCGTCATTGCCTCATGCGAGTGTCGCTGCCGGCCTGGGGAGCGTGGTGGGGGCTCCTATCTCGCCTCTGGGGGCCGGTGGTGTGGTTGGTGGAGAGGGCTCTGACCCCCGGTTCGGTTTGGCATATGAGAGGGTGAGTGGCGGAAGGAGAAGGGTGGGGAGGTTGGCAAGGGCGTCGTTGCGGGCGGCGTTGGCGGCGGGAGTTGCAGCTGAGGTTGCTGGCGCGAGGGGCGGAAGTCCCATTGAGGTGAGGAACTGCTTTGCTGCTCTGGATCGGGGAATGGCGCGGCGGTTGGGGGTTATTCCTCCATTGAAGATGGTTGATCGGTTGCCTAAATGAAGCTGTTGTCTCTTAATGTGAAGGGCTTGGGCCGGCCCGACAAGAGGCTCGGGGTGCATAATTTGCTGAGAGAGGCTGGGGCAGATATCTTTATTCTTCAGGAGACAAAGCTGCAGTCGTTGGATGATCAGCAACGAAGGGAGGTGTGTAGGGGTGACATCTTTCAGGTAGCGGTGAAAGAGGCTGAGGGTGCTTCCGAGGGGCTTCTTACAGGCTGGCGGTCCGATTCTTTTGACTTGTTGGGGACTTCCGCCTCCCGTTTTGCTTTGTCGGTGAGGCTACATCGTAGAGCGGATGATCTTTGCCTGTTCGTCACTAACGTCTACGACCCGTGCCGTCAGGAGGATGGCAGATTGGCTGCTGACTTGGATGATATAACGCCTGAGGTGGGGGATGGAGCCTGGATTATTGGTGGGGATCTGAACGTCACCTTGTTCCCGGAGGACAGGCTGGGGGGTGGCGGGGGCTTGGATGCTGGTTCTGCGGACTTGAGGCAGGTGGTCCGCTCTTTGGGCTTGTCAGTGGTGGACGCGGCAGGTTGCAGGTTCACGTGGAGGAATGCGAGGTCCAGGTCCAGGCTCGACAGGTTCCTGGTGTCAGTTGAGGCGGGGGAGCTATTCCCTTTGGCGAGGGCTTGGGCTCTTCCGAGGACGCTGTCTGATCATACCCCGGTTCTTTGGTTTTCCGGCGAGGAGCGCGTGGCTCGGTTTTCTTCCCGGTTTGAGAAGAAGTGGATGTTGGAGGAGGGCTTTCGGGATCTGGTTTCCGAGCATTGGCGGGCATTCTCCGTCTCCGGTTCGGCGGTGTCGCATTTTGCGGCGAAGCTGGCCGCACTCAGGAGGGTCTTGCTGTCGTCTGGGAAGGAGGTCACCGGTAGGAGGAGGGCCAGCCGGGCTGAGGCGGAGGCGGGGATTGGCAAGCTGGATGGGTTGGATGATGACCGGGGTTTGACTCCGGAGGAGGTGGAGGAGAGGACTGCTTGGTTGGAGGTGGTCTACCAGGAGGACAGGAAAGAAGAGGTTCATTGGAGGCAGCGATCGCGCCAGAAGTGGTTGAGGGAGGGTGATGCTAACACTCGCTTCTTCCATTCGGTTGCATCGGGAAGGAGGAGGCGGAGCTTCTTGCATGAGGTGGAGGTGGGGGGGCGAAGGGTTTCGGGGGAAAGGAGCATTGGTGTTTCCTTACGGGAGCATTTTGTAGGGGCCTCGAGGAGGGTGAGGGGGGAGGCTGGTTGGGGGTGGACCGGGCGGGGGTCGGGGGCGTTGACCGGTCAGCAGGTGGGTTTGTTGGTGGCCGACTTTTTTGGAGGCCGAGGTTCGCCGGGCGGTCTGGGATTTGAATGCAGATGGGGCTCCTGGCCTGGATTGTTTCTCTATATGTTTTTACAGGGAGTTGTGGGAGCTATTGAAGGGAGAAATTTTGGAGTTTCTGAATGAGTTCAGGGTTGGCAACTGCGGCTTTGAGAAGGTCAACATGGCCTTGATTTTTCTATTGCCTAAGAAAGAGACCCCAGTGGGTGTTGGAGACTATCGGCCTATATCGATCTCTAACGGCATCTATCTCATTGTGGCCAAGGTCTTGGCGAGCAGGCTTAGCGCTGTTCTCTCAAGTGTGGTTCTTCCTTCTCAGTCCGCATTCATTCCTGGACGTTGTATGGCGGATGGTATTGTGACTGCGTCGGAGGTCTGCCGTGAATGGAAGAGATCTAGGAAGAAATGTGCGATTTGGAAGATTGACTATGCGAAGGCATATGATTGTGTCAGCTGGAAGTTCCTGTGGACGTCGCTTGAAAAGAAGGGATTTCCTCCTCTTTGGGTGGACTGGGTTAAGAGGTGTGTCACTACGTGCTCTTGCTCGGTGCTGGTCAATGGAAGTCAGGAGGGAGGCTGGTTCCAACCGCAGAGGGCGGTGCGCCAGGGATGCCCTCTTGCTCCCCTTTTGTTTGTTTTGGTTGCGGATTGTCTTGTGGTTTTATTTCCGCGGGCAGTGGAGGAAGGTTGGTGTGAGGGGTTCACGTTGGGGGACATCTCCGTCCCGGTTTTGCAATATGCGGATGACACACTGATTTTTTTGGGGGGGACGGAGGCTCAGAACCACAATGCTGCTGTCCTGGTGGACGTGTTTGGTTGTCTTTCTTGCTTGCAGATCAACAGGCAGAAGTCTGTTCAGGTAACTCTTGGGATGCAGGAGGACGAGAGGATCCGGTTAGCTGAGTGGACGGGCTTCCCCCTTGGTACATTACCCATCTCCTACTTGGGTTTGCCTTTAGTCGACGACAGACTGAGGAAGTCCGACTAGGACTGTGTTCTTCGGAGGTTGGAGGAGCGGATGGAGGGGTGGAAGGCTGTCACTTTGTCCAAGGGCGGGAAGCTTACCCTGCTCAAACATGTTCTTTCTGCGATTCCGATTTTTTTCTTCTCTACCCGCTTGATGCCTGTTGGGGTTAGAAAGAAGGTGGAGGGTTTGATGAGATCTTTCTTCTGGTCTAGTAGAAAGCAGGATAAGAAGGGGTTGCACCTGGTGGCTTGGAGGGATCTTACTCTACCCGTTTCCGAGGGCGGGTTGGGGGTCAGGGATGTGGATTGTTTGAACAGGGCATTGCTTGCGAAGTGGGTCGTGCGCATCTGGGGCCCGTCGGACTTACTGGTGGTGCGGCTGCTGAGGAAGATTTATGGGGTCTCGGGCGCGTCGGTGGCGGCGAGGCGACGTCATGAGTCTTCGCTGTGGAGTGGGGTCCGGGCGGCACTGCCAGCTATGGGGCCTCTTCTTCGCCCGCGGCTGGGAGATGGGCTTCTCTTCAGATTTTGGCATGATGACTGGACGAGAGAGGGGCCCTTGGGGCTCCGTTTCCCTAGGTTGGTGGCGTTGGTTGTGGACAAGGAGGCGCGGGTGGCGGAGGTGGTGGACTCTGGTACTTGGGCTCCGAGGTTCACTGCGGTTCTGTCTGAGCAGAGGATGCATGATTTTTTGCAGTTGCTTTCGGATGTTCCCTCTGCCGGGGAGTTGTCGGGGGAGCCGGATTGTTTTAAGTGGGTGGAGGGTAAGTTCTCGGTTAAGAAGGTGTACCGGAGGTTGTGTGCTGGAGGGATGGAGCATGACGAGGACCTATGTATGGACCTGAAGATTATTTGGGTGGCAAAGATTCCTATCAGGGTTAAGGTGTTCCTCTGGTGTCTGCGACGGGGTCGTCTGTGTGACAAGGTCAGAAGGGGAAGGTTGTTGGGCGCGACGGACGTTCATTGTAACAGATGCACTGATGGCGTGGAGGACGCGAATCACATCTTCTTCGGTTGCAGGTTGTCGGTGGACGTCTGGGAGTCCTTGGGGTTGCCATGGGTTCAGTCTTCCTGTGCGAATCTTTTTTGGGATCTATTCGGGCGGTGGGAGTCGGCTCCACCGGTGATGTTTCCAGAGTTTTTGCGGTTCTTTGGGCTATATGGCTTGGTAGAAATGATGCCATTTTCAAAGGGCAGCGTTTTTACTATGAGAATGTGGTGGCGCAGTGTAACGCTTTGTACAACTTCTGGGTATCCGGATGATGTATCTTTTTGCATATCAATGAAATTTGCGGTGTGGTGACTCCCATCTTGGGAGTGCTCCCCCTTGCTTTTCAAAAAATGTTTACAATTATACATATATATACTTTTGATGGGTGTCCCAAGGTGGGATGTTACCTGTTTACATTTAAAAAAAGTCACTTCCTCTCCACAATGACTCTCCTAGATGAGGGGGGGGGGGAGTTAAAGGCTCAGTCAAGAGGCACCATCCACATTTGCTCTTCTTCCATCTTCAATCAATACTGGGTGCAATTAGAAGGCTCTAACTGCTTCGATTTTTCATTAGGTGTATGGCAACCATACCACTGATATTCGAGAATGTAATTGGAGATCTCGAGCGAATCCAAGCTACAACGGAGCTTGTCGCATGCGAAGATTGGTGGGGGGGGAAGTCCCACCCTTTCTGTCTTCTTCTTGGATTCGTCGGTTGAATTTTAGATGTCTCAGGTGGCGATCCACATCTTCTTCTTGGAGCTACCAAAGTCGAAGATTCTGATCTCCATCGAGAACATCCAACATATCCACCTTTTTAAGCTTCGCGGATTAGAGGAGAGAGGAAGGTGGGGGGAGTGTTAACAATGTGAGCCCGAGGCGAACCATTCCTACAATAATTGTTATTGTAATTAATGATTTATCAATAAAAGTTATTGATTATGTTTCACTCCCTTTCTGATATTGAATGAATGAATGCACTATAAGGTCCCTCTGTACAATTAGGGTTATGTACCATGGCCAACTTGATAATCATACAACTGATGATTCATTGATTGAATCATAGAGGCTGATGCTTGATGAATATCTAAGGAGTTAGATAGAGGACTCATCAAGCATAATCAATGATTGACAAGTAGTGATCTCCAGTCTGAGTGGGAGATGGCAATCCTATCTCATTAGACTGATATCTGATCGACCTCTTGATGCAGGTCCTCTGCATGGGAATATTGATTCGGAGGTATCAAATTAATTGAGTCAATGAGTTGACTTGACGAGATCGAGATAACCAAAGACCTATGATGAATACTGTCACATCACAGGCAAACATCCTCTGACCAGAGACAGATATATTACTATATGTCTGAGTATGTACATTTGGCAGACCAATAGGTTGATGGCCTAACCAAGGTCTATATACCGGCGAGCTGGTGTGCATGTAAGGGCATATGAGTAATATGATCTCTCAAAGGGATCATACAGGTTCACTTGTGAACCGGGAGACATGAGCTCACTCATGAGGTATTGGGATTGACCAAATTCCATGCATGGTCATCATGCTTTAGAAGCATGATATGAATTTGAAGGTAAGATATATGCTTTGTGAAAGCATATGATCTATATCATATCCCAAGGACCAAGATTGAGAAACTTGATGATCAGACTATGAAGATAACAGTGTAAAAGTGATCTATATCTTCAGGATGATCATAAGTCTTCCAGTATGCAGGATGTACAGGTATTAGGAATACCTGAAGGGTGATTTGATCATAAACGATTGTATAACCATGACACTTCCATTCCGAGGGAGTGATGAAAGAGGTCTGGATTTTAGTGACTCCTCTCATTAGAGAAGTGACCTAATCTTAGTCCATATACTGGACATTGATCTGAATGAGATTCAGATGCAATGAGAAGATTAGGTTTACGGTCTTGATTTAATCAAGCATCTATGAGAGGTCCATGGGATCTGGATTTGAGATGTGATCTCAATATCCAAGTCACTATACGTGGAACAATACAATCGCCCTGTCCTTATCTCCAAGTATCTGAAGAGTAATAACATTGTTCTTAAATGATTTAAGAATAATTCCATAAGATCTAAGCAAAGAGAAGTTGATAATTAAATGTGATTTAATTATCATGATGTATGAGAAATTATCCAATGTGATTAAATGTGATTTAATTATTATGGATAAGAATAATGTGGATAGTAATATCCAATTATTCATAATATGTTATAAATATGATTTATAATATATTAGAGAGAGTTAAATATAATTTATATTAGTAGATTAATTATTAATGTGTATTGGATACACATTGTCTAATTAATTGAAATTATAAATTACATTTAGTTTTGGGTTGTGAATACGATTCACAATTTTCCAATGTCAAGATTGCAATATTCCCAAAATAATTGAGAATTATTTTTGGTGAATAAAATGTCAACAAATAATTGTTGGATAATAAGTTGAGAGAAAAACAAGGAGATATGCAATCTCATGGAATCCATGAGATTGCCCTCCCATTAGGAATGGAGGGGGCGACACCAAATCCCTTATGGGATTGGTGGCCGTCACCTCCCTCCAAAGGGGAAGGTGTTTTTCCTTTGTTCTCTCTCTCCTTATTTGTTTGGTTTAATTTGGTATTAGTATATATTTGATTTATCAAATATATTTAATCAAAATTAAATCACAAATTGTTGGTTTTTACCAACAACAATCTTGACCATTGGATTGACATAAATCAATCTCATCCATTGATTTTATATGTCCCATGGATTGAGATCCATGGATCCCAAAACCCTATAAATAGAGAGGCATACCATGCTCTCTCTTTACATGCTATTGTAGCACACAATTCTCTCTCTCTCTCTTTCTCATACTCAACAACCCTCTCTCTCTCTCTCTTCTTGGTGGCCGTCCACCTTGGTGGAGAGAATCGTTGACGCCCGCGCCATCGTGTTGCCGCTTCGACACTCTATGGTTCTTCGTCTACTTGGAGTGCTTCACTCACGAAGGAGAAGTTTGATCTCGTGCGACGAGATCAGGAGCAACCGCGCTTGGATCAACTTGGATTGCGAGGACACCGCGACTCATCCCCACGCTCGCAAGCCGTTACTCCGACGATCGGACTTGAGACAGGAGGTCTCTTCTCTTAGAGACTTGATCAACCACGCTTCAAGAGGTATTGCCTTATACTTGTGGTTATAGATGAAACGATTTGAGAATGGTTCTCGGATCATGTGGTTTCATCGAATAAAAAATTTTTAAATTCCGCTGCACCGAACAACTAGTGCGAGTAGTCGTTCTTTGTCATATCCGATACGACGATCACGCTTCCGTGATGCGCTTGAGGATTTCTCCATATCCTTCAGGGAGGATATCGACGGAGAGAGGGAGGTGGTATATGGAAGTTGGGGGAGGATGTGGTTAGATTAACTCATGAACAACTCATCTAGAAAACTCGAATAAAGTTAAAATTGACGGCAAAGGTTGCAGTGTAGGACGGAAAAATGTTAAGAAAATAATGAATTGATTATTTTGAGAATCATATGGCTATATTGAGAGGAGAACCCTATAGGGCAAATTATATAAGTGAGATATAATAATATAAGAATACAAAATAATTCTCAACACTCCGCCTCAACATGGAGCATGAATGTCATCATGCTCAGCTTAGAACACCTCTGGAATGATCCTCTGGCTAGGGTTTTGGTAAAAACATTTGATGTTTATTCCCCTAAGTTGACATGGGAAGTAGAGATAAAACCCTTTGTAACATATCTTGTGTGTAATGGCAATATACGTCAATGTGTATGGTCCTCTCATGAAAAGGGGAATTGTTGGCAATGAATAGAGCAACATAGTCGTCGCAAAGCAATTGCATGGGAAGAGTCGCATCAATAACTAAGTTCGTCAGAACGGATCTGACCAACTTCATCTCAGTGCTCCCATGCACCATAGCTCAGTAGCCTGGCTCGCCAGTAGATATAACATTCACGGTATGCTTCGTACTTTTCAATGAGACTAAAAAAATCCCTATGAAAACAATAAAATTAAAGGTAGACTTCATGTGTGTAGGGCATCCTGCATAGTCAGCATATGCACATTCTCTGATGGGAAGACATGTCCCTCTGCTAAAAATCAACTTTATACATGGGGAAGACTTCAGATACCTTAGGATCATGTGAACATCATCAATAGTCAGCATCTTGTTCATTACAAAGGAGATATATGGTTTGATAATAGTGACGTAGAAGTGTTTACATCAAGCTCATTGTATCTCTACTTGCCTACCTCATATGTATCATTATCATAGATCTTAATGATGTGGGTCCATAGGAGGTAAGTCTAGGTGTGCCTTCCCTATTTCTAGGAGAATTGTAATATACTTCCATTGTGTCATCATAAGACCTCTCTGGTTCCCAAAAACTCAAGCCTAAGAAAGTGTCGTAGTTCACCAAGGTCTTGATGAAAATATGCAGTCCAAGTAACGCTTTAGCCTCACCGATACCTTGTAATTCATCTCCTGTAACAATAATGTCATCGTCATAAATCAGAATGTCAACACTACCTCTCTTTGTCCCATGTACAATGAGTGGGTTATCTGTAATTAATCTCTTGAATCCATGCTACTCTATCAAGTCTGTGAGCTTATAAACCATGCTTTAAGACTCTACTGAGGCCATAAATAGCCTCATGAAGTCCGCATATCTTCTAACACTCACCTCACAAGCAAGCTTTGGTGGTTTCTACATATAGACTTCCTACTGCAGGTCTCTATATAAGAAAGCATTCTTGACATCGAGTTGGAAAAGTAACCGGTCTCATATCATTGCAATGGAGAGGATGATCCTCAGAGTAGAATGGTGAGCCATGGGAGATAAAATTGTCCTGATAGAGACTGAGTGAACTCACGTGCCACAAACTAGGCCTTATTGTGATCAACACAATCGTCTGCTCTCTGCTTTACTGTAAAGATCCATTTGCAACCGACCACAGAAGCCCATGTTGGGGTAGTAACCAAACTCAATGTGCCATGTGACTAGAGTGCAGCCATCTCATCCTCCATAGCAAGACGACAATGACTGTCTTGTATAGCCTCATTATATGTGTGTGATATCTATACGGATGATAGCCCCACTACAAACATCTTGAAAAACTCCGAAAGACATATCAAAGATACATGTGCTACAAGAGGGATCCAATTACTCATCTCTACATATGACGCACACTCCAACAAATATTGTAAAGCCTTGAGGAGATATTATGTCCTTAAGACATCTAGCATAGTCTACATATGCACTAGACGTGATAGCAAAAGATGTCCCTCTACTAAATAACAATCCTATACCTGGAGAAGATTTCCGATACCTCAAGATCATGTGAACTACATCCATGTAGGCATGTCTTGGTTACTCAATAAATTGGCTAACTCTGTTCACTACAAATGAGATATATGACCTAGTAATAATCACATATAGGAGCTTCCCAACAAGCTCCATGTATCTCTGCTTGTCCACTTCCTCTATATCATCATCATATAGCTTCATGCTAGCATTCATAATGTGGTGGTAGGTCTGGAATTTTCCATGTTTGCCTCTGAAAGGAAATCTATTGTAACATCTGAATCCACACAAACCCGAACCCGACTCGATTAGGGTCTGTTTAACCCAATGAAGTTGTCAGTCGGCATTAGATGACTCAAATCGATCATAATATCGCGAATTAAAAGTCGTTCGGATGAAATCGATCAAAAATTGATCGCATCATAATGCATGCCTCGGAAAAGCTACGACACAAATTCAGAAACCGCAAAACGAATCGAGACCATCACTAAATCCGATTCGACGAAATAAGACCAACATAATCGACCGTTCGTCAATCGGAAATCGTTTGTTATTTTTAAATCACAAAATTTAACCCCAAACCGAAATCGTTTCTCGAAAAATTCGGGGATCCAAACCCGATAAAAAAATGCGAATATTATACTAATTTTGATCTTCATTTAGAGACGATCAAAACAAGTTCTTGCGCATCGAAATCCGAGACTCGAGGTGTGCATACGGTCAACTTTAAGTATGTCAAATAAATATAGAGCTTGGTTTTTTAAAAAAAAGGGATTTTATCACTTGTGCCCCTCTGAGATATCACAATATCAGTTATGCCCCTATCTTTTTGATAATATCAGTTGGGCCCCTCACTTCTTTCTCCGTCTTCAGTTGTGCCCTTCCGTCAGATTGACCGTCAAAAAATTGAAATAACCATAGTTTACTCAAACCATGGGTTGGTTAACAGGGGTATTATGGTCAGAATAAAATCAAATGAGGAGGAAGGTTGGGGAGAAGGTGTGAGGCTGTGGAGGAGGTGCGGGCTGGCGGCAAGGGCTAGGGAGGTGCGTGGCTGCGGGAGGAGGTCGGCTTCACGGCGTGGCTGCGGGTTGCAGTGCTGGGCAGGGGTGAGGGGGAGCAAGGGGGTGGCGCCGGGGAGGGGAGGAGGTGCGGGGCTGGGAGGGGCCGCAAGCCTAGGGGGAGGGGGAGCAGGGGGGGTGGCGGGCTGGGAGGAGGGAGGTTGGGGCGGAGCTCCTCTCCTCCTCTCCTCCTCTCTTCTGTCGTCACGTCAGACCGAAACTAGGATTGCACATGGCTCGCTTTGGACCCATTGAATGGGAATTTCATCTCACATAGATCCAGTGGACTTGCAATATACATCACCGGATTAAAAATTAGTTCGATTTGGATTTGACTGCCAACGCCAAATCCAATTAGATTTTTTAATAATGTTTTTCGGTTTTTGTCAAGCAGGCCAAAATGTTTCATTTCATTACTAATTAAGTTATTTAGTCCTTAAAGATACTCAATTTCAACATTTTTCAACAGAATTGGTATAATTTCCTTGTTCTTTCAACCGCATCTTTTCAAACTTGAGGAACCGCATCTGGAACATCTCCATTTCATGCGCAATCATTTCTTGCAGGAACTGCTGCTTCGATCCTCCATGGATTCCATATTCCATGTTGGTTTCCGGGTGGATCTAGAGACATTGACGGGATCCACAAGGAGTTCACGAGTGCCTTCGAGGACGCGAGCTACTGCACCCTGCTGCGCTACCTCTACATCACCTGGAAGATCAAGCGCTTCCTCAACATCGGCTCTGAGGCCAAGCTGCACGCAGCACTGAGCGAGACGCTCAGGCTCTATCCTGGAGTACCCATGGAGGACCGGCAGGGGGTGGGGGGAGGTCGGGGTGGCAGGGAGGACGGGGCAGAGGGGCGGCATGGGGTGGAGGGAGGTCGGGCCGGTAGGGAGGTCGGGGCGGAGGGGCGGCAGGGGGTGGAGGGAGGTCGGGGCGGAGGGGTGGAGGGAGGTCTGGGCAGCAACAGGTGGGAGAGGAAGAAGACGGGAGAGGATGTGAAGGGAAGAAGAAGACAGAGGAGGAGAAGGGAGGAAATGACATTTCAATCCATTTTTTAAATTTAATTCCTGATGTGTCCCAAAAGATAACGTCCGTTTACGTTTGGGATGGACGGAAACTAACCCGAGGGGTACAAGTGATAGATTTGCAAGAAGTGAGGGACACAACTGATATTACCAAAAAGATAGGGGTATAACTGATATTGCGATATCTCAAAGGGGCACAAGTGATAAAATCCCTAAAAAAAATTAATAAAATGTTATTTTCTCTGCTGTAACAGACTGCTATAGCCATACCAAGTGGCTGTCCAATCTCTTCCCACTTGGCTCTTCATTCTCCACCCTTTGGCTTCATTTTTTTCACACTTGTCAACAATTTAAGACTTCCTTCCCCTTATATATCACCAAGAAACCTCACTAATTTCCCCCCAAATCTCCAATAACTCCAGCCGTAACCCTTCCTCCTTCTCTATCTTTTTCCTCAAATTCTCACTCAATCTCAACAAGAATAAGCTCCAACCATCTTCCTTGTTGCTGCTGCAGTCCTCCACCTGTTGCTATTCCTCTTCCCCTCAAGCTTGTGGTGCATTGGAGCTAAAGTTGATAATTTAGCAGCTGATTAAGCTACTGCTACAGACCAAATCTTACATATCTTCCATTTCAATGCCACAAGGTACTTCCCCTTCCCCTTATTGCTTCCATACATGAGATGTATTCCCATTATCTTCTCCTTTGAATGTTATTTCAGAAATTAAGGAAGTAGAGGGGGGCTGTTATATATATACACATAAATTTAAGAATCAGCTTTCTGGATGGTTGATATTCTAGTTACAATTTAGATAAAAAATTCTGATCTGGTGTGAATGTTTGCCGGACTTTACAACAATTAGTTTCAGAGTTTGCTTAAGGGATAATGCCTTGTAGTTATTGTTTTCAAATGATTATTCCAGAACCAAGCACATATACATCTTAAGGGCCTTTACACTAATATGGAAATTGATGTGACTACATGTGGTCTTCCTCTGAAACTTGTAGTTGTAGTAGTTCAAGTAGGTTTTAGGATAGTCATCAAATACATTTGACCATGTAAATTTCTTACGCAAAGAGGTAAAAAAATGTTTTGGAAATGGCTAAGTTCATCATATTTTCTTAGCAGGATTCTCTAGTTTTGGTAATTTCATACTCTGGGAAAATAGAGATGAGAAACAATCGATATCTTGAGTGGATGTAAGGGGCATCAAATTGGCATATTCTGATTCTCAATATTGCATTAAAAAAATTAAAAATCTACAGTATTTAAGGGCTTGATCTATTATGTGGTGCGAACTCATCTAGATGTACTCTTAATGTGATTCAAAATAATGGACTAGTGATTTAGAGTTATGGGGATTTATTTTATATTTACGGATTAGTTGAAGTATTCTCCCATCTGGATTATGTTGTTTATCCTTCACTTATATATATATATATAAATGACATACATATATAGACGAAAATGAGGGAGTAATTCACAGAAGGGTGTAGAAGGGTGAATGTGCAAGATAATTGCCACAGCAACATCCGGTCATTTTATTTCTTAAAGGCGAATTTGATAGGATGCTGCAAGCGTGTTGAGATTTACATCTTTTGAAGTTCTACAAAGAAGATTCAACTTAGGGAGGGTGCTTGAATATTTTTTTATATATAAAACTAGGTATAGGTAAATATTGCTGAAAATTCACTTCAAATTTTCATCCTTTTACCACATGGAAAGGAATCTGTATAACCACCCCTAAAAGAGAGTCGAGTAATGGACTCGAAGGTCTAGATGCTATAGTACCACGGGGTTATACTTGATAATCATAAAGCATCCATAAGACTTTCTTAAGTGGGTATAAGCTTAAAGGGAAAATTAATTGGAGGACTAAAGTAAAAAAAATGGTTAGAAAGAAAGGTGAAGATCATTGTTAATAACAATCTTCAATCAATTGGTCCTTGAATATGACTTACCTTATATACATAAAGATAAGTTGTGACAAATACCAAGCTCGGTAAAGTCAATCATAGAAGAAATTGGGAAAGTATTGAGCGGATAAATAAGTGAGTTGATATTAAATCAATGATATTAGTCAATGATGCTGGTCATGGTGACCCTTACACCTGGCTGTGCGAGGGCGCGATTACCCTCAACTGGGCGGGAGATAGGAGGCCCAGTTAGGGCAGTGGCCGCCACGTGCGCGGGTCTAGGATCCCAGTCCTTTTCATGTTTTTTACGCGAGCTCGCAGTGTTTTTACGTCTCGTTGGGATCTCGACTTTTGACCAGTTCTGATGACCCTTTGTTTTAGGATACCCATGTGGGGGATCCTCGGTTTTAGTCTTTTGTACGAGCTCGTTTGCCCGTTATCGGTCAGGCTGTTTTTCTAGAGTGACTTTTCCGAAAAGTCTCTCCCACCCGTCTCTGGGGTGTAGTTTTGGAGTAGATCTTTCCCTCTATTAGACCGCACTTCTAATTAGAGGGCGACACGGAAGAGTCCTTTTATAAGCTACCTACCGCTCGAGTTTTGTTTACTTTCGTCAGCAGACTTAGGCGATTCTACATCCAAACCATCCAATTTTACATCTAAGTCATCTATTGTTACATCTGAGACAGTTGTCGTTGAGGTTTGAAAGAGTTACAATCAAAGTTGAGTTGGTTCGAAGTGACTATAATAAGATTTGATTAAAAATCTCTATAAGCTAGTGGACGTGTTGGGAACTTAGTTAAGATGCATTATACAACATCGCATGCCTACGGAGGCACACTAACCCTAAAGCATTCCCAACGTCTCATAGTATGAGGTTGCACACTGACCAAGACCACAGACTATCCACTGGACTTAAAAATTTAATAAATCATTAAACCTTTCCAATCCACAAACATGATATCTTAACAAGATGAGAATATATACATACACACATACATTTATGAACAATCAATTACAAAATAAATATGTTGGATATGAGAAATGTTGGGATAATGGGTGATCATGGGAGGTGCTTACAAGCAACTTGAAAATCTTTTTACGTACGCAAGTAGATATACATTTTAGTTGTTCATGTCTTTGTACTTGCTTGCTTTTGAACATATTAAGTGCCTATTTATTTTTTTAAGTTTTTAGGAGGTACCCGCGCCTGCTGATGCCTCTTCTTCCGAACATATTTTGGCAAGCAAAGAACCTCCTACTCAGTAGCTATTGATGACATCTGGTGACCGCATATAAACCATACGGCATGTATCTTTTGTTTCAGTTTTTAGTTCAGATTATGATGTAATATGCTTCTTTCCTCTTAAGTCATAAATTTTTAGATCTACATGTACACTGTAATACATCCTTTTGTTATATGTAATATTATATAGAATTGAATGAATGTTGGTGGCACTTCTTCTTGACAATGTGGTTTATTAATTGAATGTGAATGACATGACAAAAACGCGCAAAATTTCCTCATATTTTCAGTAGCTTGTGCGATCTCTAGCGAATAAAATTCCGCGAAAGTGTTGTTAACGGGTATCCAGATCCAGGAGGGTTCACATTTTGGTATCAGAGCAGTGGTACCCCGATACGGACATTCGAAGTATTTCAATTCCGATCGCATTAAGTTCTCGGATATCGACAGTCTTCTGACTTGTCGTGAGTCCGAGAAAGGAAATATGACATTCATATTCAATTACCACAGAAGTCACCAATTTCATTACTTTTCATATTATATCTTAAGAAGAGAAAAAGCATATATGATATGTATCTACGAATGGTAATTTTATGACTAAATATGGTTCTTATGCAGAGCCATGGCATCTCGACCAGGAAAGGAGACGACTGACCAGCTGGTTCGCATACTGACTGCTCTCACCAACCTTCAGCAGCAGCAAGCTGCTATGAGAGGCCAGCAGGACCAGATTCTGGCTCAGCAGACCGAGATTGCCGACAGACAGACATGCATACAAAGAGATGAGGTTTGAGGACCTATCAGATTTCGCATACCATCCATCTCAAGATGGAACACGGTTACACCACGAGTACTCTGCTATCCACAAGCATCAGTCCATTTTCACTTCCTACCAGCGGGTCAATGTGCCCTTATTCGAGGGCACAAGGACATCAGATGTGGCAGAGCAGTGACTCAAGAGAGTGATGAAGGTGTTGAGGATGATATGCACGCCACGAGACTCGTGGCTATCTTTCATGGAGTACTCACTGACACATTTTGCGGAGAGATGGTAGGATGCAATGGTTTTTGAGCTAGGTCGCGAGCCCACATGGGAGGACTTCGAGACACGATTCAGATCCCACTTCTTTTCTGCGAAGTGGAAGGAGTCCCAGTGCCGACTTTTTACAGAGCTTCGTCAGGGACGGATAGCAGTTAGAGACTACTTCGTCAGATACATTGAGCTGTCTCGACATATACCAGCAGCTGGCGCTTTTCCAGAGGAGAATCTGGAAATGTTCATTAGAGGTTTGCGAGAGGAGGTGCAGGAGAAACTGGTTGGATTACATATCACTTCCATCTCTGAGGCTACTGATGCAGTGGATAAATTCAAGGACATTAGAGAGAGACGTTTCGGGAGCTCGTCTAGAGCAGCGCCTCGACCACAACGATCTTTTAGGCCGATTCGTCGACCATTTCAGCAGCAGTCAGCCAGACGATTCCGTCCTACAGGATCAAAATTTTCAGGCAGTGCTCGCTCATCTCCGTCGACTACCTTAGGAGGAGCACTTTCTGGATGAGGCACAGAGTCCGCTCGACTATCTGGGTCGCAACGAGCAGATAGACCCCCAGCAGGACCTGCTCGGAGCACAGACACAACCACTACATCTACTCGACCAGTCTGATGTTATCGATGTCACGAGTGGGGACATTACCAATTACAGTGCCCACAAGCTTCTGGTGAGCCTCAGCTACAGCCTTCGCAGTCACAGTTTCAGGCACAACGTTCAGGAAGTTTCCGTGGTAGGAACTCCAATTTCAGGCGACAGCAGTAAAGACAGACGCAGAGTATTGCAGGATCCAGTACTGCACCAGCTAGGTAGGGGCAGTTACATGCAGTTACTTAGGTGCAAGCACGTTCAACAGCTACGGTGGTGAAAGGTATGGTCTCAGTCTTGGACTGACCTTTCCATGTTCTATTTGATTCTTGTGCAACACATTCGTTTCTTGCTTCGAGGATACTTGCTTCTTTAGGCAGAGTCGCAGAGATTCTCTTCTCCATATCACATCTGAGGGTCAGGTGGTCAATTGTTCGTCATTTCCCTGATAGTCAGGCACTTGCCCGTACTGATTGGTGGTCACAGATGATCGCAGATTGTCTACTCCTACAACTTGATGAGTTCGACTTGATTTTGGATATGGATTGGTTATCTGTTCATCATGCACTTTTTGATTGCTTTAGGAGGACAATTGTCTTCAGGATTCGGGATTTACCCGAGTTTACTTTTAAGGTACTTTACATGATTCCAACATGCAGTACTTTTCAGTATTGCGAGCTCAGCGACTTGTTGATCAGGGTTGTGATTCTTATCGAGCATTTGTTCGAGAGGTATCTGATCATGAGTCAATGACACAAGACATCCGAGTAGTATCAGACTAC
Organism: Ottelia alismoides; assembly: GCA_037367405.1. Classification (NCBI taxonomy): domain Eukaryota; kingdom Viridiplantae; phylum Streptophyta; class Magnoliopsida; order Alismatales; family Hydrocharitaceae; genus Ottelia; species Ottelia alismoides. Next base: position 249,643 of record JAZKJV010011229.1, read on the forward strand.
CCAAATGTTTCCCTGATGAACTAACAGGATTACCTCCTGAGAGAGAGAGAGATTGAGTTCAAGATCACATTGCTACCAGATACACAACCGATCTCGATGGCTCCTTATCGCATGGCACCAGTTGAGTTGAGAGAGATGAAGATGCAGTTGGAGGAGTTACTTGACTTGGGATTCGTGAGGCCGAGTACTTCATCATGGGGGTGCTTCGGTTTTATTCATCAGGAAGAAAGACGGATCGATGAGACTATGCATCGATTACCGGCAATTGAATAAGAGAACTGTTAAAAACTGTTATTCTTTGCTGCGTATTGTGATCTATTTGATCATCTTTAGGGATCTTCGGTTAGGGATCTTCGGTGTTCTCGAAGATCGATCTTTGTTCAGACTATCATCAGCTGAGAATACGAGAGTCAGATATTCCGAAGACAGCTTTCAGTACTCGTTATGGACACTACGAGTTTGTGGTGATGCCATTTGGGCTCACCAATGCACCTGCAACATTCATGTATATGATGAATCGGATCTTCCGTCCATACGTGGACAAATTTGCAGTGGTGTTCATTGATGATCTGCTCATCTACTCACGGAATGAATAGGATCGTACGAATGATCTACAGAATATCTTGGATACATTACGGGTGCACAAGCTATATGCCAATTTGAGCAAGTGTGAGTTCTGGTTATCCCAGATCCCATTTCTTAGGTATGTTATTTCTGGAGCAGGCATCGCAGTTGATCTTGCGAAGATTGATGGAGTTATGTCTTGGCAGCAACCTAAGACTGTCACGCAGATTCGAAGCTTCCTTGGGCTAGCGGGTTATTACAAATACTTTGTCAATGGATTTTCACGCATTATTCTCCCTCTGACACGATTGACGCAGAAGGGAGTTCCATTCATTCGGGATGATTCATGTGAGTAGACCTTCAAGACACTGAAGGAGAGATTGACTACCATGCCTATTCTAGCTCTTCCTTCAGGTACTCAGGAATATGCAGTCTATACAAATGCATCTGGAGAAGGTCTGGGAGCAGTGTTGATGCAGAGAGGACATGTGATTGCTTACGCATCACGACAATTGAGACCGCATGAGCGGAATTACCCTACGTATGATTGAGAGTTGTCATCAGTTGTCTTCGCCTTAAAGATCTGGCGTCACTATCTATATGGCGTGAACTTCGAGATTTTCACTGATCACAAGAGTCTGAAGTACATCTTTGATCAGAGGGAGTTGAACATGAGACAACGCAGGTGGCTCGAGTTACTGAAAGATTATAATTGCACGATCTCTTACCATCCCGGTAAGGAAAACATGGTGGCTGATGCACTTAGCAGGAAAGCGCATACAAAATGTACGACAAACTTGCTATACACGTGGGATATGCTCACAGCTTTGACTGATCAGCATCCTCAGGAGAGCGTCTCCATTTCTACCGTCGTACCTCCACGATTCAGCTGTTTGTGGGATCGCATCATCGAAGGTCAGAAGACAGATCCTTGGATTCGAGATAGAAACATGCGCGCCGTCAAGGAGGAAGTTGATGATTTTGTTGTGGCTTAATCTATTTTATGGAAGGCAGGAGAGGTTGTTGTGCCCAACGACGAGCAGTTGTGTAGAGATATTCTCGATGAGGCATACAATTCATGATTATCCATTCATCCTAGCAGCACGAAGATGTATCGTGATTTCCGTCGACATTTCTGATGGGATGGAATGAAGTGCGATGTAGCGCAACATGTCAGCAGATGCATGACCTCTCAGATGGTTAGGTCGAGCACAGGAGACCACCAGGATTACTGTAGTCTCTCCCCATTCCCGAGTGGAAGTGGGAAAGCATTTCTATGAATTTCGTCACGGGTTTGCCGAAGACATCAGGTGACCATAATTCCATTTGGGTCATTGTTGATAGGTTGATTAAGTCAGTCCATTTCATACTTGTCAATACGACTTACACTCCATCCATATTAGCCAAGCTCTATGTGTAGAATATCATTAGGCTACATGGTATACCACGAGAAGTGGTGTCTGATAAGGATTCGAGGTTTACTTCGCACTATTGGCATCAGTTCATGTTAGTACTACAGATAGAGCTGAAGATAAGTTTTGCATATTATCCGCAGACCGACTGGAAGAGTGAGCGCACCATACAAACACTCGAGGATTTACTTCGCGCATGTACTTTAGAGTGAAAAGGATCATGGAAGGACCATCTGCCATTGGTTGAATTCACGTACAACAACAGCTATCATTCCAGTATCGGTATGACACCATTCGAAGCCCTATACGGGCAAAGATGCCTCACATCTCTCAGTGGCGTGAGTAGGTATCATGCTCTCTATTCTGTAGATCTCTTGGAGGAGACCGTGAGAGCTGTTGATCTGGTGAGACGGAGGCTTCTGACAGCATAAAGTCGCCAAAAAGCTATGCAGACCGTCGGAGAAGAGACTTAGAGTTTTCAGGTAATTCAATTGTTTTATTTAATTATGACTTATCTATACTCAACTTAATCTCACATTTAAATGACATTCTTGTAATTACAGGTGGAGATTGAGTATTTCTCCGTATATCTCCCATGAAGGGAATTCAGAGATTTGGTTTCGTGGCAAGCTGGCGCCACAATATATTGGACTATTCGAGATTCTTGCTTGTGTGGGGAAGGTGGCCTATCAGTAGCCCTTCCTCTACATCTATCAGCTATTCACGACGTCTTCCATGTATCCAACTTGAAGAAGTATGTGCATGATCCTTGACACATCATCAGCTACGAAAATCTCGATGTGGAGCCAGACTTGACTTATGAATAGAGGTCAGTGCAGATACTTGACATCGATGAGAAGATGTTTCGCAAGAAAGAAATTCCATTGGTCAAGGTGTTGTGGCACCGACATGGCGTCAAAGAGGCGACGTGGGAGACTGAAGCTGATATGCGGGCACGATATCCACAACTTTTCTCAAGTTATCATTAAAACAAGGAATTTAATCTATTACATATTAAAGTTTATGGCTTATTTCCCTTTGAGGTTTTTATGAGTTTAAACCCTTTGAGGTTTTTATGGCCATATGAGATTCAAGATATATAATAACCTTAACTCGAGTCTCGAGGACGAGACTCCTTTTGAGGTTTTTATATTTGTAACATCTAAATCCACACAACCCGAACCCGACCCGATTGGGGTCCGTTTAACCCTATAAAGTTGTCAGTCGGCATTAGATGACTCAAATCGATCATAATATCGTGAATTAAAAGTCGTTCAGATGAAATCGATTAAAAATTGATCATATGAAATCGATTAAAAATTGATCGCATCGTAATACGTGCCGCAGAAAAACCGTGACACAAATTCGGAAACCATGAAACGAATCGAGACCATCACTAAATACGACTCGACGAAATAAGACCAACAGAATCAATCGTTCGTTAATCGGAGATCGTTTGATATTTTTAAATCACAAAATTTAACCCAAGGCCCTAAATGTCGATTTCGGTCACCATTTCGGTATCGACCAAAATAGAATTTCGTGGAATTTCGACCGGAATTTCGGTCATTTTCGGTGTAGAAGGGAGAATGTGCAAGATAATATGCCACAACAACATCCGGTCATTCTATTTCTTAAAGGCAAATTTGATAGGATGCCGCAAGTTCCGATGTTTGGTGCTTTGAGATTTACATCTTTTGAAGTTCTACAAAGAATATTAAGCTGAGGAAGGGTACAAAGAAGATTCAACTTATATATATATAACTAGGTATAGGTAAATATTGCTGGAAATTCACTTCAAATTTTCATCCTTTTACCACATGGAAAGGAATATGTATAACCACCCCTAGAATAGAGTCGAGTAATAGACTCGAAGTTCTAGATGCTATAGTACCAAGGGTTATACATGATAATCATAAAGCATCCATAAGACTCTCTTAAGTGGGTATAAGCTTAAAGGGAAAATTAATTGGAGGAATAAAGTAAAAAAATGGTTAGGAAGAAAGGTTAAGATCATTGTGAATAACAATCTTCAATCAATTGGTCCTTGAATATGACTTACCTATATACATAAAGATAAGTTGTGACAAATACCAACATCGGTAAAGTCAATCATAGAAGAAATTGGGAAAGTATTGAGCCGATAAATAAGTGAGTTGACATTAAATCAATGATATTAGTCAATGATGCCGGTCATGGTGACCTTACACCTGACTGTGCGAGGGCGCGGTGACCCCAACTGGACGAGAGATAGGAAGCCTAGTTAGAGCAGTGATCGCCTAGTGCGCGGGTCTTGGATCCCAGTCCTTTTCACGTTTTTTACGCGAGCTCGTAGTGTTTTACGCCTCGTTGGATTCCCGACTTTTGACAAGTTCCGCAGACCCTTTGTTTTAGAATACCCATGCGGTGGATCTCCAAGGCCTCAAATGTCGGATTTCGGTTTCGTTCGGTAACCCCGGAAAAGGAATTTCGGTGAATTTCGGTGGAATTTCGGTGAAATGGTCGGAAATTCTGGAAATGACTTGAAATCTCAATTTGTTTACGAAATTAGGATTTCTGATGTTGGTCAATCATTAAATGAGATAGAAATACACATTTTTATTATAATAATAAGTTGTTTTCATGATGAAGGCCTTAAATATCGGTTTCGATCACCATTTCGGAGACTGGCTGGAATTTCGGTGAAATGGCCGGAAATTCTGGAAATGACTTGAAATCTCAATTTTTTATAAAATTAAGATTCTGATGTTGGTCAAGCATTATTTGAGATAGAAATACAAGTTTTTACTATAATAATAAGATGTTTTCATGATCAAGGCCTGAAATATCGGTTTCGTCACCATATCGGTGGATTGGCTGGAATCAAATTTTGGTACATATGATAATATTAATTTTGAGTTTGACATTGAAATTTCCCTTCAAGCCCAGAAAGAAGTAAAGAAAAGGAAATGATTTTATATGCATAGATGCCTTTCAAATTGAAATATCATATATTCATATTATTATTATACAAGTCCACAACCACAAAATTACGTAACATGAACATGAAATTCCAATCACATAATGTGCATAGACAGATGCACTATCTTACTACTACTAGTAGTCTAGTACCACATTTATTTATCTGGGAGAGTAGGAATGACATTTAATCATCCAAACCAAGAATTCCGAGGTGGATCCATGTATCCTGTATGATCCCTTCCTCCATAACGTGACCTAATGGTGTCCCTATATTCCACGTAATCCTCCCATGTCATATAGGAGTACATGGTTTTGTAGTCCATTAAATACTCCTTGTATTCATGCTCAGTCACGTGTGCAAGGAAGCCAATCCTAGGATACTTGTCACCCGAGAGGCAGAAGCGGCAGAATCACGCGGAGGTCGACGCGAGGAGGATGCAACGTGAGAACCTCGAGATGAAGAAGATGGAGCAGGAGCCGCAGGAGGAGGAAGCCATCTGAAGGGGTTGAGATGGAGGTACTGCAGGGTAATAATCTGGAAATATACCATATCTTGATCCAGCGCCAATCTGGGATTGGGAAGAGGTATTGGTATATTGTTGTTGATTTCCCGGAAATACCCATAAGTACCACTGCTATAGCCATATGGCCCATATCCGGGAGGGAAAACATCATATGCATCATTTTGTTGCCCTTGAGATCCATATCCACTGAAGGGGCTTGAAGTTGTCTCGCCAGCCAAATATTGAATCTCCAACATCCATACTCAATGATCCCACCGAAGATATGAGATCTTCCATAATGGTGTCATCTTGGACTGTCCCCGAGGGTGCGGGTACGAGGGGTATGGACAGTAATCCATTTGCTCTGCAGATGACTCTCGATTAGGACTTGCAATATATTGACCATGTACATTTGTAGGATAGCCCGTGTATTCTTGTACAGGTCCTGCAGAAAGTCCAGCATGCATTCCTTCAATCCAGATCCAGTAGCACCTCCACCAGATGTCGCCCCTTCCATCTTCTGCTGGAACAACACATCCACTACCACCTGATTTGGATTTTGATTTAGACCTGGAGGAGGAGTCATCAGAATCAGCTTTCCAACCCTCCAGCTGGGTCTGGATGTCTCCCTGATCTAGCCATATAATCTTCGACATTTGCCTCCATTTGCGAGGCAATCTGTGTATTTGGTCTCCCTCCTCTCTCGTCGAGTACGGAGCGCCATTATCATCCATCCACTTCTGTAAGACGTCTTCCTCATCGTCGTCGTCATCTTTAATCTTGAATATATATGCAAGGTCGATGGGATCTATGTATTCCTGCTTGTCGTGTCCTTCCCTTGCATGCTTCATTTTCAACCTGAGGTTGTAGTGGATATAGACAAGGTCATGTAGCTTTTGTACTCCTAAGGAATTTCTCCTTTTGGAGTGGATGAGGTTGAAGGTGCTCCAATTTCTCTCGCATTCTCCACCGGACGCAGTCTGCGACAATACCTTCACAGCAACTTGTCGCAAATTAGGTGCATCTAATCCATACAAGATCCACCATTCACCTACAAGCCAAGGTACAAATTATTTTAGTCATGCTATATAAGTAATATTACTGCTTGATACTTCAAGATTATACATTAATACACACCTGGAAGAGTATTATTGCGACCGTTAACCGCGACCATTCTTCCAAAAGAACCCAAGGACTCCCTAAAGTATTTTATCTACAAGGTAGAAAATACCAGGTTCAATAATAAATTTAAGAAGAGAAGACATCAGATATTAGGAAGATATGATATTGTATACCTCATTCATGCAATGAGTTTGGACGTCTCTTGACTTCACTAATTTCTCAACGACAACTTGAAGGGCTGATAGGAGCTCGGGACGAGTGCCAAGGTTGTGCTTGTAGTGGTATTTTGGATTAAGATAGTACGCTGAAAACAGACAAATAAAGTACTTAAGGGTGACTGAATAAAGCTAAAATATTAACTTAAAGAGCGTAATATACAAAATGCATACCAGCTTGATGAAGAGGATGTGACAACATTTTCGACCAACGTTCGTCGATGATGCCCAACCACACCTTATAACCTTTTCCAACATTTTCTTTCACTTTCTCCTTCATCACCCGCATGGCTTCGTATATCACACCCATGGTTGGTTTCTTGTCACCATCCACTATTCTCAAGACTGACACAACCGGCTCCATAATTTTTATCGCCCTGGCAATGTCGTCCCAAAAATTGACGTTGTTGATCAAGGTTTCTGCCCTTCTTCCTTGATCGGTGCGAACCTCGGGAATCTCGAACCATTCCCCTGAACAACACATTTGCTTTAAACCAACCTTATGTTGTTGCATGCTTTGCAACGCTATAAAGTTGGTTGCAAATCTTGTAATTCCAGGCCTTACGATGTCACCACCACACATCCTTCGCATCAATGATAGGACTTTTGAATGGTTATAGATGAATGTCGTGATTGATCGTGCATTATCAACAACATTCATGAGGGTTTTCCTCTTTCCAAAATCTTTAAGGATCAGGTCCATGCAATGTGCAGCACAAGGTGTCCAGAAGATGCCATACCTGTTAGAAGATATGATCATCTCACCAGCCTTCTTGAAATTACTCCCATTGTCGGTCACAATTTGAACAATGTTCTCTTGACCGACCTCTTCTATGACATCTTTCAAGAGTTTCAGTATGTACTTGTGACTCTTGACATGCTCAGATGCATCTACAGACCTTACAAAACCGTTTTTCCATCACAATATACGAGAAAGTTGATGATTTGCTTTCTCGTATAGCTAGTCCAACCATCACACATGAGGGTCACGCCATACTCCGGCCACTTCTTCTTCAATTCGGCAATATAATCACCGATCTCCTCTTTCTCCATGGGAAGATACTTGTTCATTATCTCGTACGGAGTAGGAGCTGTCACGCCTCCTCCTGCTGCAGCAATCTCATCAATTGCGTGCTGCAAGAAGGGTCCCTTTGCCACATTTGCCGGAATACCCTCTCCAACAAACAACTTTGTAACAGCCCTTCCTACCCGCTCCCTCATATTACCGAACATGCCCTTTAATGTCTTTTGCTTTGGATCTTTGCTCGGAACATAGTGACCGGAACTGCTCCTTCTCAGAAATGCTTCTATGTCCTTTTGTTTCTTCTTTGGTGGCACCATAGCTGCACCACTTCCACTTCCACTGCCGCTTCCCGATCCAATATTTATCGGGAATCTTGAACTGCCACCGACACGTCCAAGGCCACCACGACCACCGAGTTCCCGCCTCTCATGCTCGCTCCTCATAGAGTCGCGTAATGCCGCCTTATATGCATTTCTCTCAGCCTCCGTTTGAATATCTTGTGGGTATTGGATATCATCATCATCGGAATCAGACAAGACATTGAACTCTCTATGGAACATGAATTCATTAAACTCCTCATCTCTTCGCCCCTTTTCTTTCTTCTTCTCACTCTTCCCTTCCAAGTGAGCCTTCACTTCAGCTCTGATCTCCTTTGGACATGTAGGGCATTTAGCCACATTCACGTAGCCACCAACGAGATGTTGTTTCAGTCTTGTGATTCCCCTCCTCCAATTATCTTCCCACAAAATTTGCACTGAGGTTTTGACTTGTTGCCGTCAGGAGCAGTAACATATTTCCATCCAATCTCTCCACCAGCCATTTGAGAGTCGGAACCAGAGTCAGAAGCCATTATCTTCACCTCTTGAGCATTAACAAATTAACAATGTAATATATTATGATATTATGAAGATAAGAGCATGAAAAAATGGATATGTAAAATCCATAAACCAATCTACTAAATTTTTATCGTTAGATGCCCACCAATCATTCTCGATCATTACCGGTAATGATCGTTGTGGCCTCACTGATCATTATCAATCATCCTCGATCATTACCGGTAATGATCGGTAGAGGCCCCACAGATCATTATCGATCATCCTCGATCATTACTGGTAATGATCGGTAGAGGCCCACCGATCATTTCCGATCATCCTCGATCGTTACCGTTCATTCCCGAGCATCCCTGATCATTTCCGGTAGTGATCGGTGGAGGTTCCCTGATCATTCCCGATCATCATCGATCAATGTCGATCATTATCAATCATTATCGGTAATGTTCGGTAGAGGCAACCCGATCATTCTCGATCATTCTCGATCAGTACTGGCAATGATCGGTAGAGGCGCCACCGATCATTATCGATCATCCTCGATCATTACCGGTAATGATCGGTAGAGGCCCACCGATCATTATCGATCATCCTCGATCATTAACAGTGACAAAATGATCACATTACCGGCAATTATGTATCATTACCGGTAATGTATATCTTCAGCATCGAAAATCAACTCATATTTAGAGCAGTGACAAAATGAGAATTAATCTTAGATAGCAACAAAAATATAAGGAACATACTTACAGACAGTTACAAACACAACAAGACTTGTCGTCAAGGAGAGAGCAAGAGAGCAAGAAGGCTTGTGAGTTGTGACAACTCTTTGTGTTGTGTGTGTGGTGAAATGGTGCAATGGATGCCACCATTTATAGGCCTCCAAAGAATCTTTATGAAGGGCCTACAACCAATATAATATGGATGAAATCCATATAATATAGCTAGCTCTTCTTTATAGGTGTCTAAATAAAAATATGAAATGACTAAAGTTGGCTAGATTCTTTGAAATTTGGACTCACTAGGACACCTAGCTAGTATTTTAGAGACTAAAATACTAGCTAGGTGTCCTAGTGAGTCCAAATTTCAAAGAATCTAGCCAACTTTAGTCATTTCATATTTTAATTTAGTCATTTCAGCACTTTGTTTTTCCATTTTGGCCAAAAGTGGCCGACAAAGACCAAATTTCGGCCGAAATTCGAGGACTGCATGTGCATATATTCCAAGTTTCGGTCATTTCGGCCGAAAGGTGTCGACATGACCGAATTTCGGTCATATTTCGGCCGATATGTGTCGATATCCTGGAAAAAGATATACCACTATGTATCGATATCGGTTATCGACCGAAACCGAAATTCGACCGAATTTCGGTCGAATTTCGCCGACATTTAAGGCCATGGGATCCTCAGTTTTAGTCTTTCGTACGAGCTCGTTTACCCGTTACCGGTCAGGCTATTTTTCTAGAGTGACTTTTCCGAAAAGTCTCTCTCACTCGTCTCTGGAGCGTAGTTTTGGAGTATACCTTTCCCTCTATTGGACTGCATTTCTAATTAGAGGGCGAGACGGAAGAGTCCTTTTGTAGGCTACCTCACCGCTCGAGTTTTGTTTACTTTCGTCAGCAAACTTGGCGATTCTATATCAAAACCATCCATATCTACATTTAAGTCATCTAGAGTTAAATCTGAGACAGTTGCAGTTGAGGTTTGGAAGAGTTACGATCAAAGTTGAGTTGATTGGAAGTGATTATAATAAAATTTGATTCAAAATCCCTATAAGCTAGTGGACGTGTTGGAAACTTATTTATGATGCATTATACAACATCGCATGCCTACAGAGGCACCCCAACCCTAAAGGCATTCCCCACGTCTTTGATAATAATTTAATAGACTGGCCAAGATCACAGACTATCCACTAGACTTAAGAATTTAATAAATCATTAAACCTCTCCAATTTCACCTTTCCGATCGTCAAAATCCACAAACATGATATCTTAACAAAATGAGAATATATACATACACACATACATTTATGAACAATCAACTACAAAATAAATATATTGGATATGAGAAATGTTGGGATAATGGGTGATCATGGGAGATACTTACAAGCAACTTGAAAACCTTTTTATATACGCAAAGTAGAAATAAATTTTAGTTGTTCTTGTCTTTGCACTTGCTTGCTTTTGAACATATTAAATGCTTGTTTTTTTTATAAGTTTTCGGGAGGTAGCAGTGCCCGCTGACGCCTCTTCTTCCCAACATGTTTTGGCAGACAAAGAGCCTGTTGCTCAGTAGTTATTGATGACATCTAGTGACCGTGTATAAACCAAATGACATATTTCTTTTGTTTCAGTTTTTGGTTCAGATTATGATGTAATATGCTTCTTTCCTCTTCAGTCATAAATTTTGAGATCTACATGTACATTGTAATACATTCTTTTGTTACATGTAATATTATACGAAAATGAATGAATGTTGGTGGCACTTCTTCTTCTTATCAATGTGGTTGATTAATTGAATGTGAATACCATGGCAAAAACACGCGAAATTTCCTCATATTTTCAGTAGCTTGTGCGATCTCTTATTCAAATGCTGCGAAAGTGTTGTTAACGGGTATTCGGATCCGAGGGGGCTCACATCTATACAATCTTGGTGAACTCAAGCCCTATGTTATATCGTAATTTTCCTTGGTCCTTGGTGACAAATTATTATCCAATGAATTCCTTAGCCTCACTAATGTCATGTAAATCATCTCCTGTAACAATAATATCTTCAAGATTAATCAAAATGACAACAATACCTCTCTAAGACCTATGAACAAAAAGTGAATGATCTGCAGTTGATCTCATGAACACGTTGCTCTATCAAGTTTGAGAGCTTTTAGAAGCATGCCCCAGGATTCTGCTTAAGGCCATAGATAGCCTTATGAAGTCTGCAAACCTTATAACACTCTCCCTTTAGCAACGAACCCATATGGTTGCTGCATGTATACCTCGTCATGCAGGTCTTCATATAGAAAGGTATTCTTCACATTTAGCTGAAACATGGACTAATCTCGTAACATTGCAACTGAGAGAAGGCTCTGAAGAGTAGAATGACATGCCATTTGACATTCCCTGATAGTCTACCCACGTAGGTCTGGGTAAACCCACGAGCCATTTGCATGGTGCTTCTTTATAAACACACATTTGCAGCCAACCACAGATGCCTCGGTGGGAACAATAACCAAGCTCCATGTATCATGGGACTGGGGTGTTGACATCTCCTCCATAGCAAGATGACATTGATTATCTCCAATAACCTCTTGATATGTTCGTGGGATCTCCACAGTTGAGACACCTACGACAAACCTACTGAAATCTGCAGACAAATGCCCTAAAGAAACATGGGCATCCAGAGGATATGTCGCACATGTACGTCTCCGCTTCTAAATAGCAATTAGCCGATCCATACCCTCTTAATGATTTGTAACCTGAGGTGCTAATTGCTCAACTTGTAAAGTGTTCTGTGGAACAGATAAATAACCAGTGCCATCGGTGGAAATCAAGTGCTCATACTTTACCTAAGCATGTTGGATGACGGTGAAGGCCTATGAGCACAGGTATAGTCGATTGCCTCTAAGTATAAAAATAAGGCCAGGTGGAGGTGGCGGCGGCATAGGGGGAATCACAAGAGGGGAGGAGGGGGTATACGAGGGGATATGTCACCTGTAGGAGTAAAGTACATGATCGACTCAAAGGAATTGACATCAACACTAATGTGGTACTTCCGTCTAAATGGATCCTATGGTAGAAGTGTTGGACATGTGAGCCCACGGCGAGCCATTATGCAATAAATGTTATTGCAAATATCATTCCCTGATCTGAACTGAAGTATAATTAATTTACATAATAGGTCCCTTAGTACAATTAAGGTTATGTACCGTGGCCATCTTGATGATCATACAGCTGTTGATTCAACTATTGAATCATAGAGGCTAGTGGTTGGATGAATATCTAATGAGTTAGATTGAGGACTCATCAAGCACCGTCAAATGATTGTTAAGAGATGATCTCCGGCCAGAGTAGGAGATGACAATCCTTTCTCATTTAGGTTGATATCTAACCGACCTCTTGATGTAGGTCCTCTGCATGGGAATAGAGATTCGGAGGTGTTAGATAAGTTTGGTCAAAGAGTTGACTTAACGAGATTGAGATAACCAAAGTCCTATATCGTATGCTGTCACGATACAGGCACGCATCCTCTGACCGGAGACAGATGTGTTGCTATATGTCTGATTATGTACATTTGGCAGACCGATAGGTTGATGACCTTACCAAGGTCTATACACTGGCGCGCTAGTGTGCATATAAGGGTATATGAGTAATACGATCTCTCAAAGGGATCATACAGGTTCAGTTACTGAACGGAAAGACATGAGCTCACTCATGAAATATTGGGAAGAATCAAATTCCGTGCATGGTCGTCTCGCTTTGGAAGCTTGACTGAATTAGTAGGTTTGATATGTATACTTTTGGAAAGTATATGATCAAGACCTAGGTATGATATATGCTTTTGGAAAGTATATGATCGATACCAACTCCCAATGATCAAATGAGAAACTTAATGATAAAACCATGAAGTAGACGGTATAAAGTTGATCAAATACTTCGGGTTTAATCTGAGTCTTCCAGTATGCAGGATGTACAGGTATTGGGAATACATGAGGGTGATGTGATCATGGAAGGCCGTATCGCGATATATTGGTGATATATCGCTGATATATCGGTATCGACGAGAGAGAGATATCGATATGTGGCTGTATATCAAAATACCGGATGTCGGCGATATATCGTTGATATATTGGCGATATAATCGAGTGTCGACGATATATCGGCCAACAGATGGCATCTTGCTGAATTGGCATGCACCAAAGGCCATCTTTGTGTCGGTGGCATTAGGCTATTTAATGGGCATATGGCCCATATCGACCCACACACAATGAGCTGCAAAGCCTCCAATTCTTCTTCCTCCAAGGCCGTTTCCTTCTTCCTCCAAGCATTTGAGGTATGATTTTTATTAGCTTCTCTTAAATTCTTAATTAGTGTGTTAATTTTCAAATTTTGGTAGGGGTTTTGTTCTCTTAATTAGTGATCACAGTTTGAATAATTGAATCTGATATTTGTATGTGAAAAGATTGGGATTTTGGAGGTTGTTAGAACTTAAAACATGGATTTAAGAGGTAATTATCATTTATCACTCATGAAGTCATGAGCATTCACCACTTTGCCTAATCGAAGCCGAAGGGGTCTTCCTAATGCTGCCGTGTACACCATGCATCAATATAGAACATTTGCAAGTGAGCGAAATTGATGTCACACTGAGCTAAATTGATCTCAACTCGAAATTCATCTCACTCGAAATTCAGTGATTTCCAGCAAATAGAGCACAATCTGTGCAGGAAATCAGATCTGAAATTGAGGTTCAATTCACACCAAAACACGTTATTTTTTTTTGTTAAACCATGGATTTAGGAGCTACTGATCAGATCTGAAAATGAGGTTTAATTGACACCAAAAGCCCTAAATTTCGAGTTGAGAAAACATGGATTTAAGAGGTAATTATCAGATCTGAAAATGTTGTTTAATTGACACCAAAAGCACTAAATTTCGAGTTGAGAAAACATGGATTTAAGAGGTAATTATCAGATCTGAAATTGAGGTTCAATTCACACCAAAAACCCTTACTTTTGATTTGTTAAACCATGGATTTAGGAGCTACTGATCAGATCTGAAAATGATGTTTAATTGACACCAAAATCCCTAAATTCGAGTTGAGAAAACATGGATTTAAGAGGTAATTATCAGATCTGAAACTGATTGTCTCGTTATATATTCCCATCGATATGACCGATATGTGGAGTTTAAGGAACATAGTCCTCATAAATTATCTATGTGTGTTATGACTTATGTTATGAGGTGTATATTTATAGTATTTCATGTTATAAACTTATAATAACTTGAATGGAATCCATTGCCAATATTCATAAGTCAAGAATCAACATTAAGTGATTAACATCGACACAATCGATATGTGCAATACTAGCGATATCGATATGTGCGATATATGGTCTATAAATGACCGATATATGTGATATAAGTGTGTATTTGTAGGTTATTCTAATATCTTGGATGATCTTAATTTCTGAAAAATGGCAAAAAATTGGCTTTTTTGAGCCATTTTCGACATTTCCACCGATATCATCGATATATCGTCGATATATCCCGATATATCCATTTCCGGGCGAACCGATACGATATCGATATCGATACGGCCTTCCATGAGTTCGGATGAACCCACGAGCTACAAGCCTAGCCTTGTAGCAAGCAATCAACGCTGCCATCTGTATGGTGCTTCACTGTAAACACCCATTTGTAACCAACCACGAATGCCCCTATAGGGACAGTCACCAAGCTTCATGTGCCACGTAACTAGAGTGTTGCCATCTTTTCCATAGCAAGGCGCTACTGTTTGTCTCGCATAGCCCCTTGATATGTTCATGGGATCTCCACAACTAAGAGACTCACTACTAATCTCCCAAATCCACTGAAAAACACTCCAAGAAACATGGGCAGCATGAGGATGCATAGCGCACAGTTGCCTCCGCTTCTTGAGAGCAGTGGATAGATCGAGTTCCTCTGAACCATCTATGTCCTATGAAATAGCCTCATGAGTATGCATTTTCTCGACCCATAAAGTAGCCTGTTGTACAGGCGAACCACTAGCGCCATCGGTAGAAACCAAGTACTTAGCACCATGGAAAGCCGTACCCCGATATATCGCCGATATATCGATATCCACATGGGACCGATATCGAAATCGATATATCGATATATCCGATTTCAGACATTTTCTTCAGAAAGATTCCTAGATATAGCGATATACCAGCGATATATCGCCGATATATCGATATCGAAACGATATCGATATGTCCTTCCATGCTTAGCACATACATGGGGTGTGCTTGATGATGGGGAAGGCTCATAAGCAAGAGGTATATAAGGCAGCCTACAGACGTAAAAATGGAGCAAAAAATGAGCCAAAGGAGTATGCATCACGAAAGGAGGTGGAGGTGGCGAAGATGGAGTATGTGGTAGAGGTGGTGCTAACATAGGAGGAGGGATGTAAACCTCCTCACCAGAGTCAGACGCGTTCAACCTGTCTTTGTTAGGACAAAAATACATGACCGACTTAAAGAAGCGGACATCAACCCTAAAGTAGTACTTCCGTTTAACTGCATCAAAGCACATATACCCGTTATGGGTCTGGGAGTAACCCACAAAGACATATTTGACAGCTCTTGGAGCGGAGCTTATCACAACTAGTAGTGGGATGGCGAACAAATGTCACCGAGCCAAAAATACGAGGTGTTAGAGAGAAAAATCCGTATCGAGAAATAGAATCGAAAAAGGAGCATTCTCCCCTAACATAGAGGATGGCATTCGGTTGACCAGATAATAAGCAGTAATAATCGCATCACCCCAGAAAGTGGGGGAAACATGACTCTGAATAAGAAAAATACTGGTCATATTAAGAAAATGACGGTGTTTGTGTTCAACAACATCATTTTGCTGAGAAGTATGTGCAAAAGATGTCTGGTACACTAAAATACCCAAAGAAATGAGAAAGCTACATAGTGCAGAAATCCAAGGTATTGTCCTAGTGAACATACATAACAGTGGCAAAACAAGATATTATTTATTTCATGAATAAAAAAAGATTGAATAACAGACCCAACATCAAACTTGTTTTTCGAAGGAAAAACCTACGACAATCTAGAAAAATCATCAAATACTACAAGGTAGAACATTTACCCCCGATGGTTTGAAAGATGTCTGGGACCCCAGATATCAAAATGGATAAACTCAAATAAAGCACTGCTACTATGACTTTGATGACTAGGAAAACTAGATCGGTGATGCTTCGTAAGCTGGCAAGTCTCGTACTAAAAGGTGGGCTGAGAAGAGCTCTGTGGAAGGACATGATGCATTTCTGCAAAGTAAGGTAGGCAAACTGAAGATACTACATGTACGAAGAGACTGGTCTAGTGAGAATGGAAAAAGCACCAACATACATAGAATGGACCAGTCTGTAGAGACCCCCTTGCTGACAATTACATCCAATCACCCCATGAGTATGTCTTGAAACATAAGAGAAGAAGGGTCAGATATGATACATCAATGCAAATCCTTGGTGCTTTAACTAATAAACAATTAATTCATAGAGAAGTCAGGTGCACGAAGCACATTCTACAGATGCATAGATAGAGTTAAGTCTATCTCCCCCTATCCTGTAATAGGGGAACGAATCTCATCTGCAATGGCAACTGATCAGCTTGGAGGTATAGATCTGTAAGATGCAATCTGAGTTCTGTCTCAGCACAAATAATGAGATGCACAAGAATCCATGATCCACTATGTCATATTTGTCATGTGATAATTTTGTAAGGGCTTTGAGGTGCTAGAAGAGGCTCTATTTATGACAACAATGTCAGAAGAACCGACATGAGCAACAGTGGCAACAACATGAGTCATAATCTCCTTTAGATGGGAAATAATATCATCCAACTTCTGCTCAACAGAAGTGGTAGTAGGCTCAACCTGCTCGGCCACATCAGCAAACACGAGGTAGCCATGCTTCAGGTAGCAGGTCTCCTTCGAATAACCAGTACGGTGATAGTAAATGCATGGATGGTGCGGATGTCCTCCTCTGCCACGGATACCACACCCTATGAAATGAGATGGACATCCTCTACTGTAATATGCAGCCATTGCAAAAATCTGAGTGGTGGTCGTAGGTGGGATTATATTCCTGCTAAGTCTGCTATAAGCCTCTTTTATCGAAGGTATAGATGCATCTGTGAGAAGCTTGGTGCATGCTGCATCATACTCATTATCAAAAGCCACTGGGAAAGCTCCAACCATTGTGGCATTCGTGTATGCAATCTGTTGTTCTGTAGATGTGATTGTGGGCATGATGTTGTGCAGTTTCTTGAACATGCCCCGAAGCGAAGAGTAGAAGATATGCAGAGGACGATCACTATGTCTGGTCATGGAAATATCACATTGTAGCTGCAAAATCTTGATCTCATTCTTCGCATGACCATAGGTGACAACAAGGATATCACACATTGTCTTGGTAGTGGGCTGATACAAGATATAATTGTCTATCTCTATGGTGAGAGTCCCATAGAGACATACACGTGTATGCGTCATCCTGTTTCAATGAAGCGTTCGCCTCAGTCTTGTAAGTTTGCTCTGGCTGCGTCAGAATGTGCTCCATCTTATTGTACTGCATGCAGGACATGAACTGCATGGATCATAACTCATAATTGGTCCCATCCATCTTGATGATGAGTATCGAGTCTTTGAAGGCACCAGACAAGGTTCGAAATTTCGATTTCGATCTCGTTTCGGTAAGGTCCAATACCGAAATTTCGCCGAAATTTCAGGAAATTTCGACGATTTCGGTGGAAACGTCGGAAAAGGCTAAAAAATCCGATTTTTTTCCAATTTTATTGAAAATTTCGATATTCCAAGTTATTAGAACAGTAAATAACATACAAATACACATTTATTTCACACATATTGGTCATCTATACCCTATATATAGACATATCGGTCATATCGGCCATATCGGTCATATCGGTGGACATATTGTTGGAACCCAAGCAACATGTCTCGATCGATATGGGGTCGAAATGACCCATATTTTATCCATATCATTGCAATTGAGGATCTCCACCCCTCTATTACAACCTATCTCGACCGAAATCTCATAAGACATTTAATATATAAAAGTTGAAACCATGGTTGTAAGTTGTAACATTGTTAATACATAATAAACAAGAGTAATAGTCTAGTCTTACAAATACAATACAACTTACAACAAGTTAAAATTATTAAGAACATGCATATTTCTGATAAATGCAATAAAAGAGAGTAAAGATTAAAATATAGTACCTGCCCTGGTGACATGTTTTGTTCAGAACCAGGAGTTTCGTGGTGGATCTGAATCCCCCCCACCCCTTCCTTGCTGTCTCTCATAGCGCATCGCAGATTCTATAAACTCGCAGTAGTTCTCCCATGTCATGTACGAGTACATGGCCTTGTAATCCATGACATACTGCCTGTACTGGTGGTCATCGATGCCTATGAGCATCCCGAGTCGAGGATAAGCAGCACTGGATCCGGTATCACGAGTGGCACGGCGAGGCTGCTGCGAACTACTGCCCTGAGATCCTCGGGACGATGACGACGGAGTAGGAGAAGATCTCTGCGGAGGAGGAGGAGGAACTGTCGTGTAGTAGTCAGGAAAGAAACCGTAGCTGTCACCCCCAATGAAACTGCCCTGGCTCTGCTCAGGTTGGCTACTTTGGTAGTTGTCTCCGCTACTGTATGAACGTCGAAATCTGCGAGGAAAATCAAGAACAAACATTAAGTTGGCATTACAATGCAACTGCTTATGAATATGCAAATTATTTTATTTTTTTAATTTCGGAATTATTATATATTTAATTTTTCCAACACCTATTTTTCTTATTTACAGAAAAAAACCTTGGATCTATACATTAGGATCTTAGATCTACAAATTAGGGGACCAATTTCATGAAAGACTACATTATTGACACAAAATATGAACAAAAACGTAAATATTTAACAAGTCATTTTCGGATTTTCTATATTTTTAATTTTTATTAATCCAAAACAATTTCCAGACTATGATTTATACTTCCAAAACACAAGATCCGAATATATAACACCACAACTCATTATCGTTCCACATTAAACTTCAAAACCCCCAATTTCTTCTAACATAGATCCAAGAAAATAATCTCCAACAATGTTTTAGTTCATGTTAACTTCAGATCTGTGATACAATGATCATAGCTAGCACTATTGTGCAAAAAAAACACAAAAGCCCCAAATTTCTACTCCAAATTTATACCTATTTTGGGAGAAATCTCTCAAATTAAACACCATGCCTAGCTATATCAACAACCATTTAGTGAAAACCCTAAAAAAATTATTGAATTTGAAGAAGATTTATCATAATTTGGCTTACCTCAAAGGATGAAGGTCTTGGAGGATGAAGAGAACAGCCACTGCCCGAAGTCGGTCGAAATGGGGACATTTCGACCGATATTTCGCTATATTTCGACAGTGGCCAGATTTTTCTATTCAAAGATTCCTAATGTCGGGCAAGATATCGAGATGGACCGAGATATCGGCGATATCTCGCGATATTTTGACCGAAACCGGGGATCTCGATATACAGTATGATTTCGATACCCGATACCCATCGAAACCGAAATTTCGTCGAAATTTTGGCGAAATTTCGCGAGATTTCAGTCCATGGCACCAGAAGAAAATAAATCACCCTTGATTAACTTTGGAGAAAAGAGAATCAGTTGTTGTTTATTCGATAGGGTTAGGTCTCTTATATATATAGAAAAAACCTTAGAGAGCACAAGAGGAAAAATACATAAGTACCCCTAAGGGTTACTGACCATAAAAAACATAAATACAATAATTCTAATACTCCTCAAGTTGGAGCATAACTGTCGATCGTGCCCAACTTGGACACTAAGTAGTGAGGCGCTTCCTTGGAAGAGCCTCTGTGAGGATGTCTGTAAGCTGAAGTTTGATGGAGATGTATGGAGTGTTTATTCATCCTCCTCTTATCGCATCACGAATGAAATGCCAATCAACTTCAATGTGTTTTGTCCGCTCATGAAAAACTGGATTGGTGGCGATGTATGTGGCAGACTTGTTATCATAATATAAGGGTACATGAGTAGTGATTAACATGCTAAGTTCTTTTAGGAAGGAGACAAATCACATGATCTCACAAGCGGCTTGAGCCATTGCCCTGTATTATGCTTCCACATTGGATCTGAAGACCACTATATGGTTCTTGCTTCACTAAGTGACAAGGTTGTCCCCAACAAACATGATGTATCCTGTAATGGATCGCCGGTCCTCAGGAGAGCTAGCATAGTCAAAATCTGTATAGGCTGGAGATATTGGTGTGCCTATTCATCCGATAAAAGGGTCCATGTCCGGGAGATTCTTTCAAATATCGAAGGATCAAAAGAACATCCTGCCAATGATTGTAAAGAGGCTTCTCCATACGCTGGTTGGCTCTGCTCACAACAAATGATATATCTGGCCTAATAACAGTGAGATAGAGCAATTTTTCCACTAGGTTTCTATACCTTATTGCATCCTCACATGGTGGATCAGTAAAAGCTAAATGTTTTCTCATTTATGCAGGGATGCTAGATAGCTTGCATCCCAATAATCCCGCATCAGTCAGAATATCAAGGCAATACTTCTTTTGTGAAAGATGAAGCCCCTTTATAGTGCGTATTATCTCAATGTCAAGGAAATAACGAAGTTAGCCGAGATCTTTTGTGACAAAGGTCTTCTGGAAGAAGGTCTTGGTCTCTAAAATACCGGCTTCATCATCTCTTGTGACAACCATATCATCAACATAGACAACATGAATGACAGTGCCACTAGACTGTCGTCTAACAAAGACAAAGTAGTCAGATGTTGTCCTCTGAAAGCCAAGAGTGCTGATCTTTGTAGTGAGCATGTCAAACCATGCCCCGAGACTCTGATTCAGGCCATTGATGGTCTTCCGTAGTCGACATACACGCTCCCAATCAACTACATAACTTGGCAGTTGCATCATGTAGACCTCCTCCTTAAGGTCATCATAAAGAAATACATTATTCACATCAAGTTGGTGAGTGGGCCATGCCTTATTGGCAACAACAGAGAGAAGGGTACGTATTGACCTCATTTTGGCAACTGGTGAGAATGACTTAAAATTGTTGGGAAAAATAAGCGTTATGTTTATTCCTTGAGCCCTAGACTCTCTTATATAGGGAGAGGTCTATGGGAAAATTACATATGGTAGGCAAACGAAAAGAACAATAAATAAAAGATATAGAAACATAAACTAAACTTCTACACTCCCCCTCAAGATGGAGCATAGATATCTATCATGCTCATCTTGGATAAGAACTTCTGGAAGGAACCCCGAAGTAAAGCTTGAGTAAGAATGTCTTCCATTTGGTCTCCTGAGCTGACGTGGGTTGTAGAAATGAAACCTTTCTGGATCATATCAAGGATATAATGGCAGTCCACTTCAATGTGCTTTGTCCTCTCGTGAAATGAAGGGTTGTTTGCAATGAATAATGCATCCTGATTGTCACATTGTAGTGACATGGGAAGAGGAACTTCTATATGTAGATCTGTCAGAACTGCGCGAACCCACATCACTTCTGCTCATGCTTGGTCCATAGCTCTATACTCCGATTCAGCACTAAATCTCGCAACTATTGTTTGCTTCTTGGTCTTCTATGAGAAAAGTGACTCCCCAACGAATATACCAAAGCTTGAGGTAGACTTCCTATCCTTCAAGAACCCTGCATAGTCTGCATCTGCACATGTTGAGATAGTAATAGCACCCTTCTTTCTAAACATCAATCCTGCACCTGGAGATGACTTAAGATACCTTAGTATCATATGTATGGCATCCATGTGTACCTGGCAAGGTTGCTTCATAAATTGACTCATTTTATTTACTGCAAATGTAATATATGGTATGGTAATAGTAACATAAAGAAGCCTCCCTACCTGTTCATTGTACCTTCTTTTGTCAACCTCCTTAGTGTCGTCATCATACATCTCATACTTGGATCCATGGGTGTAGAAGTAGGTCGACATCCAAGCATACTTGTGTCTCTTAGCATGTCAGTGACATATTTACTTTGAGTCATCACGAGTCCTTGTTCATTTCTAGCAAACTCCAATCCAAAGAAATATCTAAGTACTCCTAGATCCTTGGTAACGAATTCACGGCCCAGGAATTCTTTTGCTATTTTCATTCCCTGCATATCATCTCTTGTAATGAGTATATCATCAACATACACCATAATGACGGTCATACCTCTGGATGTTCTCTGTACAAAGAGAGAATGGTCTGCATTTGACCTTTTGAACCCTTGTTTCTCAAACAAATCTAAGAGCTTCTAGAACCAAGCTCTTGGGCTCTGCTTTAGGCCATAGATCGCCTTATGAAGACTGCATACCTGCACACACTCCCCCTCAGCAGTAAACCCAGGTGGTTGCTGCATGTAAACTTCTTCCTGAAGATCACCATATAAAAATGTATTTTTGACATCTTATTGAAACAAGGGCCAATCTCGAATCACAGCAACAAATAAAAGAATACGTAAGGTAGAATGACGAGCAACATGAGAAAACGTGTCTAGATAATCTACTCCATACGTCTGAGTAAAACCCCAAGAAACCAGTCGAGCCTTGTACCTATCAATACTGCCATCGGAATTGTGCTTCATCGTAAACACCCACTTGCAACTCACAATAGATGCCCCAGTAGGAGCTGGAACAAGACTCCAAGTACCTCTCGACTGAAGGGCGGCCATCTCTTCCTCCATAGCCATACACCATCTACTATCAACTAATTCTTCCTGGTGATTCCTTGGAATGTTCACATCAAATAAAGCAACTACAAATCTCCTGAAATCTCTTGCCAGACGCTTAAAGGTAACATGAGAAGCAATCGGATATGAAGCACATGACCTCTTCTAATTTCTCAGTGCAATCGACAAATCAAGATCTGCATCAGTTGTACCAATATCTATGTCATCCCCTACCTGCTTCTGTTGAGAAATGTCATCAGCCCCATCATTAGAAATAATGTTATCAGAACAAACCTGGTGCATGTGTGATGATTGTCCATGGTCATGAGCAGGGGCTGGCCGTAGACATTAGTGGCGTGGTAGAGGAGGAACCAAAGATGTGGAAGGTGGTAGAGGTGGTGGCGGTAGTCGAGACGGTGGTGATTATGGGAATGACGGTGGTGGTGGAGATATAGGAGCTTGCTGTGGTGCATACAAGGGTGGAGGAGGAATATAGATTTCATCATTTATATTTGATGGCATCAACCTGTCACCTGTAGGAGAGAAAAATATGTCTGACTCAAAAAAACGTGACATCTGCACTGACATAGTATCTTTGACGCGGCGGATCATAGCAACGATACCCCTTTTGAGTACTAGAATACCCGACAAAAACACATTTAACAACCCTAGGAGAGAGCATGTCAAACCCTGGAGCATGGAAGGCCGTATCGGCGATATATCGCCGATATATCAGTTTCGACAGGTTAGGAATTTCGATATTACCTAGTATCTCCTTTTACAGGGATATCAGCGATATATCACCATATCGACTCATATCGGTCAAAAATGGCTGGATTCAGTAGAAAAAATCTCGGATATCGATCGATATCATTGATATTTTGCCGATATCTCTATATATCAATGCTATTATCCATGCAAGATTGATTCAACTACTTATCTAACTACAACCAGTATTAAAACACATATATCTAGCTACACCTACTATTAAAACACACAATGGTTTATATATATTTTATTTCGGGTCGGGGGCGTTGCCCCCGCACCCCCGCAAGGGGGGGCCAACCTGGGCCCCCTAGCCCCCCCAGGCTCGTTGACCGGGCAACGAGACCCCCGTACTGGTAGGGTATGGTACGATAGGAGGGTGCATACAATGGTTCTTCAACTTGGTGTATGTTTACAAGTTATTTCGTGTTGTAAAACTTGAATGAGATCAATTTCCAATATCTATAAATCAATTCTTCAAAACAAAATCTCTATAAGTCAAGAATCAAACATTAATATCGATATGTTCAAAATGATCGATATATACGATATAAGATTCATAGATTGATCGATATGTGTGATCTAAGAGTATATTTGTAAGCTATTTAATGATCTAAGAACTTGGATGAACTCCATTTTCAATATATATAGGTCAACAACTGACAGTACCAGCGATATGTTCGATATGACCGATATGTGCAATATATGGATCATAGTCTTCACAAATGATCTATATGTGTCATCTAAGTGTATATTTGTAAGTTATTTAATCTTATAAGAACTTGAATATATAAGAATCCATTTCCAAAATTTTCAAGTCAAGAATCAACATTAACATCGAGATGACTGATATGTGCGATACCGATATGTGTGATATATAGTCTATAAATGGACAGATATGTTTGATATAAGTGTGTATTTGTACGTTATTTGTTGTTTTAATATCTTGGATGATCTTAATTTTTGAAAATATGCAAAAAAATGGCTTTTTTGAGCCATTTTGACATTTCCACCGATATCGTCGATATATCCCGATATATCCATTTTCGGGTGGACCGAAACGATATCGATATCGATACGACCTTCCATGGATGTGATCATAAACGATTATAGTAACCATGACGC
The DNA here is from genome assembly GCA_037367405.1 of Ottelia alismoides. Classification (NCBI taxonomy): domain Eukaryota; kingdom Viridiplantae; phylum Streptophyta; class Magnoliopsida; order Alismatales; family Hydrocharitaceae; genus Ottelia; species Ottelia alismoides. The sequence continues at coordinate 274,657 of JAZKJV010011229.1, forward strand.
TTCCATTCATAGAGAGTGATGAAACGAGTTTGGATTTTAGTGACTCCTCTCAGTAGAGAAATAATCTGATCATGGTCCAAATGTTGGACATTGATCTGAATGTGATTCAGATGCAATGAGAAGATTAGATTTGCGGTCTTGATTTGATCAAGCATCTATGAGAGGCCCGCGATCTGGATTTGATATATGATCTCAATATCCAAGTCACTATACGTGGAACAATACAATCGCCCTGTCCTTATCTCCAAGTATTCGCGGAGAAAGTGCATTATCCTTGAAAGAGTTCATGGATAATTTCATTGTTGATATGTGTATCCAAGCACTGAGAAAATTGATAATTAAAAGTGATTTAATTATCATGAGTAATATGAATTCGATTCATATTATAAGGAGAGTTATCTAAGATAATGAAATGTGATTTAATTGTCAAAGACATGAATAATGTGAATGCGATTCATATTATTTGAGAATAAGAGAAAGGAGATCGAAGATGATTAAATGTGATGGATATGAATAATGTGGATAGCAATATCCATATTAGTCATATATATTATAAATATGATGTATAATATATAAGAGAGAGCTATTTGTAATTTACATTTGTTAATTAAATGTTGATGTGAATTGGATTCACATTAGACATTAAATTGAAAACGTAATTATATTTTATTTTGAGTTGTGAATATGATTCACAATTTTCCAATGGCAAGATTGCAATATTCACAAAATAATTATGAATTTTTTTGTTGAATAATTTACAACAATTGTTGTTGTAAAATTGGAGATACTTGGAATAATGTAATCAAGGGAGATTACATTGGAGATGCTCCTTCCATTGGAGGGACGGCTACCTATTCCTATTAGGAAAGGGTGGCCTTCCACTCCATGTATATGGAAGGAGGCACTCTCTCTTTCCCATTATCTCCATATTTGTTTGATTTAATTTGAGATTGATTTGTATTGATTTATCAATATAAATTTGATCTAAATTAAATTAATTGTTGTTGGTTTTACCAACACAAATCTTAGCCATTAAAAGAAACACAATCAATAAGAGCCATTGGATTTGTGTTGCCTATGGATTGAGATCCATGGATCTCAAAATATTATTAAAGGAGAGGCACCCCTTTGCTCTTCTTTACTCAACACACAATGAGAACATAAGTCTCTCTCTCTCTTTCTCTCTACACGTCTCCCTCTCTCTTTCTCTCTCATGGCCGTCCACCATGGATGCCCTAGAGGGAGTCTCCATCGCCGCTGCGTTGTCGTTATGTTGCCCGATCGTTTGCTCGTGGATCTCCGTCTCCTTCGGTGCGCCTCGCTCGTGAATAAGACATCGGATCTCGTGTGTCGATATCAGGAGATCCGTCGCTTGGATCATCAAAATGAATTGCGAGAAGCACGTGTTTCATCAACACGCTCGCAAGTGTCTCCTCCGTCGGATTGAACTTGAGAAAGGAGGTCTCTTCGTTTAGAGACTCGATCGCAACCACGCTTCAAGAGGTAATCCTATTACTTGTTTGTGGTTTAGACGAAACGATCCGAGAAGTGTTCTTCGATCATGTGGTTTTGTCGATGATAAAAAAAATTAATTTCCGCTGCATAGAACAACTAGTTCGACTAGTAGTTCTTCATCGTATTTGATACGATGCCCACGCTTTCGTGATGCACTTGAGGATTTCATCATATCCTTCAAGTGGTATCAGAGCCAAAGTTCGGAAGGTTTTGGATGTGATCCATGAACCGAGGACTACTTGGGTTCATTAGGGTTTGCAAAAGTTTTTTTGCATTTCATTTTCGCATCTCTGTTTTGGGATTATTTTCAGCACGGTTTAAATTGTTTAAACACGAAAATAATAATTGGATATTGTTCCCCATTAAATAAGGAAATCATAGGATCTGAGTTTACGTAATTTGGATTCTGTATGCTCGAGATATGATCATTTTAATGAACATGTATACACAGTTTCGGGGACTGCGAATCTTAACGTAATTAAAGAGTTAATTGCGGATTTGAAATGCCTTGAAATGCGTGCAAATCACATAGGTTCTGTTGTAAATCAAATTAGCAAACTTTAGAAACTTACTTTGCTTAATTTGGATTTAAATTAATTGAGATATGGTATTTTTAGTAAGTGAGGGTCACTACTGGAAATACTTTCCTAATCAAGAATCTAGTGATTGTCATTTAATCAATTAGTGAAATTAAATTGTTTAATTTCCTGAAATAATTGTGCGTAAATATTTGATGATAATTATTCCCTTAAATGACATTGCCTTAACCAATGTTTGATTAGATGTGATCTAGATCACTAATTGGTTACATGATCTACATGATCTACATTCCAACAAACATGTTGCTTGAATATGATTTGGGATTTGTTTAGCAAATCTCATTATAATGTTAATCAGAATTGTTTTGTTTATTATTATATGGTATAATTTCAGTTGAAGAACCGATGAACATCTCAAATACAAAGTGATCTATTTTGCATTATCCTTTCCCGAGGTGGATATGGTGTCTAGTTGGAGAGCATTGGGGTAGCGGATTGCAACGTATATGGTCCGTCCGACGCTCGTCAGTACTGGCCATGACAGCGGGTATGGTTAGTATAATGCTTAAGAAATCATGATGTGTTTCTAATTATTAAAATTCGAAATAATACGTATTTGAGATAATACCATGATTGAAGTAACAATAAAGAATGTTTGTTGGATATTAATTGGATCATTAATTTAATATGATTAGATTAATTGGAATCCAATTAAAATTAAAACATTGTATTATGAATAGAGATGTTATTTCCCTTGGATGAATTAATCATAATGAATATGATCCATAATGATTAATTAGAATTTGAATATGATATGGAGGATCACATAAGTGACATCCATGATCTCCCGTCAAGGCGGAGGGTTCCGTCGCCAGGGATTGTATGTAGGAGACGCATGTTCGAAGTGACAACTCATGTATGCAAGCGCATATGGATCGGGCTCTTTGATTCTCGAAAGAGTAAGGCCGTATACGTAGTGACCCCAATATCGGATCCTCATATTATTGGGGCGATATTGGATTGCGTATAGCGAGTACTATTCCTGTTGATGGTTGGTTCGATTAATGACGAGTCAACATCGCCTTAGGGGTGGTGGGCCCGTGTGTTAAAGACCGATTGGGAGATGCAAGTTGGACTTGCAAGGTGGAATGCGTTCCCGCTTCTTTTTATCCGAGTTGCAAATTCTCATATTATTGGGATGTAACAAAGATAAGGAAGGAGATCCCAGATCTTGCTGGGATATGATGGTAAGTATATCTCTTACATTGAAAGTGATCAAGGGAATGAACTTTCAGTGTTGACAAGGCAAGACAACTTTGATATAAAAATTCCTAAATCAAAGTAAAATATGTATATATATAGGGTAAAATGAGGCTGCCCCCAAGGAGTAGCCAACTTGGTTACTCCCACCCCTATTTTTCTCTCATTTTTTTATTTCTTTGGAAAATAAAAATTTGTATATTCATCACTATATCCCTCTAACATTCTATTAAAATTTCGTCAGAAACAGAGACTCCTAGGCCCTCCATCCAGACGTCATTTTTTTAACGGTCGTAGGATTTTTTAAATCGACCATGTTTGGATGGAGGTTGTAGGAGTCTCTGTTTCTGACGAAATTTTAATAGAATGTTAGAGGGATATAATGTTGAATTTACAAATTTTTATTTTCCAAAGAAATAAAAAATTGAGGGAAAAATAGGGGTGGGAGTAGCCAAGTTGGCTACTCCCTGGGGGCAGCCCCATTAACCTCATATAAATATATACACTTATGCAAATTTCTTATTTCAGATAATCCTTCATTAAACCCACTCAATGTTATGCTCAATGATAAGCAGTAAAATATCATGGATTGGACTCATGATCTGGTATTGTACTTGCAGTTGGACACATAGTGTATGTGCTTGCAATATGCAAGTCTCCTCATACTAATGAGGAATGACAATTAAATAGATAATAGAACTACAACCCTAGGGTTTGTATGTCTCTATAGTCTTGATTTCTCATCGAATGTACTTTGGAAGTGACATGCTGATGATAATCACAATTGTCAAATAATCCTTATAAAGACTTAAGAAGATGTTCTGGCATACATATGTGCTCTCTTGACATTTATCATGAATGACATGGTTCTCTGCATCATGCAGAATGGTAGCTTCATAAGAGATGATGTATTCAAAATGTTTGAATATCTACCTGAACCAATATTTTAAGAGTTTAGATGGATATGGATATGATGAGTGTCATCGTTCTACTATCTATACTCTAATCATTCATGAATCTTCGTAATATTCATATTGTATGAATTTAATGAAGCATGTATAAATGTTGAAATGCTCTTACATTGAATTCTTTTTGAAGTTAACATAAAAGATCCTTAGTCTTAAGCAATGGTTGTTTATAGATAAAGGGAGCGCAGTGGAAGCATGGGTCAGACCCAAGATGGGAAGGATAGTCAAAGAGTTGACCGTACTTCTATGACTTCCATATGACATCCTAAGAGTTGGATGAATGCCAATACTGCAATAAGTTGGTGTGTTGATATGACTATCAAATCTATCTAGAATCTTTAGAGAAGGACTTGGATAGAGCATCAGAATAATCTACATAAATCATTGATATTGACTTTCTTATTGAATAAGATAAAGTCTTATAATTGTATCTGAATCTTCTAATGACACTTGCTGGTTGCATATGTATTAGAAGATTAGAAATTTGATCTTGAACGTTTAATATTCGTCCACATGGATATTAATGCAATTGTTGCAACAATCTCTATTGGATTGAAAGGCTTCATAATTTCAGTGGGAGAGCCCTTAGTCTTAGAGAATGTCTATATGACCTAGATATTAGAATACACTCATTTTTTATTTCTAAATGTTGGAAATAAACATGAATTCTGTAATAAATCTATCCTAAAGAGTTATGATGGAGATATTAGTAATCTAAAATCTAGTGGACTCCACTAAATTAGAAAATTAATGAATGGTTCATTAACATTTCTAATACTGAAATTAAACCTTAAAAGATCAATAGAAGGATAAAGATCATTTGATAATGATCTGGCATCAAGCCTTGGACATTTGTATGTTGATTTGATCAATAGACTAGTGAGAGATGAAACTTTAGATTGTCTAAAGGTTCAAATCTTACATACTTGTGAATATTGTATTCAAAGAAAAATGTCCAATACACCCTTCTTTGGGAATGGTGTAAGATGTCAAGGTATTCAGGACCTCATACATATTGATGTATGCATATCATCTATACCATAGTAAACATTATAGATATGTGATATCTATTTGTGATTATGTATGATATGAGATTTCTTCTCTTCACCTAAGAAACTTTTGAAATGTTCAAAGATTTCATAATTTTGGTTTAAAAACAAAGTTTGAAGGAAGATAAAATGAATTTGATCTAATCTAGGTAGCAAGTACCTGTTAGATAAGTTCAAAGAATACCTTATGGAGATATGAATATCATTTCTATCTCAATCCTCCTTACATACCTTAACTCAATAGAGTTACAGGGAGATACAATTCGATCATGTGTGACATGATCTTATCAATGATGAGTTTTAGCCTAATTATCCTTTAGTTTCCAGGTATATATGTGTAGTAGAGACTACAATGTATATCATTAATAAGGTTCCATGCATGTAAGCTGGAATCTAGCACTAGAGAGTGCTACTTCATTAGGAAAATAAAGGATGGTATTAGATACCTACTTTATGACCTTGAGATTCTTAAAATATCTCATCTCTGAGAATGTGATTCTTAGAGGTTGAGACTCTTGAGAATCAAGATGAAAATGAAGTGTAGGAACTCATTTAATCTTGAGAAGATAATGATGCTCCTGAAATCAGAAACTAAAAGGATAATAAAAGATGAAACACATATACCTCTTCAAATAAGTTTGAAGATGTATTCCATGTGTCAGTTAAGTCTGACAATGATCGGATTTCATGTGATGAAGTCTCTGAAGATCATGACATGGAAAGATGGATGTTAGCAATAAAGTCTAAAGTAGACTTCATATATAAGTGTTGCATATGGACCCTCGAGGATCCACCTATATGGGTAAGACCCATAAAGATGTAAATGGATCTTCAAGAGAAAGAAGTCAAGATTGCATTCCTCTCTGAGGATATTCACATGAAGTAGCCCCAAGGCTTCATGGTTAAGAAAAGCAAGATGTGCAAGCTAAAGAAATCCATCCATGGACTCATATAAGCTTATTGTTGCTGGAACATAAGATTTGATGAAATTATAAATGTTATGATTTCAGATAGAATCTTGATGAACCATATGAAGCTTAGTGGGCCTTTGTGTTCATCGTGCTAAATGTAGATAATATGCTAATCATTTGGAATGATATAAGGATGATAATAAGTGTTTTATAGACTGGCTATTCCATATCTTGAAATATGATTTCAAGGATACCTCTTAGATCTTAGTTCTGAAGTTGTTCAGAAGCAAAGAGAATAGGGTACTAGGACCGTCACATTTGTAGCACACCTTGGACATATTCCATTCTTGGAAATTCCAAGAAAGGCTTCCTTCCCTTAAGATTTGGTACTGACCTATCTAAAGGGATATCACCTCAAAGAGTTGAGGATGTGAATGTTAAAACTGCTAGCCCTTGGGTATCAGTTCTGAGAAGCCGGGTGTGTGCTAGATGTGTACAAAAGCCAGATGGCTGCCATGCAGTGGGAGTAGTAAACTGTTACTAGTCCTACTATGGAGACAAAACACTTGATTGCAGTAATAACAAAATCTTCATAAATGACAAGATTTTTTGAGATAGTGATCGCAAAGTCTTATCTTCAAAAACTTAAGACTTTATAGATAGAGATCTAAAAGGTCTTAACTGTGGATACCTTAAGAGATAGTGATATCCAGGAATAAGGGTATTCTGATAAAGATTATGGAAATACTGATTATAATAATTATTAAGCTATAGTATCAAGGACACTATAACTGACTAGATTGAGTATTGGTTGCATAAGATGCAACATTCGCATTGGATGCGAGCACTATTACTAGGAGATATGCAAGTGTTGTAAAAGGACTTGATGTAGTCTCTTGGGAACAGAGTGACTGATCAGCTTACCTAGCTATTTTTTAAATAGCCTATGATTGTCACATGAGTGCGGGTTTAAATGATTAGTCCATTAATGGCTCTTTGGGCTAGTGGGAGATTGTTGGACATGCGAGCCCATGGTGAGCCATTATGCAATGAATGTTATTGCAAATATCATTCCCTGATCTGAAATGAAGAATAATTACTTTACATAATAGGTCCCTTAGTACAATTAGGGTTATGTACCATGGCCACCTTGGTGATCATACGGTTGTTGATTCAACTATTGAATCATAGAGGCTGGTGCTTGGATGAATATCTAAATAGTTAGATTGAGGACTCGTCAAACACCGTCAAATGATTGTTAAGATTTGATCTCCAGCCAGAGTAGGAGATGGCAATCCTTTCTCTTTTAGGTTGATATCTAACCGACCTCTTGATGCAGCTCCTCTGCATAGGAATAGAGATTCGGAGGTGTTATATAAGTTAGGTCAAAGAGTTGACTTAATGAGATCGAGATAACCAAAGTCCTATATCGTATGCTGTCATATGAATAATGTGGATAGCAATATCCATATTAGTCATATATATTATAAATATGATTTATAATATATAAGAGAGAGATATTTGTAATTTACATTTGTTAATTAAATGTTGATGTGAATTGGATTCACATTAGATATTAAATTGAAAATGTAATTTACATTTTATTTTGGGTTGTGAATATGATTCACAATTTTCCAATGGCAAGATTGCATTATTCACAAAATAATTATGAATTATTTTTGTTGAATAATTTACAACAATTGTTGTAAAATTGGAGATACATGGAATAATATAATCAAGGGAGATTACATTGGAGATGCTCCTTCCATAGGAGGGACGGCTACCTATTCCTATTAGGAAAGGGTGGCCATCCACTCCATGTATATGGAAGGAGGCACTCTCTCTTTCCCATTATCTCCATATTTATTTGATTTAATTTGAGATTGATTTGTATTGATTTATCAATATAGATTTGATGTAAATTAAATTAATTGTTGTTGGTTTTACCAACACAAATCTTAGCCATTAAAAGAGACACAATTAATAAGAGCCATTGGATTTGTGTTGCCCATGGATTGAGATCCATGGATCCCAAAATATTATAAAAGGAGAGGCACCCCTTTGCTCTTCTTTACTCAACACCATGAGAACATAAGTCTCTCTCTCTCTTTTTCTCTCTACACGTCAGCCCTCTCTCTTGCTCTCTCATGGTCGTCCACCATGGATGCCCTAGAGGGAGTCTCCATCACCGCAGCGTCATCGTTATGATGCCCGATCGTTTGCTCGTGGATCTCCATCTCCTTCGGTGCGCATCGCTCCTGAAGAAGACATTGGATCTCATGTGTTGAGATCAGGAGGTCCGTCGCTTGGATCATCAACATGGATTGCGAGAAGCACGTGTTTCATCAACACGCTCACAAGCGTCTCCTCCGTCGGATCGGACTTGAGACAGAACGTCTCTTCGTTTAGAGACTCGATCGCAACCACGCTTCAAGAGGTAATCTTATTACTTGTTTGTGGTTTAGACGAAACGATCCGAGAAGTGTTCTTAGATCATGTGGTTTCGTCGCATGATAAAAAATTTTAATTTCTGCTGCATAGAACAACTAGTTCGAGTAGTCGTTCTTCATCATATTTGATACGATGCCCGCGCTTCCGTGATGCGCTTGAGGATTTCACCATATCCTTCAAGAAGATGAAAGAATGAAAATGACTTGTCTCATTCAAGGGGTCTAAGGTTTCTTATATAGCATGAAACCCTAGAAAGCTTAAAGGAGAAAATACATAAATGCTCCTAAGAATATACTCCTAGCATATGGAATATTCTCCTGTAGAATATTCCTAGCACATAGAATATTCTCTTAGCTTATAGAATATTCCTAGCACAAAGTATTCTCCTAACACTACCCCTTAAGTTGGAGCATATTTGTCGATCATGCCCAACTTGGAAATCATCAATGAGAGACGCTTCTTTGGTAGTGCTTTCGTGAATATATCTGCAAGTTGAAGGTCTGTGGAGATATGAGGGTTAATAATCTTTCCTCCTCGTACCACATCTCGAACGAGGTAACAGTCAACTTCAATGTGCTTAGTCCGCTCATGAAATATCGTATTGGTGGCAATGTATGTAGCAAACTTGTTTTCACAATATAAATGTACATGAATTGTAACATGAAATCCAAGTTCCTGTAAAAAGGAGACAAGCCAGGTAATCTCACAAATGGCATGGGCCATTACCATATATTCTACCTCTGCACTCGATCTAGCAAATACGGTCTGCTTCTTGCTTCGCCATGTCACAAGGTTGCCATCAACAAACATAGCATAGCCTGTAATGGATGTCGATCCTCAGGTGAACTGGCATAATTTGCATCTGCATAAGCGGTGACATCAGTGTGACCATTGACCCTGTAGAAGAGGCCTCACCCCAGAGATTCCTTCAAATATCGAAGGATCAGAAGAACATATTGCCAATGATTGTAAAGAGGTCTCTCCATATGGCGATTGACTCTGCTCACAACATATGCTATATCAAGTCGAGTAACGATGAGGTAGATTAATTCTACGAGGCTTCTATACCGTATAATATCCTTAAACTCAGGATCATCAGATGTAGCATGTTTTTGTACCCCTGCTGGGATGCCAGATGGTTTACATCCAAGTAAACCATCCTTTGAAAAAATATCCAGGCAGTATTTCCATTGTGATAGATGTAATGCTTTTACAGTGCATAACACCTCAATACCGAGGAAGTATCGGAGTTGACCAAGGTCCTTTGTGTCAAATGCCTTATAAAGGAAGGCCTTGGTCTCTAGAATGCCTCTATCATCATCATCACCAGTGACCACCTTATTATCTACTTAGACAACAAGTATCACGGTGTCAATGGATCGTCGTATAGTAAACACAGATTAATCAGATGTTGTCCTGTGAAAGCCAAGAGAGCTTATCTCAGTAGTAAGTCTGTCAAACCAAGCTCGTGGGCTCTGCTTTAGATCATAAATGGCCTTACGGAGTCGACACACATACTCCCCCTTGGCGGAGTAACCCGATGGCTGCATCATATAGACCTCCTCTTCAAGGTCAGTGTATAGAATGCATTCTTTAAATCGAGCTGAAAGATTGGCCAATTCTTGTTATATGCAACAGAGAGAATAGTGTGAATTAAACCCATCCTAGCTACAGGAGAAAACATCTCGAGGTAATAAACTCCATAAGTATAAGTAAATCCATTCGCCACAAGCCTGGCCTTTAGCCTGTCAATAGAACCATCAGGAGACTGTTTGGTCGTGAAGACCCATCGGCAGACAACATGCTTGACACCTGTTGGACACGACACAAGATCCCATGTGCATGTGGATGTAAACGCGTCCATCTCCTCATCCATGGCCTTTTTCCAACCATGGTCCTGCAATGCACTATAATGATCACAGGGAACAGTAATAGCCATAAGAGTATCTGCAAATCGTTTGTCACAACTGGATAGACTGTCAGTGAAAGCAAAATGTGACACATGATGTATATTACATTGCCTTTTTGTCCAGCGCAGAGTTATAGGGAGTTCTTGTGGAGCATCCGGAGCTACAGTGGTTGGGACATTGGAAGATGGTACATCATCCTGCAAATAAGGAATAGGTAACGGTACAGGTTCAGAAGGACTAGTATTTTTTTTAAACAATGGGTGGTGGTGGGAGCTCCAAGGATATGTCGCTGACATACTGAGTAAAATAACTAGTCTGTTCAAAGAAAGTGACGTCTGCAGAAATGTAGTGACGATGACTTGCAGGATCGTAGCACCTGTACTCCTTTTTGGTATGAGAATATCTAAGGAAAACACACTTGATAGCACGAGGAGACAATTTATCTGTGGTCTGAAAATTGTGTACCAAGGAAATGCAACCAAAAATTCTCAATGGAAGTGGAAAAGGTTCCTCGTCAAGATACAAGAGTGAGAAAGGAGTTATCCTCTTGAGGACTGATGACAAGACCCTATTGATGATGTAGGTAACAGTAAGAACAATATCCCCCCAGTGGGTTTTGGGAACCTTCATGTGAGTAAGCAGGGTACGAGCATTGTCTAAAAGGTGACGAAGCTTCCTTTCCGCTACCCCATTCTGTTGTGAGGTATATGGACATGAGGTCTGATGAAGGGTCGCATGAGTGGCAAAGAAAGATATTAAATCTTGCTGAGTGAACTCAAGAGCATTGTCAGTCATGATAGTCTGAATACATTTAGAGAAATATGTTTTAATAAGCTGAAAGAAAGACTTGACAATATTATTAATTTCGGACCGCTCCTTGATCAGATAGACCCAAGAAGTCCTGTTGCAATCATCTACAAAAACAGCAAAGTATCTATGACCAGCAATAGTACGAACTGGACAAGGTCCCCATATATCACAATGGATCAAAGAGAAAGGTAATGATCGATGTGGCTCAGTCTTAAGTGGAAAAGAAGTATGATGGTGTTTGCCGAACTAGCATGCTTCACACTCAAAAGATTTCAGAGATGACAATCCGGGAAACATATAAGAAAGAGATTTGGCAGATGGGTGGCCAAGCCATAAATGTCACAGTAATGGGTCAGCTGACACAGAGGTAGCACTTTCAAAGGTTGTATCAACATAGATATCAAGATAGTAAAGATCATTCTTCTCATGTCCCCACCAAAAATCTGCATCGTCCGGATATCCTGAAAATATCAATGGAACTCATCAAAAATCACTCGACAATTTAATTCAACACATAGCTTATGAACAAATAGGAGACTCAGAGGAAAATCCGGTGCACAGTAAACGCCAGTGAGCTTGAGCTTGGAGAACTCCATAGTTCCAACTGTCGTAACAGCAGAATGAGCATTGTTTGCTACCCGAACGGACTTCACAGTGGAAGATGGTTGAGACAAGGTCAAAAAACTGCCTTCGCCAGTCAAGTGAGTAGACGCACCAGAGTCAATAATCCATGTTGGTGCTAGTACAAAAGTAGAGGGCTACAGTATTCTGAGGTAGTAGCTAGATGTGTGGTAGCAGTAGTTGCCATGGGAGTAGAAATCTGCAGAACATCTAGCAGAAGTAGTGGAGTTGTTTTAATCATGCATGATAGTTGTTGTCAAGTTGCTTGGAGGTGTTGTTAGATGGAGGTAATGGTGTCACGATTTCATATGGTATCGTGATTCAGAAGTTCTTGTTGATGGCACTTGGTTGATTCCAACAGAACTTTTGGCAGAGATTTCATAAATCACATAAGTACTGCAGATTACGATGGTGTGTTAGAAGTAATATGTTGTATGCAGAAGCTTGACATCCAAAAGATTCTTTCGGTGGCACAAGTTGCGAGATGCGCGGGAGATTGTATGCTCAGGGAGGTGCTTCTTATCTCCAAGCGATGTAGCTTGACACGACATAGCACGGAGGCATGGAGCGTAGGGGCCTAGGTGTCCCCCTTGACGATGGCGCAGGAGCTTGGAGAAGGCACTGGGTCGCGCACAACGGGCTGAGTGCCTAATACAGAGGGTGTGGGGCTTCTTATATAGCCCTCACTGAGTCACCACATCCAACAACTGGTAGATGTGGGACTAAACAACAGGATGTTTTAAATGGATCTTGGAGTGATCCGTTTATCCATCTACAACATAAGTGACACATAACACATACTCCAACACTGGCAATTGTCAACATAACATACCACGTGTAATAAGTCTCGTCTGCCTCCTTCAGCAGATCTTTAGTCAGAATATGATTCTTGCGCAGGTGTCTACCGATTCTCCAGTGCTTATTGTCTTTCTTTTCCGCTTTTATAGTTATTTTGATGGAGAAATCCATGTAATACCCTACCTAGGTGCGGGCGGCTATGCACGTCAGTTAACCCTGTGATTCCTCACACATTCACTCACCTAAGACGCGTGGTGTCTACCGATTCTCTATCGCTTGCAATTTGATTATATTATTTCAGTTTCGTTGTTGTTTTCATCTCGATTAATTTTATAGAGGAAACTCTTTTCATTTTTATTTTGAAATATGTCCCGATATAAGGGGAAATTCTGCCGAAATTTTCCGAGAAATATGTCCCGATGTAAGGGGAAATTCTGCCGAAAATTTCCTATAAATATCACCCCGTATAAGGGGGAAACTCTGCTGAAATTTTAAGAGAAAATATGTTCTTGGCGTTCTTCATGTTCTTCGGGGTCTTCACGTTCTTCATGTTCTTCGTTCGTTTTTCGCGTTCTTGACACGTTCTTAGCGGTTTTGATACGAAAATGAAATTTGATCTTTTCATGAGCCTTAAAACATTCTTTCTGAAAACAAATCATGATAAATCATTGCATACGCGAGAGAGAGCTCGATTAGGTGCCTTTGAGTTTGATGGATATTCTATGCACCATCACAAAGTAGGATACAAGGGCTTAGTCTCAGGAGTAGTCAAGAAATAGTCTTAGAAGATGTTGTTTCATTAAGCATGAGTGACCTAGGTCATTGTTTCTAAGCCCCTTTCGGGCTTCTTGGGTGACAAACAGTGGATATGACGTCACATTTTTCCCTAATACTAGCCCCCCGTCTGGTTGATGCAAGTTATTATATAATACTAGTGGTGGGTCCTATCTCAAGATACCACTCTTTTTCCCTAAAAAATTGTAATTTTAACATGCAAGCCTTTGACCTTGTTTGAATTGCCGTAATGTATTGAGATTGCACGGAATCAGTTTCCATGAAATTGGATTTTAGTACTTGGCATTGAATAATGCAATCTCTAAATTGACATCGGTATCTAATAGCGTTAACTTAGGTTCTTTGACAAACTTGTTATTTAGTTCAAGCTTAAATTCTCAACCTTTTTGTGTCTAAATTCACATTTTAATGTCTACCTGGTTGGTAATCCACAATTTGATTCACAGATTATAAAGTTTTTGGAGAAGCGATCTATTCCGTGGAAAACTGAGGAAGAAGACAAGCCAGAGACGATTCTAATTCAGATGGATCTAATTGACCCAGGGAAGCTTACATTTACGTAACAAATGACAGTTGCTACTTTTCTGAAGGGGGAAATATGTGCTAATGTCAAAGAAAACATGCACAGAGATACTGCAATTATTCATACATAGAAATTGCTGCATTCTCGCGTGCGGATGAAGCCAACCGACATCTAACAAAAACATCTTCTGAATAAGTATACCAAAAGCATCTTAGCTCCATTCCTACAAGGCTACACCCAATCTTCTACTGCTGCCTTGTCTGTTTACCGCATTTGACTATTGATTTCTTGGTTAAAATGTCAGTGGTAAGAAAAGATTTGGAACAAAATTTACATCTACCTTTTATCCATTAAGAGGAGACTTTGTTTCTGGATATACTTCATTATTTCAGTAAAGAAAAGTTTTTTGCACCCTCTTTTAAGTTTGATGGTGGTAACCGATTCTTGTACAAGTAGCAATAGATTCACATCAAGTGGCATTGTTTGGATGAAGGATAAGGAATAAGGATGTTTAATCCATTTTCTTGTTTGGTTGGCGCAATAGGAGTCGAGAAGAATAAGAGTGGGATAAATAATAGTTATTTTTTTTATTCTTCAATCAATTCAATAAAGAATGGATAAGAGATATGAGGTAGTTATTGGTGGTTTGTTTGTTTTGTTTTCTAAATGATATTTGTAGACTTTTTATTAAAAAATATTCAAGTTCGCAAATATATTTTCTGGGTTTTGGGTTTTCTCTCTTCTTTTGATAGATCACACACACAATTTCGACTTAAACTCATGGATTCAACGGTTTGTTCTTCACGGGTATGTCTATTTTAGAATTAATTTCCTATTAGAAAAAAATTACAACGCAGGAAGTGCTAGACATCCATGTACTTGATAGGCTATTATTGTACAATTCAAGTTCATAAAAAATATTTAAAAATGGATATTTACCCTACTAACCTTTTAATCTTTGTAAGTTACCTCTGCGACCTTTTGCAGAACGTAATTATCCCATTGAACATGTAAATTACCTCAAGAACCCTTACGAGTTTCAAACAGATTAACTGCAGGATTCATGAGATAAGAGTTAGCGTGTTAACGAGGTCGAGTGGAGAATTATGTTGTTTCAAAGTGTGAGAATGCAATTTACAAAGTTTAAAGGATTCGTGGGGTAAATATCCTTTAAAAAATAATAATAATAATAATAGAATTTTGTTAACACTAACTAGTTTCATGATCAAAATAGGTATAAGAATATAGGATAACCAATTACATAAAAAGGTCTCAGCTATGCGTCATTTCCTATTACAGTCATCATCTTTTAAATGTAAAAAAGAGGGTTGAATCTTATTTTGTCTCGAATGCATGCTTTTATCATACTTCCGCAACCTTTTATGTCGAAGGTAAACCCTAAATTTGAAAGCTTTGTACCCTCTTTGTTAGTGTTAAAAAATGAGGCTTGCAATTGGAATATGATGAATAGTTCGAGTATTTCCTTGCAATTTACCCAAAATAGATGCATATATAATACACATCACGCTTGTAAAAGGGGAAAAATACAACAATAGAAAGTACAGCAATTCCGCTTGATTAATCGGGTACCGTACACAAACGACTTGGGCTTGTCTTTCACGTGTTTGTTGTAATGGGAATATTGGGTCTTAATGTTGTCTGTTGGTAGGTTACAACGCTAAAACGAAATGTTACGGAACAGTGAACTCAAGAAGAATCCATCCACACTACAATCATCATTTTTTTCCTCGTTAAACAAGTAACATTTATGGCCTGTTTAGTTATTGGGTTGAGTTGGATTGCAGTATCATCTTGTGAATAGTAGCTGTTTTGAGGGTTCGAAGGGTTGGAATGATAATTGTGATGTAATGTGATATTGATTGTGTGTTATATTAATTTTTTTAATGATTATTATATATTTTTTATGTTAATAATTTTATTTGAACATGGTTAAAAAATATTATACTAAAGAAATTGTAAGGTCAATACAAGTAAGCCCAACTCAAGAATGTAGGGTTGGAACTAAGGGTATGCCAGGGTATTCCGGTGTACCTTGAGAACCCAACTGGCTATTCCATCATAAATCATAGTGACATCACATCATATTTTTTATTCCAACCCTCTCCAACCCACATAACCATCTCAAACAACTACTATTTACATCAGATTACCCCAACCCACTCTACTCCAGAAACCAAACATGAAGAATTCCTACTCGAAATCTGTGCAGCTCTTTATGTTCAGATAGATGTCTTATGAAAGCCCAGGGAAATCGTAATATAGCATTGGTTTAACGTGTTTGTCATCACTGACGCCTCGAACAGCATGAAAATGTAAAAGAATCTTCAAAACCACCGTATTAGGTGATTTCTTACATATATAGAGAACTAAATTATTACTCGAAACTTAGATAAAAGTTCGATTAAGTTTTCGTAGCTGAATGAGCGATATCATCTGGAATGCACATCTAGTCATTTCGAAGGGACATTATTCTCGTAAGGATGTCATTAAGTGGGTGCGACATTATTCTCTAGAATACTGAAAGTCTTCAATCGAGCATTTTCCTTTTAGTATTGGCACAAATACTCAGATATCCTGACATTAAAGATGCCCTTTTACGACCCCATGGTACTAGTTCTTGATCCTTGAAATCCTCCTCTTCCTCAATCACCCGTTGGATGTAAGTGTGATCCATTGCATCTACTTTTGTCAATATGATCACTATATATCCGATATGTGAAAGTCTCTATGCGATTGATTAAATCAAGAAAAAAAACCTAAAAGAAATCGGTCTTTAAGTGAAATTTCAATGTATAAAAAATGATGTTTGGTTTCTTCTTACGAGAATATGCCAATACTTCTTTGCCATAATTTGAATCCATACTGCTAACTTCACTATTATCGTCTTCACTCAGTTGTATACCTTATATTCTAAGGGCCCTCTAAGATGCAGGTTTGATGAACATATGTCTCATCAACTAACTTTGAGGAGAGACTCTAACACTTGCACAATAGCATATACTCCCTCGTAAGGGTCGTGCGGAAGCTTCTCTAGTGCTACCATTTGTGTCTTCAATTCTACGATGTCTTCCAATGTCCTTGAGCAACCGAAGTAAATCCTTGACTCCCTTATCGCTTTGAAATATGAGGATTGTCCATGAGAGCATCTACTACACGTTTTAAGGATTTTGCATTTCCTTCCTTGCCCACATATGCGTATGTATATGCTCCTCGAGTGTAGTCTATGTTGTTGATAATTTCAACATTAAAAGCTTGGTTGATGCATCTATCACCCAAAAAAAGGTAGAGAATAGATATGGATTTGGAAATTAGGATGTCTTCTCTAATGAAAATGAAATGTGTCCCAAGACAATGTCTACTTATAGGAAAGGCATTTCCCATACTTTTTATAGGGCTCATGCTGCATGCAGATGTTACGTATTAGTGCTGCATATGTAATTGAAATCCTAGACTGGCAAGGTCTTTAATTCACATGTTGTCCCCAAGAACTTTTTTCTAGTGTGATTGATACCCTCTGTGGAGGTATAAGTTCAGAGTTATAGTGGAGGTATAAGTTAAGAGTTGTAGTCTCTTTTGATGGTCTTCCATCTATTGAAATGTTTTTTGCACTTGTCATCACAACCACTTTTAGATGTTGAAGTGTTTGTTAGTGTATACCTCTTTTGTGAAGGACATACTAACCTAATCTCCCTAATCCAATTGGTGATGCATTGTGTGCTAGATCAAGGTTCCTTATTTGAACTAGGATCCTTACACCAGCAAGATCTTGGAATATTTAATCTCATGTTGTTTTATATAGTCATTAGAATTTAGTTTCATAAGCACCATATGTAAAAGTGTATGAAAATGTAAAAAAAGACAAGGAGACATGTTTTATTGTCCTTAGCGAGCATGCAACCACATCACAAGAGGAAACTTATTTGAAGTCCAAATATGATTGTGTTAGAAAGCAACTATATCATATAATCAGATTGCATACATCTATAGAAATAAAAGCATCCGTGTTTGCTTAGATATACATCCTTGTTTCATAAGCATTCTTCTGTGTTTGTTTAGATATACATCTTTATTTCTTGCTACTCTGAGAAATGGATGCTTCACAAAACACGAAAAGGTAACCTGATGTAGATTTCTTATCTCCACATCCCCTTAAAATCTGCATCGGAGTATCCTACTACTTCAAGTGATTCGGCTTGATACATCAATTTCAGGTGTACAATTCCTTTCAGATAGCGAAAAATCATCTTAACAATTTCTCAATGTGTTGGTCTGGGATTACTTTGATATCTACCAACTAAGCTAACTGGATAAGCCAAGTCAGGTTAAGTGTACACCATTGTATACATCAGACTTCCCACTGCTTATGCATATGGAATTTCTAAAGATTTCTGCCCCTTTCAAGGACAACTCTTACAGAGTTTCTTTACAAGCACAATCGATGTAGGAGCAGGAGCGTTATTCTGCATTCCAAATCTCTGTAAGAAAGTATGCAAATATTTATATTAACTAAGACTCAATGTCCTTGAATATTTATCTCTTGTAATTTGAATTCCTATAACATAGAATACTTCTCCCATGTTCTTCATGTCAAATTCATTGCTCAATTTCTCTTTCATTTCATTGAGCATTCCTATGTCATTAAACATGAGTAGAAAATCATATATATACAATGACATGATAGCAAACTTGCTCCTACTCTTCATATCATATACACAATTATCCAACTTATTTGCAAAAAATCCGGATTGGATAATTTTCTCATGAAACTTGAAGTACATTATCATGAAGACTATTTTAGGCCATATAATGTTTTATTAACATATAAATCCTTTTCTCTAGAACTTCTACTGAAATCCAGCAGATTGACGTATATAAATATCCTTTCTTAGTTCTCCATTAAGGAAGGTTGTCTTCACATCCATTTGGAATAATTACAAATCCATATATGTGACTATAGCTAAGATCATTCGAATTGATGAAAATTTAGCAACCGGAGAGTAGGTTTCCTGGAATCTATTATACCTTTAAGTAAAACTCTATGTACTAATCTTGCTTTGTATTTATCGACGGTACTGATGAATCTGTGATTCATCACTCTAAAAGTTGAAAATAGAGCTTCGTTCCCGAGTAATTAGTTACATTTCCCCCATTCTTCTGCGTTGTTATCATTCAAGCACTTGTAGATAATATTCACATTTTAACACTCATATTTACATTAAATAAGAAGCCAAATTTTCTTACAAATATCACCTATTAATTTGGTTAATTTGGTTAAATTAACTTTTAATGTGAATGTTCTAGGTAGGTAATTCAAATTAATCAAAAAATCGCTAAATTAATTATCTAATTAAAGTGAGCAATCAATTTAATTAGATTTACTTTGGCAAGTCCAAGGTCAAACTCAGGGAGGCCACTGTCTCCTTAAGTTGGTTTATAGTGGATCTAGAAGTTAGGTTTCAGGGAATATGTTTTTGGTATTTTTGAATGCTATTTAATAAATGAAATGCAAAGTTCGGGAACTAAAATGTGATTTACAAACAATTCAAGTCCAAAAATTCTCAAAGAAGCGACTTTAATATTTTTAGAATTTTTGGATGCAATATGAATTATTTATGACAATTTAGTTAATTAGTTAATTCTCACAAAATTCCACATAAATATCCAAGAGATACAACATTAATTGAACTACAACATGTTATTTTTGCATTAATGAAATGGTGTTATAATGATGTCCAAATTAGAGCATAAAGGCATGGGTCGAGTTGCAAATAGAAATAGATAAACAATAGCGTAATAAATGTGCTTCTTTAATTACCAGAACCCTCAGGGGAAATCGTGCAATTTTTCTAAGGGGGATGTTGCAACTCACATGCTATCTAGAAGGCAGGGCCTTTGTGAAGTTAGCTGAAGCACGGGGGTTGCAGACATAATATTTCCCTGCCCTCGCATGCAAAGCACGTGCAGAGGGGAAATTAACGAGCGACTGGCAAGACGATGGTCGTGGGCGATGCCTGCTACACTACAGAGGGAGGTCATTGATGGAGGATCTCAGTGATGGAGTGTAGCTGAGTCAGAGCTGTTGGATGTTGAGGCTCAGCCATACCAAGGGCAAGGCGATGTGATGGCTAGATGTTGAGGATACAAGGCGATGCATTATTGATGCAGAGTGGCTGTGGGGCCTCCACCCTATGCTTCTTACGTCTGCGACCTCCCTCGAGGTGGAGGAAGCCCACTCACTGGAGTACGAAGGGAGTGGGGAAACCTTGCTCCTTCTGCTTGGTTGACACATGGCTAGGGGACGTCAGGGTGGCAAGCGACAAAGTCTAGGAGAAGTAGTGAGCTTGGAGAAGATGGTACGCCCTGTTAGTGTCAATGAGGCTGCTGGACAGGGCAAGTGGTGGTGTGGGAAGATGGATTCGACACTCGACAACGTTGGGGCGGTGCGGGGAGCGTCCTGATGACGATGGTGAAGAGGCTATGTTGAGGCGTTTTTCAATTGGTTGTGATGGAGAAGGGCAAGAAGAAGCGAAGGAGAAGTGAGGATGATATTGGGCAGTGATGAGGGAAATGAGAAGAGGAGCACCGAAAGAAGATGGAGGAAGATAGAGAAGGAGAGGGAAGAATGTATACATGAAGGTGGGCTCCTGGGATCGAACTAGTTCTCGGTGGAACTCATCTTTGTCGTCACCTTAAAGTGGATGAGGTGTAAGGCCACGAAGCTCAGGTAGTGAGCTTGGAGCTTATGCGACACAAAGGTGACCTTCGTAGATCACGCCTGAGGAGGGAGAAGTCATCCTCGCTCGAGATTCTTCTCTATATGTTGTCACCACTGGAGGAGGGAGAGTTGGGCCTCTCTCTGTTGAACTCAAGATCGATGAATCATTCGATACTTTTAAGGTTGGTTGCAGGTCGTGCGGAGAGGTGAGTGGGTAACGGAGGGTATCGTGTTGGGGAATTTTATCTTCAGAGGGGGAATAGAGATTGACCCTGCCAAGGTGGAGGGGATTAAGAAACTCGATCCACATACCAACGTGAAGTCAGTGAGGTCATTTCTAGGGCGTATTGGATTCTACAGGAGATTCTTTCTTTCAGTATTTTTCGAAGATTGCCCGTCCACTAACTAAGCTCTTAGGGAAA
The DNA here is from genome assembly GCA_037367405.1 of Ottelia alismoides. Taxonomy (NCBI): domain Eukaryota; kingdom Viridiplantae; phylum Streptophyta; class Magnoliopsida; order Alismatales; family Hydrocharitaceae; genus Ottelia; species Ottelia alismoides. The sequence goes on from JAZKJV010011229.1 coordinate 295,965, forward strand.
GACACAGAGTTCGGTGTAGATCATAGGTGTCTAGAGGCATTTGAGCTCTTGAAGATGAAGATTTGTACCTCACCTATCCTACAAACTCGTAACCGATTTCTCCCCTTTGAGATCGTGACTGATGCTTCAGATTTCACAATAGGAGTTGTGTTAGGACATCGATGAGAGGAGATCTCGTTTGCGATCCACTGCACGAGCAAAGTATTAGACCTACACAGAAGAACTACACCATGATTGAAAAGGAAATTCTCGCCTATTGTATGGGCCCTCGAGAAGTTCATGTCGTATATTTTGGGCTCTAAGGTAATAATCTACACTGATCACATATCCATTCGATACTTAAAGAAAAGAAGGATGCGAAGGAACATCTTCTTAGATGGATTTTGCTTTTCCAGAAGTTTGATTTGGAGATAAAATGTAAACCTAGAGTGAAGAATTCTGTGGCCCATCACCTCTCCCAGATTGAGCTTAAGGATTCTCTTGATTTTGAGCATAATAGAGAGACCTTCCAGATGAGTCAATTCGTGTTATTGACTCACTCTCCTAGTATGCCAACATGGTGAACTTTTTTGTCTCCAAGCAAGTTCCCCAAGGTTGGATTAGAAGTAGTATTGACCGACTGAACTCGGATTAAAGGATATACCACTAGGATGATATGTTCCTTTTCTTTGAAGGGTCGGATTGTGTTTAGAGAAGGTGTATTCCTCAGGAGGAATACCAGAGTGTCCTTACGTATTGTCATTCTCTTGAGGCTGGAGGACACCATTAGGGGAAGAGAACCGCTCACAAGGTATTCCAATGTGGATTGTATTGGCCGACCCTGTTTATAGATGCTATTGATTTGTACGGTTGTGTCTGATTCATCAAAGGATGGGAGGACAGTTACACAGAGGAATGAGATGCCCATGCAACCAATGATCATTTGTGATGTTTTTGATGCATGGGGCATAGATTTCATGGGTTCCTTTCCCAAAAGCCAAGGACATGAGTACATCTTGTTGACAGTTGATTATTTGTCTAGGTGGGTGGAGGCTATCCCAACCCAAACCACAAACAGCAAGATTGTCTGTAAGTTTATGACAGAGCATATAATTGCCGGGTTCAGGATGCCAAAAGTTCTTATATCAGATGGAGATAGCCACTTTGTGAATCGAGATATGAGATCTTTAGCTAAGAACTACGTATTTGAGAACATAGTTACTAGGCCTTACCACCCATAATTTAATGGTGTGGCAGAAGTTTCGAACAGAGAGGTGAAGAGTATTCTGTAGAAGTTGGTTCGTCTCAATAGGAGAATTGGTTTCAACTCTTGGACCAAGTTCTGTGGGCCTATAGTACAGCCTACAAGACACCATTGGGCATTTCACCATTCAGAATGATTTATGGCAAGCCATGCCATTTGCTTGCAGAGCTGATTCATAAATCCGAATGGGCAATTAAGAAGATTAATTGGTGTTGTCACCTAGGGAAGCATTATCATGACTTGAACGAGCTCGTGGAAATCCGAAACATGGCATATGACAACATTTTGATTTATAAGGACAAAGTAAAGAGATGGCATGATCAGCACAATAGGTGCAAAGACTTCATCTCTGGGCAAAAGGTAGGGTTGTTTAATGCCAAGTTGAAGATGTTCCATGGGAAGATCAAATCTAAGTGGACGTGTCCCTTTGTTGTTAAGAAAGTGCATGGGAATGGAAGTGTAGAGATAGCTGATCTCACATGTGGTGTACAAAACCCATATGGTGAATGGATAATTGCTGAAGCACTTTGTAGATTCTAAGGAGCAGTAGTCCAAGTCAAGGTCATCAACTTCATGCAGAGTGAGAACAGAGCAGATACATCATATTACTCTTCATGAAGATTCATCATCTAGATTCAACAGCATAGAAGATTCACTCACCCTTGTACATTCTCCCTACATCTTGTATAGTCATTTTCTCTCTCTGTATATTCTCCCTCAGTTCTCACACTTACTCCTGACCTAGACTTAGGTTGACCAAAGCCTAAGTATGGGGGGACCAATCCCCACCATGTGTATATACTCATCCATTTCTCATCTTGATCTCGTCCACCCCATTTTTGCTCTCCTTCTACACTTAGGTTGACCAGAGCCTAAGTTAGGGGGAGGATCGACTTCTATACCTTTTGTTATTTTAACTCTTCTACGTTGAGCACGAGCTATGTCTTTTTCCTCATTTCTTGTGCTCTGAGGACATAGCACATGCTAAGTATAGGGGGCGTGTATATATATATTGTACCCATAGTTTGTACTTTCACATATGTTTGTATATATTATGTAATAATTATGGTATGGGTAAAAATTGGTTAAAAAACTTTTTGTAAAATACTTTTATTTTTGTATAAAATGTATATTTTATACAAGCTATAAATTCTTTATATTTTGTATAGTACATGTATAATATTGTAAATTCTTGTAAACAATATTATTGTAAAATAGAAGGTATACCAAAAAAATGCATCTGCCAAATCGAGAGAGAAAGCGAGCCATTAACTCAACTTGCTCGACAATGACAGCGACTGAGTAGTTTTCGACGTGACGACGATTTCCATCGTGTTTGGTGAGATCCGAGGTGGAGAGATCAACTTCGTCGCAGCCGTATCCAAATTTCAAAGCTTCTCTGATTTTTTACCAAACGAAATCGAGGCCACGATAGGAGCTTAGCATAGCTGCTCCGCAATCCCGAAAAAATCTCAACTCTCCATGTCGTCGTCCTTCAGTCGCGACCTCTGTCCCTACAGTCGTGGACCCCAGCCTCTACAACATGTATCCCCAACTGCTGCTTCCCGCTGCTAGTAGCTGCCATGCCCAAATCCACACAATCGCTCCTCTTCTCCCCGAAGGCCGCACCCTAGCCGCTACACCCCCCCCCCCCTCCCCCGTACCCCCAGCCCGTGATCGCCTTCGGTCGCCGCCCTCGTGTAGAGCAACAATACCTCAGTTGCGCCCTCCACATGCTCCAGCAGTTCCCCCACCACTACGCCCCAACCACCACCAGGAGCCACATCCATACATACCGCCATGTACGCCTCCAAAGCCCACACCCCTCACCACCTTTGTGGGACCACCTCTCCACCGCCACATCACACCCCCACGTCGTGCCCTAGATGTGGGTTCCAATCTAAGAACCTACATTTCCACGAAGAAGAAGGATCATCTCCCCCTCTTTCTTATTTTATTTTTTTGTAAATATTGCAAATTTACTCGTCTTGCTTATTTAATTACAAATGTGTCCAAGTGCACATTTCAATTTATTTATTTTAATTTATTGTATTGCACAGACACCCCTGTATTTATGCTCTTATTTGGACATCATTTCTTTAATACAAAAATATCATCTGTAGAGGAAAAAATCCCTTTCTTATGGCTATATATTTGCAACTTTTTGACATTGTTTGATTAATTAAAAATCAGAGATTGAATTTCATTGAAATTTATCCATTCATGCTCTGAAATTTGTACATGAATAGTTTTTGCTCTCAGAATTCTCAAAAATTCAGATATAATGTGTCTAATTGTGCATTAATTTCTATCCAATTTTCATCAAAAATAGATGTATCATGTGCATAAAATAAATTATTGAGTGATTTCTGAAATTGATTTTTATATAAATACACAAATAATATTTTGTGAAACTTTAACTCTCCTGGATTACTTATTAAAATATTTTTTTGAGATAAATCACACTCTGGATAAATTTATTCTGTGAATTAATTAGAAATTAAATTCTCAAGGTCACTCTATTTTCATACAAAATCATTAAAATTAAATATTCACAAAAAATACTGTAGCTTCTTTTCATCATTTTTTACTTCCAATAAAAATTTCATAATTTTTGCATTTTGTTTGTGTGAAAAAATTCATAAAACCCTACAAAAAGTATGCATTTTTCATTGTTGCATTTTAAACCCAAAAAGTCCCCAAAAAATACATTTTACATTCATCATTGGATTAGGTTTCTAGAAAAATATAATTTGGCTAAATTGAGTTAATTTCACATTAAAATTAGTTTATCTAAGTTGCTTGAATTTTTAATGGCTTAATTAAACTGCATAATTGCATTTGCATTCTTATTGCATTAAAAAATACAAAAAATCTGCTTGTGAAACTGTGACCTAATTTATCTAAGTTGATCTGACGTGTTCCTTTGCCTCCTTGAGTCGACTCTAGGGCTTTCCCAAGTTAAAGTTATATAAAAGCACATTTTCTTGATCGATAGATATTTCATTCGTGTGGTTTACTTTTGATCGATCCTGATTGCCCGACTACAACAACTCGACACTATTAACTTAGGGTCATTCGAGCTTCTTCAAGTTCCATCAACTCGGTCTTTTTTCTTGAATTATACTTATATCCTATGGATTGCATACTTTCTAGCAAATCACATAACTCCCGTACACTGTTTCGTTCAATTGAGTCCATCTCATCGCTCATGGTAGTCATCCATGATTCAGACTCATTCGAAGCCATTGCTTCGTCAAAGGATATGGGATATGTACAATCCTCTACATCCTCATCTATGTTGTAACACGATGCCTCACACCCATAGAAATGATAAACTTTCATCCATGTGGGTTGTGTTCCGGGTCATTGTCGTCGATTATATTCGTGGGTTGTATGGGTTCACCCAGTACCTCTAAAGGATCATGATTTTTCTTAGATTCATTCTCTAGGTACGGATGATCTATATCATCGACTAATTCATATCTAATCTTTATGTTGTCTTCATTAACCTGTAGGATAAGAAGAGGATCTTGTTCCTCTACTTCATGCTCCTTCTCCTGATGATTTTCAAGAAAGGTTGCATTATGACTTTTGATTAGAATTTTTGATTCATGGAAGATCTTATATCCCTTAGAATGTTCACTATATCAAACAAATTTGCAATTTATTGTCATGAAGTCTAGCTTGTCTCAAAGCTGACTTGGTACCAATACATGTGCAACACATCCCTGTTTTCGGAGATGACCCTAAGTTTCCCACCATTAGAAATTCCATATGGTGTTGATTCTATGAATTTTGTGGGAATCCTATTATGTTTGTAATTAGTGGTCAACATTGCTTCTTACTAAAGTTTCTTTGAAAAACATGAGTGTGACACCGTACACATTATTGCATTAATTAGTGTTCTATTCTTTCTTTTAACTACACCATTATGTTGCGGTGTATACGGCATCATGGTCTGTCTATAAATTCATGCTTGAATAATGTACTCCTCAAACTCCTTTGAGGTATATTCTCCACCTCTATCAACCCTAAGGATCCTAATTGGTTTTCTCAATTTTGTCTCTACTTCTTTCTTGTGTCTCTTTAATGTTTCAAAGGCTTCTATCTTTCTTCCTAAGAGATAGACATGAGAGTTAAGGATATTGTTAGATCCTCAAGTGCATCACGGAAGCGTGAGCGTCGCATCGAATACGACGAAGAACGACTAGTCGCACTAGTTGTTATATGCAGCGGAAATTAAAAATTTTCATGTGACGAAACCACATGATCCGAGAACACTTCTCGGATCGTTTCGTCTAAACCACAAACAAGTATTAGGTTTACCTCTTGAAGCGTGGTTGCAATCGAGTCTCTAAACGAAGAGACCTCCTGTCTCAAGTCCGATCCGACGGAGGAGACGCTTGCGAGCGCGGGGATGAACCGCGTGCTTCTCGCAATCCATGTTGATGATCCAAGCGGTGGATCTTCTGATCTCGACACACGAGATCCGACGTCTTCTTCACGAGCAAGGCATGCCCAAGTAGACGGAGTTCCACGAGCAAAACATTAGGCAGCATAACGACGGTGCCGCGGCGATGGAGAGCCTCTCTAGGGCATCCATGGTGGACGGCCATGAGAGGGAGAGAAAGAGAAAGAGAGAGAGAGAGAGAGAGAGAGAGACTTGTTGTCTCACTTATGTGCAAAGAAGAGCAATGGGGTGCCTCTCCTTTTATAGGGTTTTGGGATCCATGGATCTCAATCCATGTGTCAACACAAATCCAATGGTCCACATTAATTTGTGTTTCTTTCAATGGTCATGATTTGTTGCTAAAAACACAACAACAATTAATTTAATAAAAACCAAATATATATTAAACATAATTTGATTTATATCAAATCAATCTCCATTGGAGATATAGGAAAGGAGGCAAGCCTCCTTCCATAAGGAGGGTGGACGGCCACCAATTCCTCATGGGAATTGTGGTCGTCCCCTCTCCTCATTAGGAAGGGAGCTTCTTTTTTCCTATTACATGAGATTACATTATCTCATGATTCTCTCCAATATTTGCAACAACTTTTGTTGCAAATTATTTCACAAAAATAAATCCAATTTATTTTGTGAACATTGCAATCATGCCATTGGAAATTTGTGAATCATATTCACAACCCAAAACAAAATGTAAATTACATTTTCAATTCAATGTCCAATGTGAATCCAATTCACATTAACATTTAATTAACAAATGTAAATAACAAATAGCTCTCTCTTATATATTATAAATCACATTTATAATATATATGACTAATATGGATATTGCTATCCACATTATTCATATCCATGATAATTGAATCACATTTAATCATCTTGGATCTTTATTCTCTTGTTCTCAAATAATATGAATCACATTCACATTATTCACATCTTTGATAATCAATCACATTTATTTATCTCAGATAACTCTCTTTATAATATGAATCAAATTCATATTACTCATGATAATTAAATCACATTTAATTATCTATTTTCTTAATGCTCGGATACATAAATCAACATTAGAATTATCCATGAACTCCTTCAAGGATAATGCGCTTTCTCCGCAGATACTTGGAGATAAGGACAGGGCGATTGTATTGTTCCACGTATAGTGACATGGATGTATCTCAAAACCAGATCGCGGGCCTCCCATAGATGCTTGATTAAATCAAGACCGTAAATCTAATCTTCTCATTGTATCTGAATCACATTCAGATCAATGTCCAACACTTGGACCAAGATCAGATCACTTCTCTACTGAGAGGAGTCACTAAAATCCAGACCCGTTTCATCACTCCCTAGGAATGGAAGTGTCATGGTTATACAATTGTTTATGATCACATCACCCTCAGGTATTCCCAATAGCTGTATATCTTGCATACTGGAAGACTCAGACTAAACCCGAAGTATTGGATCAACTTTATACTGTCTACTTCATGGTTTTATCAGTAAGTTTCTCATTCGATCATTGGGAGTTGGTATCGATCATATACTTTCCAAAAGCATATATCATACCTAGGTCTTGATCATATACTTTCCAAAAGTATATATCAAACCTACAAATTCAGTCAAGCTTCCAAAGCGAGACAACCGTGCGCACGGAATTTGATTCTTCCCAATATCTCATGAGTGAGCTCATGTCTTCCGGTTCAGTGAATGAACATGTATGTTCCCTTTGAGAGATCGTATTACTCATATACCCTTTCATGCACACCAGCGCGCCAGTGTATAGACCTTGATTAGGTCATCAACCTATTGGTCTGCCAAATGTACATACTCAGACATATAGTAACACATCTGTCTCCGGTCAGAGGATGCGTGCCTATATCATGACAGCATATGATATAGGACTTCGGTTATCTCGATCTCGTTAAGTCAACTCTTTGACCTAACTAATCTGACACCTCCGAATCTCTATTCCTATGCAGAGGACCTGCATCAAGAGGTCGGTCAGATATCAGCCTTTAAAGATAAGGATTGTCATCTCCTACTCAGGCTGGAGATCATCTCTTAACGATCATTTGACGGTGCTCGATGAGTCCTCAATCTAACTCATTAGATATTCATCTAAGCACCAGCCTCTATGATTCAATAATTGAATCAACAGCTGTATGATCATTAAGATGGCCATGGTACATAACCCTAATTGTACTAAGGGACCTATTATGCAAATTATGTATTCTTCATTTCAGATTAAGGAGTGAATTGCAATAACATTTATTGCATAATGGCTCATCGTGGGCTCGCATGTCCAACAGAGAGAACTTAGAGTGGTCGTCAATGAATGTTATGAAGTAATCCTTTTTTCTATGTGTACTGAAGCTTAATGGTCCACATATGCCTGAATGGATCAATCCTAATAATTCCTTTGATGGAATTCCCATCAAGAAAAGTTTTATCATCACTTTACCAGTCAGATAATGTTCACAGGGCAATGTCTTTGCAAATATAATCTTCGACAAAAGATCAGATTTAATCGTTTGATCTATTTTGGAAATTCCTAGGTGACCCAGTATCATGTGTCATAAATCATAATCTGGGAAATAATACAGAGAGTACTCAAAAACCACATTCATTGATTCACTAGAACTTATTATAGGAAGATATAATAGGTCATTCTCAGGTACAAACGTTCCCATGTCATAGACATTCGTATTCTTTCCTATGGATACAAGTTTATTATAAAATGGGCTTCAAAGTCTTTCTTGAGAAGAATTGGAACGGGTAGAAAGTTCTGGCGTATTCCTGGAGCATATAGTACATCCTGAAGTATCATTATATTGTTGCCCAAGTCAAGAATGTATGTACCAACACCTTTTACATCCAAGTAGGTGGTTTTCCCCCATGAATATAATCTGTTCACCTTTCTTTAGCTCTGTGAATTCCACTAGCCCCTCTTTTGTTTTGGCAGCATGGCGGTTGCACCAGAATCAATCCACCACCCCTCACAGCTAATGATCATAGAGTTGCACTCTACGATAAATGTGAATTCACATTTCTTGTTGCCTTTATTTCTAGGTACTTTAGAATTTCTTAGCTTCTTCTTTTTGGTAAAATTGACCTTGAAATGACCATATTTGTTGCAACCTTAGTAGGAGTCACGTGGGTATTTCCCACCTTTTCCTTTCAAATTTGCTTTGGAATATCTTGATCTTTTCTTTGTGTGCACCACATTAGATTCTTCTTCCTCCTCCTCATCCTCAAAGATATTGAATTTCGATCTTTTCTTTGAGAGATCTTGTTCAATTGCTACTTATACAGGTAGGTCTATCACAATCTTGATGTTGTCATTCATCCTTATAGATGTGGCAACCATGTTGAAAGACGACATGAGATGTGACACCCACCCGTCGATTCGACTTACTCGTTTACACAAGCACTTGCAATATTATTTTCAATACCGATCGCATTATGTTACCGAAATTTAGGGAAATTTTTTCGCAATTCGAAATGGCGTTCACAATTAAAGTAAACAATCACACAACCAACATCAAGTATCTCCAATGCACATTTCATTAGTTTCCATATACAGTTACGTGTAACAAAAGAATTGCAATATGTACATCGATCTCAAAATATAGAAGAGAAAGAAGGCATTTACATTATCTTAGACAAAATCTAAACAAGTGTACCGTAAGCAAAAACTACAGAACTCAACGCCCAACTATCAGTCTAATACGATGTAGGCGTCTTGCCTGCCAAACATGATCGGAACAAGAGAATGTCGACAATTATTGAATACAATCTAGCATATTAAAAATAATAGGTAATTTAGTTATTTCAAAAGAAAGCAAGTAGATATGTATTGAAATTTAAATTTAACAAGTTGCTTGCATAATTGGGTTTTCAAGCTATTATGTATGTAAATTCCATGATCACTTATCAACCCATAACTTTTCGTATATAACATTTTCATGTTTTAATTAATGACCCATATGTAGGTTATTATTATCACTTAGAGATCATGTTGATGGATCTTGATATTGAGGATGATAAGTCTCTAGTCTAATCTAATTTCTCAAGTCTAGTGGATAGTAGGTGATCTTGATATGAGTGTGACATGACACTATGACTCTAAGGTGTGAAGAATACTTTACGGTTGGGATACCTCTGTAGACATGCGGTGGAGAATAATGCATCCTAACTAAGTTCCCAACACGTCCACTAGCTTCTCCTAGCATCTATAGTTGTAGTTCTAAGATCAAATTAAATGTAGATGACTGATGATTGATGATTTCTGTACCAAGCTCAGTTGTAACCAACTTAGTTGTAAACCAAACTCAATGGTATCCAACTCAACTGTAACCAACCTCAATTCCAGTTGGCAACGATCATTTCATCGTCGAGACATATTGGAAGAACAGTAACCAAAAGTCAAGCGGTGAGGAAGCCTCCTAAGAGACTCTCCATCTCGTCATCTAAGTGGAAGTGTGGTCCAGTAGAGGGCAAGGCATACTCCAGAACTATACCCCTAAGACGGGTCTGGAAGAGTTAGTCTAAAAACCAGTCCGACCGGTACAGGCAAACGAGATAATAAGAAAAATTAAAATCGAGGGACCTTGATGAATCTCCATTTCACAATGATTAGGTCGACAAGGAACAAAGTAGGGGGAGATAAGGTCCAAAATACAATAAAATTCACTTTATTTTATTCATTTTTTATTCATTTTGGGAGTTATTTTTAATTCCATTTTTTATATATCAAATAAATAAATTTTGTACATGAAAGTTGTAGATAATAAAATGTAGAAAAATAAAAAATTGAGTTTACACAAAAAGAATGTACATTGTACAAAATACAGTCTAAATAAGAATCCAAAATCCCAACTTCCCAGACCAATATCTTCGAAATAAAAGCTCAAAATATATCAAAATCACCATTATTTTTTTATAACTTTAATAAGCTATTTAATGAAGGTACTTTAATATTTTTTGGAGTTAATGTGTCAAAGTTAGGTTTGAACCCCTATTGTACAGTTTACTCGATTAAAATAATTATTTTATTTATTATTCATAATTTTTATAATTTTATATTTTATAATTTTTAAATATTTTTTATAGCATATGTACATATTAAAACTATAATAAAAACATCAAGAGAACACTAAAATAAAATATGTAAAGGAAATATATAGATGAATATACTATAACTTTACATATAGAATTCATACACCTATTTAATTAAGTGCATATAATAATATTAGAAAATATAATAAAAATATTTTTAAATATGTAAAAATAAGTTATAATTATATAAAATAATAAACTAAATTAATAAAATAAAAATAAAAATAAAATACACAAAAACAAAGATAAATATACCTTTATATTAACCCTAAAAAGTAACTTACAATTATATATCTTTAAAAAAATAAATAAAAATCATAATAAAATACTTTTCAAAATAATAAACATTTTTTATTTTATAATTCTAATTTAATAAAATCGTTTATTAATTATTAATGATTTTTTTATCTTTTTCAGGCTGGATTTTCGTGGTTGGTCTACGTGAACCAACCAGGAGCTTTCGCACATTAACCGCAGATCAACTCTTCACGCTTGTCTCCTAGCCCTTGTCAAAACCCCCTTTTTCCCTCGTTTCTTCATTTTTTTCATGCCTAATGCACTGCTCGAGACAGATGGAACCCTTCGAGAGATTTGTTCTCTGATCATCTGTGATCTTCGATGGATCGTATCCCTGCTCCATCTCGCATTGCTCTGCCCATGATTCCTCCTCGAGTTTCCTCCCGCAGTCACCCTTATTTAAACCATTCGTCCCCTTCTTTCGAGGGTTGATCCCATTTCTTCCATCTAGCCCTAGTTTTAAGATCACCTCCCTCTTATTGGTGACAGCAGGAAGACCTAGCGGGTCTGCTCTTGGCATTTGGTGTCGAATCGAGGTCGGTCCAGCTACGTCGCCATCTCCGCCCAAAGCTTCTCTCCTAGAGAGCTCATGTGAGCTTTTTCCCTTATTTTAATGTCCTTTTCATTCCCTAGTGCAGTAGTAGCTTAGATGTGTAACTTATTCCCGTCGATTTTCTTGAACTTAGTGTAAACCCTTTAATCGTCATCCGACGGAGCTCCAGCTCTCCAGTCAATTCCAATCATCTCCGATATCGTCTGCCTTGCAACTCCCCACGTCTTCTCCCCCTTAGCATTCTCTCTTCCCGATGCACCTCCACTCATCGTGTTCTTGCACAGAACACGCTACCAACTTCCACCTCCTTTGTCGCTCGCCGAAGGAAGCCCATCTAACCCATTTAACGCTCATTCTATCACCTAAAGCCGCCTATCAACCCATCGTGCATTTTGCTGCTAACACCTGCATGAAAATACAAGAAAGGGGATATTTTGGACCTCTTTGAGCCTCAGGACAACCCACAGGCGTCGCCTCTTCGTCTACCCCTATTAGAGCTCGATGGCCCCGCTCGAGTCCATCAGCCAGTGCGGAGAGACTCCAGGAGTGTTTGAGCCACTCCTAAGCCCCTGGGGATGACAAACGAAGGAAGGAAGTCGGATCGAACCTTGCCAAGGAGGAGTTCTTTTGTTGTTCTTCCCCATCATCTCCGAGCCCTCCGATCGAAGGCCAATTTCATGATCTACAACCACCGTTGGATCCTTTGCGTGCCTACCTTTGATCCCCTCCACGGTGATCTAATCCTAGACTCTAGGACGAAGCATCATCGACGAGCATGGACGTGACATGTGGCATAAGTGGAAACATCTGATCATCCGTCTCGCTAAGGCCTTGGGTATTTTCACTTCAACCCCGATAATTTTTGTTATTTATTTATTATATACAAACTTTCATTTTTCTTGTAATAATTTTTGGAATATTTACATTTAGCCCCCTGGACTTTTGGTAATAGCAATTTGGTCCAAACCACGTCACTTCACGTGATCCACCATATGAAGTGGTAATTTCGCAAGCGTAACACTACGGGTTTTGTTATTTCTTTCTAGTTCAGAAACTTTTCAAGTATTTTATGTATTTTTTGCAAAATTGTGAGCAGGTCCTTGAACTTTGAGTTATTTACATTAATGCCCCTACCAACATTGTAGTTTCTCTTTATTTCTTATATTTATTTTATATAGCTACATTATTTGAAAAAATCTCAAAAAATAGGAGTAGACTCCCGTAGCATTGTACTCTCATTCGATTTATTAATTTGAAATTTTAGGACTTTTAGTGTTTCAAAAATTAAAAAGAATCTATTTTGTCCCTATTTGCAATAGAAAAGACATAAAAATTATAAGAACATTTTGAAAATTTTCCAAAAAAAATATATTTTTTATATTTATGTGTTTTTAACCTTTAGATCAAAAATCGCTACAAATTATAAAAGAAAACTCAAAAAATTAGAAAATTCCCAAAAATAAAAAAAATAATATTTTTTGTTCTATATTTTTCTCTATATTATTATTAATATATGAAAATTAATTTGGAGATTGTTGATATTGTCTGTTATTTTATACATCCATTTTAATTTTAGGTATTTTATTTAAACCCTAATTAAGTGTATTTTTACTTTAAAAATAAATAAAAATTAGCAAAAAATTAAAAACCACAAAAATAGTAAAAAAATGTCTAAAATGCAAAAATATTTTATTTTCTTCATTTGATTATTTTTGATAAATTTATATTTATTATATCCTACAAAATATATATATCCTATATATAGCTTTATACTGTTTAAAAGAAAATATAGGAAATATAAAAATATAACAGAAATGCAAAAAATAGAAAATTTAAAAATATAAAATCAAAAATAAAACAAAATTTTAAAAATAAAAACCCACAAGATTTACATTTTGACTAAGTAGTTGAGTGATAATTTGTGCTTTGATTTCATATATTACCTGTTATATTCCCTTGCTTCATGTGTTCGACCCCTACTTGCTTGCAGTATACATTCTTAGTAGGATATAATAAATTTTAACTCTTGCTCTTAATTGCTTAATTATATGTCTGGGTTAATTGTTAAAACAATGAGAGGGTTGGAGTAGTCGCCTCAGCGACAGTGGGCCTGATTTGTCAAGTCATTATTTAGCGACTCCCATCTTATCGTTTTTCAAATGGCGTCGTTGTCGGGGAGCATCGGTTTGTAGAGTAGATTTTATCTCTTCTACTTGCTTAACCATTTTTTATTATCTCTCTTTTCTTGATTATTAATTTTGAATTATCTGATGTCTTTTCTCTTGTCTTCTTGCGAGGGACCACGGACCGAGGAGGATCACCTAGGTGATTCTACGCAGCCTTGAGACGAGGAGCTGGCTATTATTACCTAACCGGTAGGAGAGAGCAGTAGAAGCTTGAGAGAGAGAGAGAGGATAGTTTAGGATTTTTACTTTTCGAAGAGAGAGATTCACTTTGAATATTAATTTGTAATAATACAGATACTTTGGACTTTGGACACTTGGGCCTAATTTCTAAGTGTTTGTTCACTTGGGGACTCACCGTAGTTTTCTGAGATTTCATCATGTTATTTTCCTTTATTTATCATGATTTAAGCTTTACGTCATTTTTTCTATTTGTTTTTTGGAATGAGCCCTTAGTTTTTAAGATTGCTTGATCGTGTAATCTAAGGCCTAACACCTAACTATTTTTGCATGCACCTATAGTCTTCATATTTGGACTCATATAAATTTATTGATTGATACTTAGTCACAAAACCGCACGTTGTGAGAGCACTCCATATAAAGCTTGTATGACCCACTTTTATGGGCACTGAGGAGGCTCCGAGATCGGACTTTAGGTTTCATTCTTCGTGCTTAGCATTTGGTTCTTCACACTAGCGACTTCCTGCTTAGGATGATTTCCGTTTGCATATCGATATGTAGTATAGCTTTACAAATTCTTGTTTTGCATACCGCATGGAGAGAGCTGGGAAGTGTTGTAAGTCTTCTAACTGAGTATTCATCATTTGGGCACAGAGGTGAGATTTCCATCTTAGTGTCTCCTTGCATTGCTTTTTGACAACCGCCCCGCACCCTATGTTAATTCGGTCAAATTAATGTCCAAATTAATTAATGTGATTCGTTGTAGTCGGATACGAGGGGTTAATCAAAAACTACTTATCGATTAATGTGAAGTTAATTTTAAGCGGCAAATTTTTTTTACTTGGTGGAGTTCAAGGTTGATCTCAGGGAGGCATCTGTCTCCTTAGGTGAATTTAAGAAAGGATCCGAGTGTTGATTTACGAGGAGTAAATTTTTTTGTCTTTTTTTAATTTTTTATGCATACTTATGGAGACAATGCAAGCCAATTTAATGTTCAATTTAATTATGATATCAAATGAAGTCCAAAAAGTATGAAAATTGACCAGATGATTAAAGGTGATGAAAATGACCTACACTAATTTTTTTGGAATTTTTCGACACTAAATAAATTTACTGTGAATTAAATGAACAGACAGAGTGATTTTCAGTATTTAATTTTTAATAAATATCAAACCACAATTTTTCCAAGAACTAAAATTATCCTAGGTGGCTCTAATGATAAGGGACTTAGGAAAATTAACAGAACTTAATTTCACTGTGAAATGAATTAATTAAAATTAATCTAAGAAAATCACTTAACAATTTATTTAGGCCTCGATATGCGTGCAAATGCCATGAAATTTTTATGGTATGCTAAGAATAATGTCCTTAAGCTACTGTGAATTTTTGATGATTTTTGAAGGCACAGAGAATTAACTATAAATCAAAAGGTGTCACTGGGCAAAATATGTCAAAAATTCACCAATTAATTCATTAATAATTCATCTGAACTTACAAAAATATGACACGTGGACCAATAGACAGAGGACAAAATTCCCAACAAAATGCAATTTTTAAATTTGCAAAATGATGTAAAATGCAACCTAGGGATGCGTGCAAACACAGGGGTATAAATGCAATACAGGAAATTAAAATTACAATAAGCAAATATGCAGACAGGGACTAAAATGCAATTACCTATAATGTGGGGGACTCTTGTGCAAAATCTCCACAGGGCACGTGCTCCTCACGTGGGGTCTGCTTCACAGGGGCCTTTTTGCAAATATGAAAAGGTCCAGGGGCCTCTGTGCAATTTACCCAGGCCGCACGTGCTCCTCACGTGGGCGGCCTAGGCTCGGATGGCTGCGGCGGCTCGGAGCGAGGATCGGGGGCTTTGGAGGTCCGGAGCGAGGCTCGGGTCGACCAAACCTAGGCTTGGGGCCGAGGCTCGGTCTTCGCCGACGTAGCGGCCTGCGGGCCTTTGGATCAAGATCGATCCAAAGGATGGCGGTGATGACGCGTGGCAACGTGAGGAGCCGTCAGATCTGGATAGATCTAACGGTTGTCGAACGGGGCTGAAGATGTCGACGTGGCGTTCTCCTGTTCGTGGGATCAAGGATGATCCTGCGGTCTTTGGCAGCTCCGGTGGTGAGTGATGCGGCTGATTGCGGGTCGTTCGATCAAGGTGATCGAGCGGCTCCTGGAGCTTCTTTCTCGAAGACCCTCCGCCTCCTGCGGAGGAGAAGGCGGGGCTCCGGCGATCGGGCTGCTGCTCCGCCCTTCCTTCCCGTCGTCAGTGGAGGTCGATGGCGAGTCGGAGGTGCTCCAGAAGATGCGCGGATGGTCGACGAAGCCTCTGGTGGCCTCAGGAGTGAGCGAGGTGGTCTGGGGCACGGTGCCGGTGAAGCTCTAAGGGAGCTCCGACGAGCTTCCGGCCAGTGAGATGGGTGTACCTGCAGGGGTTAGCGGAGATAGCCGAAGCGTGCGCGTGCTCGTGGAGTCGTGCTAGGTGAAATGAGAGGCCTAAGGCGGGGCGAGATGGATCCGGTGATCGGGCTCCGCCCAGGTGGTGGAGCTGGCGTCTAGCGAAGGTGGGGTATGGTGATGGACGAAGATAATGGCAGCGCGAGGTTCGGAGCTCCGTTGCGGAGCTCGGAGGGATGGAGGTGGAGCGAGAAAACAAAGATGGAGGGTGAATTAAATCAAAGAAATCGAAGAAGAAAGTCAGAAGAAGATCATAGAGAAGTGGAGGAATCTACCTGGGGAATGGAGCTCAGGTTTGAGCTCCAGGTCGTCGCTCGAAGGTCGGTAGATGGCCTGAGCTCACGCAGCTCGCGGATGGAGGCTGCAGCACGGCGGTGGTGGCCGTGGATCTCGCCGGAGATGACACCCCTTCTTCGCTCAATGATTCAACTAATCGATGTCACCAATTGGTAGGTCGGAGCTCAGGGAAGCTCTCTGGAGTGGCGGATGGGGGTGAAGTCGGCCGGTGATGGCGTATTTATAAGGTGAAGTTGGTGGCAGTGTTGGCGACGTGGCGAGGTTTGAGGGCGACGTGGGACTTCTATGGTGGAGGTGGTGGAGCGTGAGGGAGCTGGCGAGGGAGAGGGATGAGTGGGGCTCATCGTGGGAGTGTTGGCGGTCGGAGAGGATGGCTGACATGCATCCAAGAATAGGAAGGGGCGCCCCTCCCGCAAGGCAAGGGACGTGGGAGAGAGGGGCGCCTGGAGGTAGGAGACGAGGTCTCCACCGTTGGATCTTGTGATCCAACGGTGGTGATCAAAGCGGAAGGGGACGTGTAGGATTCGATCAGGGGCTCGGAGATGATGGGTTGTGGTGGAGCCACGTGGCGCGCTCTGCGCGAGGCGTTGACGTGCGGTTAAGATGGAGCACGGGGAAGATCTGATGGCTATGGAATTAGGCGCGCGTGGGCAGAGCTGGGCCGTTGGATCTGAAGCGAGATCCAACGGCTGAGGTCGCAGGCGGATGAGGCGAGGGGAAGCGGGCCGCGTGGCGCAACCAGATGGCGCCACGTGGCCTGCTTTGAGTGGCTGGAAGAAGAGACACGTGTAGAGAGAAGAGGGAGCCGAATTTGGAAAAACTCAAAACATGAAAGTTGTAGATCTCGATGAGATCTACAAGTTTCATGTTGACCAAAGATGGAGATGAGGTCAAATATGATACATAAATACAAGGATACATAGATATACATATGTAGTGTACAAAGTGGATTAAAAACCCAACTTTCTCATACAAGCTCCAAATTCAATGAAATTAGTCTCATTTTAAAGGTCTTTTAATGTGTAGTATTCTAAGAGTAAGTAGACCTAATTCGGAGTTTGCATGAGGGCTTAATGTGCATTCTAGTGTACAGGGGTTCTAGGGCTTTATTGACTATTTTACAAGGGGGATTTTTGGCATTCTTCCCTATATATTTTACAAGGGATTTTTTGGCTTCTTATTTAAATGTAAATGGACTACTAAAATGTATGAATTATGGATGCATGCATGAATGTTATTTATGCAATATAAAGGAAAATATGCCTCTATTTGCTCGGGAAGAAGGCTCTATTTTTTACTTTTGAAGTGATGAATCACAGATTCATCAGCCCCCTATACTTAAACCTTGCTCGTCCCCGAGCAACTAAATGAAATGCAAGAGTGAAATGAGATTGGGTTCCATACCAAGGTCATGAACAAAAGTTAAAAATAGAGCTTGACTCGACCTTTGGATTAATCATGTGTCGGAACCTTATTGGAATCTGAGTTTAAGACTTAACAGACTTCAAGTTCCACAAGTCTTCTATTCAAGACTCCTCAACTCACCTGATCAGAACAAGTCTACATACACAAACTCTAATGACCATGAATCTTTTCATGCAGTGTAAGTGATATATGACTCCCCACCTCAGAAGTTACAAAGAAACAACCTCCCCCAACCTGGTAACTCTAATGCCTCGGTCTAGCAACTCTTTCCTCGAGAAGCGGGGTATTCCCTTCTAAGTTCAAGTTCAACCGGCTCAAGAAGAGGGGGAAGAAGTATAGACTTTTGGGAGCTCAGCCAGTGTAGCTAAGTCTCCCGCTGCAAGCTTCATGAGATGTAACATGGTGACCATAAGCTTTTGCTTTTCTTGACTACGTACACTCCGGTGGGATTATTAAATTTTCAATCCGACCCACCACTTTTTTTGGAGTTCTTTTTGGCATTTTTTTTCAAAATGCCTGTGTACAACATATCTACATGGTGCAGCATATATACAAGAAATTTCCTCTTGAGCCAGTAGACTATCCCTCTTTTGAAGCTTTATTGCAACCCACTGCTTCTGTCTTTAGCCTTCATCACCACTAGGCCAAGTTGAGACGCACTTCCTTCACTAGAAGAAGAAGAGAGGTTCCGCCTAGAAGTACTACCCTCATATGCTACCCCAAGCTAAAGGAAACTGTCTCCTCATCACCTCATCCGTAGAGAGCCATGTGTAAAGTGCTGGTGCACGTCAAGCCATTGTCTCTAAGAGTCATGTGTGTGTTGTTAAGTGCTCTACTCAGGCTTGTCAAGATGACATATGAACATAGACTTGCAGACTTAAAGAATTAAGTCACCTGACCTGAAAAATCTTAACTCCAGTTCCTATAAGGTTCCTCTAAAATTAGGTGGATTAAGGTCAAATCATTTCCATCCTCAATATCTGCTCATAACTTGGTCCAGAACCCACTAGCTTTTCACTTTGCATATGCAAAGTATGCAGATGAGATGAGATGTCATGCTATGAAAATGCAAGACTCTTTTTCTTTTTCTTGGATGCAGATATAATATGCATGAGTAAATAAGAAGCCTCTTTTCATTATTTAATTATTATTATTATATTTTTTTTCGATTTTTACCCACCCGTAATTATTGTAAGATATATACAAAAATACGCGAAAGTACGAGCTATGGGTAAAGTATATATGTAATATATACAC
This sequence comes from Ottelia alismoides, assembly GCA_037367405.1. Taxonomy (NCBI): domain Eukaryota; kingdom Viridiplantae; phylum Streptophyta; class Magnoliopsida; order Alismatales; family Hydrocharitaceae; genus Ottelia; species Ottelia alismoides. Next base: position 315,449 of record JAZKJV010011229.1, read on the forward strand.
GCCCCCCTATACTTAGCGTGTGCTATGTCCTCAGAGCACGAAGAGCGAGGAAAAAGACATAGCTCGTGCTAAGCGTAGGAGAGCCAAAAGTAACAAAAAGTATAGAAGTCGTCTCGCCCCCCTATACTTAGGCTCTGGCAGCCTAAGTGTAGAAGAAGATCAGAAATGGGGCGGACGAGGGAAAGATGGGAAGTGGATAAGTATCAATGCGGGCATCGGTCCCCCCTATACTTAGGCTCAGGTCAGCCTAAGTATCGGTAAGAAATGAGTATGAGGACCAATGTGATCTGGAGAATGTATATTGAACTGACTCAGATGACCCCTCCCCCCTATACTTAGGATCTGGTCATCCTAAGTATAGTCCAAGATAATGGTTCGATGATGTGGGGAGGTGTTTACTAGAATCGTGGGGGTAAAGGATAGGATGTACAAGACTGATGGTATACACAGATGAGTTGGTGTGAATCTTGCAAGATGCTGCTGATGGCTGGAGTTCATTGCTGCAAGGTCTCATACGTGGCTTGAGGTGTATCTGCTGTATCTGTCTCGCGCATGAATACAATCTCCTCCACATGGACTAACTGTTCATTGGATTCGACGAAGTGCTTCAACAGCTGCCCATTCACTAGGAATGTCGGTGCGTCATCTGCGAGATCTGAGATCTCGACACATCCACTATCATGCACCGTACGGACGACAAATGGTCCCGTCCACTTAGACTTTAACTTGCCTTGGAAAATCTTCAGCCTAGCATTGAACAACCATACCTTCTGTCCAGGAACAAAGGTCTTTCGTCTGATATATCTATCATGCCAACGCTTCACCTTGTCCTTGTACACCAAACTATTGTCGTATGCTCGGTTTCTGACTTCCACAAGCTCATTCAGATCCATGTCTCTCTGTTTCTGACCCAAGTGAGTGTTCCAGTTGACCTTCTTTATTGCCCATTCTGATTTGTGCACTAACTCTGCGGGCAAATGGCACGGCTTTCCGAATATCATTCGGAATGGGGAGGTACCTAACGGTGTCTTGTAAGCCGTCCTATACGCCCAGAGGACTTGATCTAAGATCTGAGACCAGTCCTTCCTGTCCGGGCGGACAAGCTTTTGCAATATGGTTTTCACCTCCCTATTCTACACCTCAGCCATACCATTGGTTTGTGGGTGGTAAGGACTCGCGACACGGTGTTCGATGTCGTAGTCCTTCAGGAGTTTCTTCACCTCCCGATTCACAAAATGGCTACCCCCATCTGATATCATCATTTTGGGGATCCCGAACCTAGAGATTATGTTCTCTCTGATGAATTTACAGACAGTCCTGCTGTCTGCGGCTCGGGTCGGGATAGCCTCCACCCATCTGGACAGATAGTCTACCGCCAGAAGGATATATTCGAACCCATGGCTGGCATGGAATGGGCCCATGAAATCGATGCCCCAGGCGTCAAAGACATCACAAATGATGACCGGCTGCATTGGCATCTCATCCTTGGAACCAACGGTTCCTCCCATTCTCTGGCAAACTGGGCACGACTTCGCGAAGGCGGTGGCATCGCGAAACAGAGTCGGCCAGTAAAAGCCACACTGAAGTACCTTCCATGCGGTCCTCTTCCCGGAGTGGTGTCCTCCTGCCTCTAAGCTATGGCATAAAGAAAGGACACTCTGGTATTCATCCTGAGGAATACAACGTCTCCAGACATAATCCGGTCCTTCAAAGAAAAGGATCGGATCCTCCCAATGGTAGTGTCTAGCGTCCGACTTTAGTCGGTCGATTTGGCTCTTGGGCCAATCCTCGTGAACTTTCTTGGATACAAGATAGTTCACGATATTGGCGTACCATGGGAGTGAGTCGATAACAAAAATCGACCCGTCAGGGAAGGAGTCTCGAATCGGGGAAACCTCGGAAGTATTAAGATCTTCTGAGACGAGAAAGATGATCGGCCACTACGTTCTTCTTTCCAGGTTTATCACGGATGTCCAAATCAAACTCCTGGATAAGTAAAATCCAACGAAGAAGATGCGCCTTCGCGTCCTTCTTCTCCATCAAATATCGTAGTGCCGTGTGGTCTGTGAACACAGTTACCTTGGATCCGATTAAGTGAGATCTGAATTTGTCCAAGGCAAACACTACCGCAAGCATTTCCTTTTCTGTAACTGTATAGTTACGCTGAGCAGAATCAAGCACTTTGCTTGCGTAGTGAATTGCAAACGGGACGCCATCTCTTCTTTGTCCCAATACAGCCCCAACAGCATAATCTGAGGCGTCCGTCATGATCTCAAAAGGTAGAGACCAATCTGGGGCTTGTAGGATGGGTGTGTCCATGATCATTCCTTGTAAAAGCTTAAAGGCCTCAAGACATTTGTGATCTACAATAAACTCCATGTCTTTGCCTAAAAGCTCAGTTAGCGGTCGGGCAATCTTAGAAAAATCCTTGATAAATCTTCGATAAAATCCGACATGCCCGAGGAACGACCGCAACTGCCTTACGTTGGTTGGTGGCTGGAGTCGTCTGATCACGTCCACCTTGGCAGGGTCAACCTCCATTCCTCCTTTGGAGATGACATGCCCCAACACTATGCCATCCGTCACCATGAAGTGACTTTTCTCCCAGGAGAGCACCAGATTGACCTCACAACATCTTTTGAGGACTCGGTCCAGATTCCTAAGACAGGAATCAAAAGCATCGCCGTGGACCGAGAAGTCGTCCATGAAGACTTCCAAGAATTCGCCGACCATTTCGGCGAATACAGCAATCATGCACCTTTGAAAAGTACCTGGAGCATTGCATAGCCCAAAAGGCATGCGCCTGAAAGCATAGGTACCAAAGGGGCATGTAAACGTGGTCTTTTCCTGGTCCTCCGGAGCTATGGCTACTTGATTGTAGCCCGAGAACCCATCAAGGAAGCAGAAGAATTCTTTCCCCGCTAATCTTTCTAGGATCTGATCAATGAACGGTAGGGGGAAATGATCCTTCTTCGTCGCGGCATTCAAGCGTCTGTAATCCACACAGACGCGCCACGACGTGGGTACTCTCGTCACGATCTCCTCTCCGTCCTCGTTGGTGGTCGTCTGAATTCCCGACTTTTTCGGTACAACATGGATTGGGGCCACCCACTTAGAGTTGGAGATTGGGTAAATGAACCCCGCGTCGCACCATTTTTCTATCTCTTTTTTCACAACCTCTCGTAAATTTGGATTCAACCGGCGTTGGAATTCACGAGAGGGTTTGGCTTCGTTCTCCAAGTAAATATGGTGCGAACACAGAGCGGGATTTATCCCGTGGAGATCGGAAATGCTCCAGCCTATTGTCTTGCGGTTCTTCTCCAGGATCTCTAGCAAGCGAGATTCCTGCTCCTCGGTCAATTGCGAACTGATAATGACCGGAAATTTCTTGTTTTGGCCCGCAAGGAAGGCATATTTCAGGGTTGTGGGTAGAGGTTTGAGCTCAGGAATAGTGTGATCGTCTAAGAAGTCTGGCTCAATCTGTTCTGGTTCAGTGTTGCAAGTGGCTGGATCGTCTTCTGTGATAGCTGCCACCAAGCGCGGCTCTGGAGTCGGATCGTCAAAGGTTTCCATACAATCGGCAAATGCCTCGTCCGACTCGTCATCCTCATCTTCCGATTGTCCTAAGGATGTAAGGACTGACAGGCCCAACTGGGCCTCTATGTCATCGAAGATGTAGGGCGATGCAGGCTCAGAGCTGTACTCGTTCCTGAGGATCTCGCAGACTGACTCATGCACTGGATCATCTTCAAAGGAGATGGACACATCGATGCTGGCTGGGTTCTGTCTCCATGGCCCAACTACGTCTACATGCTCACAGTCTGTTCCGGTAGAAGAGTACTCGGTGCTGGATTCGGAGTCCGGTCTCTGCCATCTTGTCTGCTTCATCTCAAGTTCCTCATCTCCGCCTGGAGTTTGGAACTGAATCTTCCCATTCTTATAATCAAATAAGGCCCCCGTTGTTCTGAGGAAGGGCCTACCTAAAATGATCTGGGAATCTCTCCAATTACGAGGGGTTTCCATATCCAGGACAGTGAAGTCCACCATGTATTCTCGCCCCTCGACTTTGATCACAATGTTTCTTAACTCTCCTTGGGACCTCTTAGTGGATTTGTCAGCAAACTGCAGAATAGCTCTAGATTTCCTAAGAGGTCCGAGATTAAGCCGCTCATAGAGGGTTGTGGGCATCAAGTTGATCGAGGAACCATTGTCCAGGAGAGTGCGTGCAAACGCGATGTCATCAACATGACTCACTACATAATGTGCACCCATGTCTCTTCGTTTCCGAGGAAACGAGTTCTTTATTGCACAAGTCGTGGCTACTGATAAAACGTGTTTCTCAACACGGCTTCTGGTCTTCCTGCTAACCCTAGTAGGTGTGCATCTCACCTTAAGGTATTTTTGGAATGCAGGGGTCATTTCCACGAACTTGTCAAAAGGGATTGTGACCTTGATGTGTCTATTGCAAAATTCAGCCATCTCAAGGTCATCTTTTTGGATTTTTTTGATTTTCTTCTTTCCACCCTTGAGAGCTCGGGGGAAAGGGATTATTGACTCCAACTCAGGTTCTGGAACTGAAATATTCTCATTAACTGCTGGAACTGAGTTCTTAACATGACTCTGACTCTGATACAGACTCGGACTTGGACTCTGACCAAAAAGAAAATGCTGAGGCAAAACCGGTGACGCTTCTTCTGCTTCTTCTGGACGATCCCCCTCAGATGGAGGTGCGGGTTCATCGGTGTCGTCTGACTCTACGTGGATGCAGGAATGCTGCTTCGAGGACTCAGATGTCCTCTTCTTCTGCTGGCGATGGTGGTGGTGATGCTGCTCCTCTTCTTCCTCCGAATTCTCCTCAGGTAGATTCTCGGAGGCTCCTTCCTTCTGCGCCCGTGCCCGATCAGGTATGGTCACGGTCCTTCCGCTCCTGAGGGACATATGATTGACATTATCGTACGAAAGGATCTCATGTTCAGATAAGTAATTATCTGAATAATATACCTGATCTCGAGGTCGGTTCTGGCCCTGGTGTATGCTGTTTGGGTTGTCCTGAACCTGTGCGGGAATTGGGGTCCTTGGCACCATTTGTTGGTCCTGGTTACGAGAGACCCGATTGATGTCGGTCCTCATGTACATGTAGTCATTCTGCATCTGTTGGACCCTATCAGACAGGGTCTGGATCGCTAAGGTGAGTGACTCCAATTCGGTGGGCTGGGCTTGCTGCTGTGTTGATGCCGTCCTGTATTGGCCCTGTTGGCCATGCCGATACTGTTGCTGATGGGACGGTGCTGGCCCCTGCTGGTAAGTGCGCTGCTGCGGCTGGTACCCCTGTTCTGGCCTGGACTGGAAGCGCGGAACGGCGACGGGCCTGGTTTCTTGGTAGACTGGGGATGGGCGGTGTGGCTGATCCTTCCCCATCTCGATTTGCCGGACTATTGGGTCACGGCTATACCACAGCCCGTTGATCTCGTATACTAGTGGAGGCTCCTCCGTTTCCACTTGTGGGGGTGCATGATGGTTCTGCTGGGTATAAGTCTGATCCCAGCTACTTTGAGACCCCGATGCCTGTTCCTGTACAAGATGGACTCGATGTACAGGTACAGGTGGTGCAGAAGGGGCAGGTAGCTTGATCTTAGCTACCTTTTCAGAGAGTTCCTCCACTTTCTTTGGAAGGCTCGAAAGAGACTCCATCTCCGCGACTCTCTTATGGATCTGCTCGACCATGGTAAGCTTGTCGGCAATCATCCCCATGCTGGGGATGAGGTCTTCAGTCAGATCTGCTACAGTCCTTCGAGTTGTCTCATTGGATAGGATTGAGGGAGACAACTGATAGGCCCTTGTGGCATGTGACCTGCCGGTTTCCGCCATCTGCTCTACGATCTTCCATACAGCATGCTCATTTTTGTTCAGATAGCTTCCCCCACAGGCGGCACTGACTAACCCCTGCATCTCTGGGGTTAAACCACAGATCAAGGTCTGGACTAAGATCGCCTTTGAAATGCCGTGGCAGGGGCATTTCTGTACTAAATCATTGAACCTATCCCAAGCATCATGGAAAGGTTCACTAGGTCCTTGGGCAAAGCTGGCGATATTTGTTCTCATCTGGTTTGTCCTACTGAGAGGATATAACTTCTTCAAGAATAGATCCTTGAACTGCATCCAGGTATTGCATACCACCCCTAAGTTTTTCAACCAGTGAGCCGCCTTATCACCTAAGGCAAAAGGGGTGGCCTTCAGCCGAATATAATCTTGGCCAACATTGGGATGACTAAGATTGTTGCACACTAACTCGAAGTCACGGAGGAAAGTGTATGGTTCTTCATTAAGGTTTCCGTTGAACTTCGAAAGCAGACTAAGGAAGTGGGGCTTCAGCTCAAATGCCTGAGCGGGAACTGCAGGTGCCAACCAGTTCTGAATCTCGTTCTCCGCCGGGTTATAGGTATCAACCATTGGTCGGTCGATTCCTTCTGCTACTATGATCCGTCCCATCCGCGCCGTGAGATCTGCATTCTTCTGTTCGGCTTCAGCGAGACGAGCAAGAATCTGTTTTATTTGTTCCTCATCTGGTGGTACTTTTGGCGGCATCTCGTCCTCCAGTCCTGGGGGGAAAGTAAGGTCGATGTCAGAGGATAACTCAAGGAAAGGATTACCGAGGCGATGATCTTCCTCGATAATCTCAGAAAAGATGAAAGGGTTGGTTGGAGAGTGACCACCCTGAGTAGGAGGGAACCAAGACTCAAGAGGGTCATGAGTCCTGGGTGGTCCAAGGTGCGCTTGGGCCGATGAAGACGAGTCACTTGGGGGACTCATAGAGAGATCGGTGAATAATGCGTCGAGATCTCCCCAATTACTCATCTTGATGTGACGAGAAGAAGATAGGGTTTTTACACCTACCTGAAGCAAGCAAAATCAATCCAAAACCCTTAGTTCACACTCAACACCTGTGAAGGACTCGAAATCGAGTCCGATTAATCTTGTAATTTTTAAGTGTGATTTTTCAAACAAGATAGCAAGGATTACGCAACCTATAGGGAAGTCGGCTTAGAGCCGGATGCGTCTTCCCTGTTTATCCTGTCGCCTAAGATACCGCCGATCCTCCCTTTCTGCGCTCCTATCCGGAGTGGGGACTCAATGACGTGCCCCTATCTACCTGCAAGCAGGCGGAGGCTGACAAAGCTAGGCCTTGTCGCAGAGTACCGCTGGTTCGCCCCTATCTACCCGCGAAGGCAGAGGCTACTTGGTACTTGTCAATGAGCTTAAAAGTATCCCACTCGTGATATTTGCTAAGATCATTTGGCTCGTGATATGGAAGGCGGGGATCTGGGCTCTGCCTTAAGGTGTTCACACACTCAAGTACCCTCACTCAGCCTGAAAACAAGGTCGGGGATTAATCTCCCGCAAACAATTTTCAAATTTAATTCTCTTTTTTTTGGTCAATACTGTTAGCAGTCCCGATTTTTAAAGTTAAGTTATCACTTTAATTAGTCCACCACAAAGCACACCTATCGGACAGTCCCAATTTCCTGTTTAATTTAAGTGAGAAAATCAGAGGGTAAGCTTTAACTGCAGCCAAATATCCTTTTTTCTTCCAAATATTTTTACGAATACGTTTTTTTGATATAGAAGTACGTTTTTTTGGAACTGCCATTCAAAAGCGAAATTACTAATTTTTATTATTGTATGTGAAAGACATGTATTGACGGATCGTTCTTTTTATTCATTATCTGTACTTAATTTTATAGATAATGTAATTATTTTTCATAAGATATAAATACTTTTTGTCTTCGATTGGAATTATCTGGAGGATGCCTTATATATATCAATCAAAAAGATGTACAATCAAACCTATTTCTCGATTCAATAGAAGCCCCAAGAAGTTAATACGGTACCCCCCCCCCCCCAAATAACGATAGATATGTCAAAAGCAGGTCCGATTACGCCTATTCCTAATCCGAAATAGAATGTCACGACCGACGTAGGGATCCATATGTAAACATAGTATCTATTTACATACGCTCGAAATGAATTTTATTTATCCAAATCGAATCCTCTGTAATGGAATCCCTTGCAGAAATTATTAAATCCTTTATTGAACGTGAATAGAATTTTTTTATTTTTCCGCGATATGGCCCGTTTAAAAAAGGATCGTATTTTTTAGGCAAATATCCTTCTTCATTTTCATCATTGTATAATCTGATTCTTTTTTCTAGCACATTTGGAACAAGAGATCCTGTTTGTTTTTCTAGAACTTTTATTCGATTTATTAATTCACTGCTCAGATGCTGAGTAGAGAATACTTACAGTGATCCCTTCGCTTTTTTATGCAGGATGCAATACATAATTGAAATCTTTTTACTCTACATGCAAATGCAAGCGATGAAAAGCCGCTCCTAGACAGGCAGTTCTATTAGCGTGAAGAACAGATTAATTTTGACTAAGTACTGCGGTCTAGGTGCGTCTTTTAAGTGTATTGTATGGTCCTATTGATTACGAGCACAAACAATTCCTAGAATGACTCGAGGAGCCGCTAGTGCAAGCTAAGTTACAATTCACCCACGTAGCACACGGGACACAGTTTAACTATCTTTACACATGCGAGATCCCAAACGGGAACCGCTGGAAATGATGCGAAAGAAAAAGAAATAAAATGAAATGTAATTACAAAGCCTCTCTTTCACTCAACAAAAATTTAATTGCTAAGTCCTCGAAGCGTCGCCGACTCCTCGTGGTCCTCGCACAAAAAATAAATGGAGGTCAGAGAGTTACACAAAATAAAATAATGTAAAAATAAAGGAGAGAAAATAATTACAAGAAAAACCGGGCGTCAGACTACCCGGGGAATGAAAATCAAATACTCAATAATTTTGCTAAAATTTAACCTAAGCCGTGCCTCCCCGGCAACGGCGCCATTTTGACAACCGCCCCGCACCCTATGTTAATTCGGTCAAATTAATGTCCAAATTAATTAATGTGATTCGTTGCAGTCGGATACGAGGGGTTAATCAAAAACCACTTATCGATTAATGTGAAGTTAATTTTAAACGGCAAATTTTTTTACTTGGTGGAGTCCAAGGTCGATCTCAGGGAGGCATCTGTCTCCTTAGGTGAATTTAAGCAAGGATCCGAGTGTTGATTTACGAGGAGCAATTTTTTTTGGTCTTTTTTTTAATTTTTTATGCAGACTTATGGAGACAATGCAGGCCAATTTAATGTTCAATTTAATTATGATATCAAATGAAGTCCAAAAATTATGAAAATTGACCAGATGATTAATGGTGATGAAAATGACCTACACTAATTTTTTTGGAATTTTTCGACACTAAATAAGTTTACTGTGAATTAAATGAACAGACAGGGTGATTTTCAGTATTTGATTTTTAATAAATATCAAACCACAATTTTTCCAAGAACTAAAATTATCCTAGGTGGCTCTAATGATAAGGGACTTAGGAAAATTAACAGAACTTAATTTCACTGTGAAATGAATTAATAAAATTAATCTAAGAAAATCACTTAACAATTTATTTAGGCCTCGATATGCGTGCAAATGCCATGAAATTTTTATGGTATGCTAAGAATAATGTCCTTAAGCTACTGTGAATTTTTGATGATTTTTGAAGGCACAGAGAATTAACTATAAATCAAAAGGTGTCACTGGGCAAAATATGTCAAAAATTCACCAATTAGTTCATTAATAATTCATCTAAACTTACAAAAATATGACACGTGAACCAATAGACAGAGGACAAAATTCCCAACAAAATGCAATTTTTAAATTTGCAAAATGATGTAAAATGCAACCTAGGGATGCGTGCAAACACAGGGGTATAAATGCAATACAGGAAATTAAAATTACAATAAGCAAATATGCAGACAGGGACTAAAATGCAATTACCAATAATGTGGGGGACTCTTGTGCAAAATCTCCACAGGGCACGTGCTCCTCACGTGGGGTTTGCTTCACAGGGGCCTTTTTGCAAATATGAAAAGGTCCAGGGGCCTCTGTGCAATTTACCCAGGCCGCACGTGCTCATCACGTGGGCGGCCTAGGCTCGGATGGCTGCGGCGGCTCGGAGCGAGGATCGGGGGCTTTGGAGGTCCGGAGCGAGGCTCGGGTCGACCGAGCCTAGGCTTGGGGCCGAGGCTCGGTCTTCGCCGACGTGGCGGCCTGCGGGCCTTTGGATCAAGATCGATCCAAAGGATGGCGGTGATGACGCGTGGCGACGTGAGGAGCCGTCAGATCTGGATAGATCTAACGGTTGTCGATCGGGGCTGAAGATGTCGACGTGGCGTTCTCCTGTTCGTGGGATCAAGGATGATCCTGCGGTCTTTGGCAGCTCCGGTGGTGAGTGACGCGGCTGATTGCGAGCCGTTCGATCAAGGTGATCGAGCGGCTCCTGGAGCTTCTTCCTCGACGGCCCTCCGCCTCCTGCGGAGGAGAAGGCAGGGCTCCGGCGATCGGGCTGCTGCTCCGCCCTTCCTTCCCGTCGTCAGTGGAGGTCGATGGCGAGTCAGAGGTGCTCCAGAAGATGCGCGGATGGTCGACGAAGCCTCCGGTGGCCTCAGGAGTGAGCGAGGTGGTCTGGGGCACGGTGCCGGTGAAGCTCGAAGGGAGCTCCGACGAGCTTCCGGCCAGTGAGATGGGTGTACCTGCAGGGGGTTAACGGAGATAGCTGAAGCGTGTGCGTGCTCGTGGAGTCGTGCTAGGTGAAATGAGAGGCCTAAGGCGGGGCGAGATGGATCCGGTGATTGGGCTCCGCCCAGGTGGCGGAGCTGGCGTCGAGCGAAGGTGGGGTATGGTGATGGACGAAGATAATGGCAGCGCGAGGTTCGGAGCTCCGTTGCGGAGCTCGAAGGGACGGAGGTGGAGCGAGAAAACAACGATGGAGGGTGAATTAAATCAAAGAAATCGAAGAAGAAAGTCAGAAGAAGATCAGAGAGAAGTGGAGGAATCTACCTGGGGAATGGAGCTCAGGTTTGAGCTCCAGGTCGTCGCTCGAAGGTCGGTAGATGGCCTGAGCTCACGCAGCTCGCGGATGGAGGCTGCAGCACGGCGGTGGCGGCCGTGGATCTCGCCGGAGATGACACCCCTTCTTCGCTCAACGATTCAACTAATCGCTGTCACCAATTGGTAGGTCGGAGCTCAGGGAAGCTCTCTGGAGTGGCGGATGGGGGTGAAGTCGGCCGGTGATGGCGTATTTATAAGGTGAAATTGGTGGCAGTGTTGGCGAGGAGGCGAGGTTTGAGGGCGACGTGGGACTTCTATGGTGGAGGTGGTGGAGCGTGAGGGAGCTGACGAGGGAGAGGGATGAGTGGGGCTCATCGTGGGAGTGTTGGCGGTCGGAGAGGATGGCTGACATGCATCCAAGAATAGGAAGGGGGCGCCCCTCTCGCAAGGCAAGGGACGTGGGAGAGAGGGGCGCCTGGAGGTAGGAGACGAGGTCTCCACCGTTGGATCTTGTGATCCAACGGTAATGATCAAAGCGGAAGGGGACGTGTAGGATTCGATCAGGGGCTCGGAGATGATGGGCTGTGGTGGAGCCACGTGGCGCGCTCTGCGCGAGGCGTTGACGTGCGGTTAAGATGGAGCACGGGGAAGATCTGACGGCTATGGAATTAGGCGCGCGTGGGCAGAGCTGGGCCGTTGGATCTGAAGCGAGATCCAACGGCTGAGGTCGCAGGCGGATGAGGCGAGGGGAAGCGGGCCGCGTGGCGCAACCAGATGGCACCACGTGGCCTGCTTTGAGTGGCTGGAAGAAGAGACACGTGTAGAGAGAAGAGGGAGCCGAATTTGGAAAAACTCAAAACATGAAATTGTAGATCTCGATGAGATCTACAAGTTTCATGTTGACCAAAGACGGAGATGAGGTCAAATATGATACATAAATACAAGGATACATAGATATACATATGTAGTGTACAAAGTGGCCCAAAAACCCAACTTTCTCATACAAGCTCCAAATTCAATGAAATTAGTCTCGTTTTAAAGGTCTTTTAATGTGTAGTATTCTAAGAGTAAGTAGACCTAATTCGGAGTTTGCATGAGGGCTTAATGTGCATTCTAGTGTACAGGGGTTCTAGGGCTTTATTGACTATTTTACAAGGGGGATTTTTGGCACTCTTCCCTATATTATTAACTAAGGAATACATATTATAGAGAAGAGGTTATTTTAGTGAATGGGTATTTTACAAGGGATTTTTGGCTTCTTATTTAAATGTAAATGGACTACTAAAATGTATGAATTATGGATGCATGCAAGAATGTTATTTATGCAATATAAAGGAAAATATGCCTCTATTTGCTCGGGAACAAGGCTCTATTTTTTACTTTTGAAGTGATGAATCACAGATTCATCACTTTTCCACTATCTCTCTCTGTTTTCGGTCAAATAAGAATCAAAGGAAATACAAAAAAAACATTAGGCGATTGTATTGAATCAACTCAAAGCAAGTGATAATACAAAAAAAATTAAAAAAAGGAATGCTAAAAAATACTTGACCTAAATAAAATTGATTAACTGAACTCCTTGCCTTGGGTGACCAAAGCCCTCATTTATTTTCAGGTTGCATTGGAAGGTTTCCTTCCCGGTGAGAGAGAAGCTTCATAAGGATTAGAGCCCAAAATCCAGTCCGTGACTGCCTTGTGTATTGCCTGGATTTCTGAAGTATTGGCGCTTCTGTCATACTTAGACAATTAGGGCTTGCTCAACAATGATGCTCTATGTTGTGTAGAGCATCGACCTTGTCTTAAGTATTGAGCTTAGGCCACGCCTTCACAGGGGTGGTTGTCTCATCGTCTTGCGTCCGAGTTGGTCCTTGCACGCTCACGAGTGATTTTATTGAGAGCGAGATCTGAAGTACGGGTTTCACATATCTGCTTCCTCCCTCTATTTCTTTGGCTGAGTAGGGATCCAGGAACTGTTACAAGAACCTTAAAAAGTACAGACTACAGGTCAAGTACAAGATACTTTTCTGGTAGTACTCTCTTATAGGCGTAGCGCTCTAAGGACTCATTTAAAGATAAATTACTTTAAAATCAAATCTAAAACTCACAAAGATAATTACCGAACCTTTATATCTTCATGGGTCGAGTTGGTGATCCCATTTTCTTTATGTTTGGTTGATTAGCTCTATTAAGGTCAAGATCAAAAATACCGCGCATTCACGCAATTTTGCCTCATTCCTATTTGACCCTCGCTCATTGTGGGCCATTCTACTATTTACACTCCTTTTGTTTCTCTTTGACCTCCATGTCTTCCGTCCACATCGATCTTCCTCTTGATCTTCGAGATGGCGATGCATGGATAATTTAGTCGAGACTCTGTCGACACCCACATCGTTTTCATTCACTTACTTTCTCCAATAATTCAAGGTGATTCTCGAGAACCCAGTTCGAACTCCATGAATCGATCTCCAGACTCCCGGCCTTCTTCAATAAACCAAGATCACTCTTGTCTCGAATTATTCCCATTTTGGATGGCCATTAATTTCACTCCTTACACATCACCATCTTTAACAAAGTTCTATGACACCTCTCTTCCTCTGGTGCTGCAATTCAGACTAATCGGGGTATTCTTACGTGTGCAGACCAAGACCTGATTGCGAGCTAAAAATCTGAGCAGAATTTGAAATGGCCGATGGAAGAGGAAAGAGACCGCATCCCCAACCAAAAGAAGAAATCCATCAGGAGGAAGGTAAATATACTACACAGAACGAGGTCAACGGCCAGTTGCTTGCATCTATACAAGCAATCCAGTAGCAGCTGAATAACCAAGCCATGGCCCAAACTGCCTTCCAAGACATGCTGAACAATCCGAGAAGGAGGGATGATGAAAGAGATGGCAGAAGAGAGGATGATTTAGAACCAGATCATGAGTTCAATCAGGAAGGTGTTGAAGATGAACTCTCAGTAGGTGGACCCCATTTCAAGAGAATGGATGCAGGACTACCGCCACCAAATCCCACTTTGAAGCAACATACAATCCCAGAGCAGATCGTATTACAAAGTGCATCCAAATTCCACATATCCATGCTCACTTCGAGCTGAAGTCACAGTTTCTATCTATGCTCCCCGTCTTCTATGGGAATACCACAGAAGAAACATACATCCACCTTAAAAAATTCAGCCACATCTGTGCCATTGCTCATTACCCCGGTATTCCATTGGGGGTAGTCAAGATGACTGCTTTCCCCTTCAACCTCCAGTACAAGGCCCTGTATTAGGTCGATCATTTGGGGAAGTTAGTAATGACCTGGGAGGATTTAAAGTCTACATTTCTCCATAAATTCTACCCACTCAGTCGTCTGAACTAGATGTGTGCCTGTATTTCCTAGTTTTGCCAGCAACCCCATGAGACTATCCATGAAGCGTGGGGTAGATTCAATGATTTGCAGGAAAAGTGTCCCCACCACGAGATTCCTAAAACTAGTCTTGTGCAACACTTCTTTGGTGGGCTGACACTTGAAAGACAAAAGCTCGTCGATGCTGCTTGTGGTGACTCTCATTTCAGCAAGGACGAGGATGTTTTCTGAAACATCTTTGAGCAGATGGTTGAAGGAGAAGTTGCTCAATCCTCGTCACGTGCCTACATGAAGATGCCCGCCACCATCAGCAAGCATGTGAACATGGCTACTCACGCTAAGGACAAGGATGAGAGCTCCAACCTGAGCATCATTAGGAGCCATATTTTCAAGATACATATCATAGAGAAGAGGTCACAGGACCTCGAGAAGTTGTCAGTGATTGAGAAGAGGACCCAGGGCTTGGAAAAGCTTGAGTTGATTTCCCTGTAGCTGGAGCAGCTCGTCCGAGCATTAAATGCCAATATGTGCAATGTTGTGTCTACCATTGTTGATACGTCTGTTGAGAAGAAGGAACCTTCACCGAACCAAACGTCTCAGACGAGTCCCCTGTAGTCCCCAACCTATTCAACATGTGTACTACGTGCAGGTTCTGGAGCAGCCCCTGCAGTCCCAATCATAAATAGTTGTATATCAACCAGAACCCCAGCCTGCCTATTCTGAGTAGTTCTCCCCACCTCCACCACTAATTCAGGAAATAAATGGTGTCTTGACGAATGAAGCACATTTGACCCATCCTCAGGGACATTCTCCAGGTCAGAATATTGGCAACATGCCCTATCATCTATAGCAGCAGGGTGGGAGACCTTTCCAATCCACATATCAGCAACATCCTCGTTATCAAGGCAACACGTGGAGGCAGGACTATCAGCATGGTCCTCAGTAGTCCGTAGATCGCAACCAAGGATACTATTAGCTGTTGGCTCCTCAACATCCTCCTCAAAACTCAGTACTCCTCCCATCCTCCTCCTCACTAGTTTTCCCTGGGATACCATCCATAATCTTGCAAGCAATATCAGCATCCGAAGCACCAACAAGGGGAATCTTCTGAGATTGTACCGATAAACCCATCCCTTTCCTGCCTCGAGCAATTAGTGAAAAATATGGCTGAGATGAATCATAAGATAGACAATTTGATGGTTACGAAAATAGCTATTCCAGCTCAGGTAGAGGCTAACCCGAACGCAAGGAGCAGGTAGTCGATAGTGTCCAAACCGATTCAGGTGAATTAAATTGCTTTTCATCTAATGTCATTACTCTCAAGAGCAGTAGGATACTCCAGCCATCAACAACGGTGAAAGGGAAGCGTCTTGCATATGTCGGGGAATTGTCAGTTGAGCCAGCGTAAGGACCAAACAATATTTTTGGAGCAGCACCATCAATAGAAAAATTACAAAAAATGAAGAAAATTCAACAGCAGACTCAATGAAGACCACCTAGCATTGGAGACGCTTACATGTACCACAAAAGCAGTATCAGAGTAGAGAAGTCCAACACATGCAACAGATCCAAAGACCACACACGAAGCCGATCCTGTAATTTTTTGTCCACAGATTATAGATGATTGTATACCTTTTTGTCATCTACCTATAAACAATGATATGGGCACAATCTTGAGCGATACTATTTCAGATTATTAAATATTCTCTTTCCAGAAGTAAATAAAAAAGAACAAAAAATGAAAATTTTGAAAAATGCTTTGTGTGATCCTGCCATTGTAGAAATTATCCAAACTTTGGTCTTGAATATGCCTTTGATGAAAGCTCTTGAATATATTCCAGATGAGAAAAAAGGATTGAAAGATGCATGTACAACTAGGCGTAGGCCTCACCCTCATGGTTCCAGAAGTAAAGGTGGCAAGTCTGAAAAGCATATTCTTACAATGGCCACAATCAATTATATCAGCAACCTCCCAGATAAGAAGCCATATAAGGGAGCACCACTCGTTCGCTGTCAGATGTTCAACCAAGAGTTCGAACACACTTTTCTCGATGGTGGATCATCTGTCAATCTAATGTCTGCTTCACTACTCATAGACATTGGGTTAAGACCACTAAAACCAACAAAGATGATTCTGTAATTCGTGGACAAATCCGTCAAGCAACCTATGGGCACGTTGGAGGACGTGATCGTCACCAATCAAGGAATGCAGTTCCCTACGATTTTATCGTGCTAGATATGGACGTCTCCACACTTTTTCTCCTCACCCTGATCATACTTGGATGACCGTTCCTACGAACAGCCAATCTAGTAGTGAATTATGGCATTAGAGAGATCACCTTCAGCTCCAATTACAGAAAAATGAAGATAGAGACCGCATCTGAGGCAAAACCGACAGAGAGAGCATATGCAACATGTGCGATAGTCATTAATCATTACGAATACTGTGACTTTGTTGGACATGCGAGCCCACGGTGAGACATTATGCAATAAATGTTATTGCGAATATCATTCCCTGATCTGAAATGAAGAATAAATAATTTGCATAATAGGTCCCTTAGTACAATTAGGGTTATGTACCATGGCCATCTTAATGATCATACAGTTGTTGATTCAATAATTGAATCATAGAGCCTGGTGCTTGGATGAATATCTAAAGAGTTAGATTAAGGACTCATCAAGCACTGTCAAATGATTGTTAAGAGATGATCTCCAGCCTGAGTAGGACATGTCAATCCTTTCCCATTTAGGCTGATATCTAACCGACCTCTTGATGCAGGTCCTCTACATAGGAATAGAGATTCGGAGGTGTTAGATAAGTTAGGTCAAAGAGTTGACTTAACGAGATCAAGATAACCAAAGTCCTATATCGTATGTTGTCACGATATAGACACGCATCCTCTGACCGGAGACAAATGTGTTACTATATGTCTGAGTATGTACATTTGGCAGACCAATAGGTTGATGACCTAATCAAGGTCTATACACCGACGCGTTGGTGTGCATGTAAGGGCATATGAGTAATACGATCTCTCAAAGGGATCATACAGGTTCTGTTACTGAACCGAAAGACATGATTTCACTCATGAGATATTGGGAAGAATCAAATTCCGTGCACGGTCATCTCGCTTTGGAAGCTTGACTAAATTTGTAGGTTTGATATATACTTTTGGAAAGTATATGATCAATACTTAGGTATGATATATTCTTTTGGAAAGTATATGATCGATACCAACTCCCAATGATCGAATGAGAAACATACTGATAAATCCATGAAGTAGATAGTGTAAAGTTGATCTAATACTTCGATTTTATTCTGAGTCTTCCAGTATACAGGATGTACATGTATTGGGAATACCTGAGGGTGATGTGATCATAAACGATTGAATAACCATGACGCTTCCATTCCTAGGGAGTGATGAAACGGGGTGGATTTTAGTGACTCCTCTCAATAGAGAAGTAATCTGATCTTGGTCCAAATGTTGGACATTAATCTGAATGTGATTCAGATGCAATGAGAAAATTAGATTTGCGGTCTTGATTTAATCAAGCATCTATGGGAGGCCTGCGATCTGGATTTGAGATATGATCTCAATATCCAAGTCATTATACGTGGAACAATACAGTCGCCCTGTCATTATCTCCAAGTATCCGCGGAGAAAGCGCATTATCCTTGAAAGAGTTCAGGATAATTTTATTATTGATATATGTATTCGAGCACGGAGAAAGTGGATAATTAAATGTGATTTAATTATCATGAATAATATGAATTTGATTCATATTATATGAAGAGTTGTCTAAGATAATTAAATATGATTTGATTATTAAAGAAATAAATAATGTGAATGTGATTCATATTATTTGGGCACATGAGAATAGAGATACAAAATGATTAAATGTGATTTAGTTATAATGGATATAAATAATGAGGATAGCAATATCCATATTAATCATATATATATATATTATAAATGTGATTTATAATATATAAGAGAGAGATAATTTGTAATTTACATTTGTTAATTAAATGTTGATGTGCATTGGATTCACATTGGACAATTAATTGAAAATATAATTTACATTTTGTTTTGGGTTGTGAATATGATTCACAAATTTTTCAATGGCAAGATTGCAATGTCTACAAAATAATTGTAAACTATTTTTGTAGAATAATTTGAAACAAAAGTTGTTGCATAATCTTGGAGATTACATTATAGATATGAGAGCCACCTTCCATATATATGAAGTGACGGCCACCAATCCTATTAGGAATGTGTGGTTGTCCCCTCCTTCCAACATGGAAGGAGGCACTCTCTCTTCTATGATCTCCATGAGATCTTGATATAATTTGGTGATTGAATTATATTGATTCATCAATATATATTTAATCTAAATTAAATTAATTGTTTTTGGTTTTTTACCAACAAAATCTTAGCCATTAAAAGAAACACAAATCAATGAGAGACACTGGATTTGTGTTGTTCCATGGATTGAGATCCATGGATCTCAAAATATTATAAACGGATAGGCACCCTTGCTCTTCTAGGTTACAAGTGAGACAACAACTCTCTCTCTCTCTCTTTCTCTCTACATGCCTACTCTCTCTATCTCTCTCATGTGGCCGTCCACCATGGATGCCCTAGAGAGATTCTCCATCGCCGCAGCGTCGTCGTTATGCTACCTGATGGTTTGCTCATGGATCTCCGTCTACTTCGATGTGCCTTGCTCATGAAGAAGATGTTGTATCTCATTTGTCGAGATCAGGAGATCCGTGACTTGGATCATCAAGATGGATTGTAAGAAGCATGTGTTTAATCAACACGCTTGTAAGTGTCTCCTCCGTCGGATCGGACTTGAGACGGGAGGTCTCTTCGTTTAGAGACTCGATCACAACCATGCTTCAAGAGGTAATACTATTACTTGTTTGTGGTTTTGACGAAACGATCCGAGAAGTTTTCTTGGATCATGTGGTTTCGTCACAGTAAAAATTTTAATTCCTGTTGCATCGAGCAACTAGTGGGGCTAGTCGCTTCCGATCGCATACGATGCGATCCTCATGCTTCCGTGATGCGCTTAAGGATCTAACCTTATCCTTCAATTTATATCAGAGCCTTAGGTCGAAGGTTTTGTATACGATCCATTAACCTAGGACGACTTGGGTTCGTTTGGATTTGCGAAAATTTTCTTGCATTTCATTTTCACATCTCTATTTTGTGATTATTTTCGGCCCTTTTTAAAGTGTTTAAACACGAAAATAATAATTATATTTTGTTCTCCATTAAATAAGGAAACCGTAGGATTTGAGTTTACGTAATTTGGGTTCCGTATGCTCGAGATATGATCATTTTAGTGAACATGTATCCACGGTTTTGGGGACTGCGAATCTTAACGTAATTAAAGAGTTAATTGAGGATTTGAAACGTCTTGAAATACGTGCAAATCACTTAGGTTCTATTTTAAATCAAATTATCAAACTTTAGGAACTTATTTTGCTTGATTTGGATTTAAATTGATTGAGATATGATATTTTTAGTAAGTGAGGATCACTGCTGAAAATACTTTCCTAATCAAGAATCTAGTGATTGTCATTTAATCAATCAGTGAAATTAAATTATTTAATTTCCTGGATAATTGTGCATAAATATTTTTGAAATATTTGATTATAATTATTTCCTTAAATGACATAGCCTTCACCAATAATTGATTAGATGTGATGTATATCACAAAATTGGTTACATGATCTACATGATCTAAATTCCAACAAATATGTTGCTTGAATAAGATTTGGGATTTGTTCAGAAAATCTCATTATAATGTTAATCAAAATTATTTTGATTATTATTATATGGTATAATTTCGATTGAAGAATCGATGATCATCTCAAGTACAAAGTGATATATTTTGCATTATCCTTTCCCGAGGTGGATATGGTGTCTAGTCGGGAGCGTTGGGGTAGCAGGTTGCACTATGTGCGGTCTGTCCCACTCCCGTCGGTACTGGCCATGACAACGGGTAGGGTTGATATAATGTTTAAGAAATCATGATGTAGTTCTAATTATTAAAATTCAAAATAATACGTATTTGAGATAATGCCATAATTCAAGTAACAATATAGATTGTTTGTTAGATATTAATTGGATCATTAATTTAATATAATTAGATTAATTGGAATCCAATTAAAATTAAACACTTTATTTTTAATAGAGTTGTTATTTTCCCTGGAAGAATTAATCATAATGATTAATTAGAATTTGAATATGATATGGAGGATCACATTAGTGACATCCATGGTCTTCCGTCAAGGCGAAGGGTTCCATCACCAGGGATTGTATGTAGGAGACACCTGTCCGAAGTGACAGCTCCTGTATGCAAGTGCATCTGGATCGGGCTCTTTGCTTCTCGAAAGAGTAAGGCCGTATACGTAGTGACCCCAATATCAGATCCTCATATTATTGAGGCGATATTGGATTGTGTATAGCGAGTTCTATTCCTATTGATGGTTGGTTCAATTAATGATGGGTCAACATCACCTTAGGGTGGTGGGCCCGGGTGTTAAAGACCGAATTGGCATATGCAAGTTGGACTTGCAAGGCGGAATGTGTTCCCGCTTCTTTTTATCCGAGTTGCAGGTTCTCATATTATTGGGATGTGACAAAGATAAGGAAGGAGATCCCAGATCTTGCTTAAGATATAATGGTAAGTATATCTCTTACATTGAAAGTGATTGAGGGAATGAACTTTCAGTGTTGACAAGGCAAGACAAATTTGATATAAAAATTCCTAAATCAAAGTAAATTATGTATATAAATAAATATATACACTTATGCAAATTTCTTATTTCAGATAATCCTTCATTAAACCCACTCAATACTATACTCAATAATAACTAATATGATATCATGTATTGGACCCATGATCCAGATATTGTACTTGCAGTTGGACACACAACGTATGTGGTTGCAATGTGCAAGTCTCCTCATAATAATGAGGAATGACAATTAAATAGATAATAGGACTACAACCCTAGGGTTTGTATGCCTCTATAGTCTTGATCTCTCATCGAATGTACTTTGGAAGTGACATGTCGACGATGATCATAATTGTCAAATAATCCTTATAAAATCAATGAAGATATTCTGGCATACATATGTGCTCCTGACATTTATCATGAATAAGATGGTTCACTGCATCAAGCAGAATGGTGGCTCTATAAGAGATTATGTACTCAAAATGTTTGAATACCTACATGAACCAATGTTTTTAAGAGTCTAGATGGATGTAGACATGATGAGTGTCATCATTCTACTGTCTATACTCTAGTCATTCATGAAGCTTCATAATATTCATATTATATGAATTTAATGAAGCATATATAAATGTTGAAATACTCTTACATTGAATTCTTTTGAAGTTAACATAAGAGATCCTTAGTCTTAAGCAATGGTTGTTTATAGATATAGGGACCGCAGTGGAAGCATGGGTCAGACCCAAGATGACAAGGATAGTCAAAGAGTTGATCGTACTTGTATGAATTCCATATGACATCCAAATAGTTGGATAAATACCAATACTGTAATAAATTGATGTGTTGATAGTATGACTATCAAGTCTGTCTAGAATCCTTAGAGAAGGACTCGGATAGAGAATCAAAATAATCTACATAAATCATTGAAATTGACTTTCTTATTTGATAAGATAAAGTCCAATAACTGTATCTCAATCTTCTAATGACACTTGCAATCGGTTGCATATATATTAGAAGATTAGAAATTTGATCTTAAGGTTTAATGGCCATCCTTGTTGGAATTGATGCAATTGTTGCAACAATTTCCATTGGATCAATAGACTTCATAATTTCTGTGGGAGAGCCCCTGGTCTTAGAGAATGTCTCTATGACCTAGACATTAGAATACACTCATTGATTATTTCTAAATGTTGGAAATAGACATGAATTCTGGAATGGACCTATCATAAAAAGTTATGATGGATATATTTCAGAAAGTAATCTAACATCCAGAGGACTCTACTGAATTAGAAAATTAATGAATAGTTCATTAACATTTCTAATAATGAAATTAAACCTTTAAAGATCAATAAGAGGATAAAGATCATTTGACAATGATCTGGCATCAAGCTTTGGATGTTTGCATGTTGATTTGATCAATAGACAAGTAAGAATGAAACTTTAGAATGTCTAAAATTTTCAAAAACTTACATACTTATGAATATTGTATTCAAAAGTAAAATATGTCCAATACACCCTTCCTTGGGAAAGGTGTAAGATGTCAAGGTATTCAGGATCTCATACATATTGATGTATGCGGATCATCTATATCATAGTAAACATTATGGATATGTGATATCTATTGATGATTATGTATGACATGAGATTTCTTCTCTTCACCTAAGAAACCTTTGAAATGTTCAAAGATTTCATTATTTTGGTTTAGAAACAAAGTTTGAAGGAAGATAAAATGAATTTGATCTAATCTAGGTAGCAAGCACCTGTTAGATAAATTCAAAGAATACCTTATGGAGATATGAATATCATTTTTATCTCAATCCTCCTAACACACCTTAACTCAATAGAGTTATAGGGAGATAAAATTGGATCATGTGTGGCATGATCTTTATCAATGATGAGTTTTAGCATAATTATCCCTTAGTTTCCATGTATATATGTGTAGTAGAGACTACAATGTATATCATTAATAAGGTTCCATGCATATAAGCTGGAATCTAGCACTTGAAAGTGCTGCTTCATTAGGAAAATAAAGGATGGTATTGGATACCTACTTTATGACCTTGACATTCTTAAAATATCTCATCTCTGAGAATGTGATTCTTAGAGGTTGAGACTCTTGAGAATCAAGATGAAAATGAAGTAATGGAACTCATTTAATCTTGAGATGATAATGAGGCTCCTGAAATCGGAAACTAAAAGGATAATTAAAGATGAAATACTAATACCTCTTCAAATGAGTTTGAGGATGTACTCCATGTGTCAGTTAAGTCTAACAGTGATCGGACTTCATGTGATGAAACTTCTGAGGATCATAACATGTAAAGATGGATTTTAGCAATAAAGGCCTAAAGTAGACTTCATATACAAATGTTGTATATGGACCCTCGAGGATCCACCTATAAGGGTAAGACCCGTTAAGGTGTAAATGGATCTTCAAGAGAAAGGGAACCTGGTGAGAAGGTAGAGACCTTCAAAACACGGTTTGTATCCACAAGATACACACCGTAGAGAAGACATCACTTGTAATGAGACTTGCTCTTCAGTGACCATGATTAAACCCATCAGAATATTGCTAACTATAGCTACACAAACTAAGTTTGACATCTGTAAGATGAAAGTCGATATTGCATTCCTCTATGAATACCTCTCTGAGGATATTCACGTGAAGTAGCCCCATGGCTTCATGGTTGAGGAAAGCAAGATGTGCAAGCTAAAGAAATCCATCTATGGACACAAATAAGCTTCTTGTAGATGGAACATAAGATTTTATGAAAATATAAATGTTATGATTTCAAATAGAATCTTAATGAACCATATGAAGCTTAGTGGGAGTGCCATTTGTGTTCATCGTACTAAATGTATATAATATCCTGATTATTTAGAATGATATAAGGATGATAATAAGTGTTTTATAATCTGGTTGTTCCATAACTTGAGATATGATCTCAAAGATGCCTCTTGGATCTTAGTTCTGAAGGTGTTCAGAAGCAAAGAGAAGAGGGTATCGGGACCGTCACATTTTGTAGTGCACCTTGGACATATTCCATTCTTGGAAATTCCAAAAAAGGCTTCCTTCCATTAAGATATGGTAATGACCTATCTAAAGGGATAGCACCTCAAAGAGTTGAGGAAGTGAATGTTAGAACTGCTTGCCATTGTGCATCAGTTACGAGAAGTTGAACGTATGCTAGATGTGTACAAAAACCAGATATCTGCCATAAAGTGGGAGTAGTAAAGTGTTGCTAATCCTACTATGGTGATAAAATACTTGTTTGCAGTAATAAAAAAATCTTCAAATATGACAAGACTTTCGAGATAGTGATCTCTAAGTCTTATCTTGAAGAAATTAAGACTATATAGATGGTGATCTATAAGGGTCTTAACTGTAGATACCTTTGGAGATAAAGATCTCCAGGAATAAAGGTATTCGGATAAGGATTATGGAAATACTTGTTATAACAATTATTAAGCTATAGTGTCATGGGCACTATAATAGCTTTAATAAGATTGAGTATTAGTTGCATAAGATGCAACATTCGCATTGGATGCGAGCACGGTTACTAGGAGATATGCAAGCGACGTAAAAGGACTTGGCGTAGTCTCTTGGGAACAGAGTGACTGATCAGCTTACCTAGCTATTTTCTAAATAGCCTATGATTTTCATACGAGTGTGGGTTTAAAATGATTAGCCCATTAATGGCTCTTTGGTCTAGTGGGAGATTGTTGGGCATGAGAGCCCACGGCGAGCCACTATGCAATAATTGTTATTGCGAATATCATTCCCTGATTTGAAATGAAGAATAAATAATTTGCATAATAAGTCCCTTAGTACAATTAGGGTTATGTACCATGGCCATCTTAATGATCATACAACTGTTGATTCAATAATTGAATCATAGAGTCTGGTGCTTGGATGAATATCTAAAGAGTTAGATTAAGGACTTATCAAGCAACGTCAAATGATTGTTAAGAGATGATCTCCAGCCTAAGTAGGAGATGGCAATCCTTTCTCATTTAGGTTGATATCTAACCGACCTCTTGATGCAGGTCCTCTGCATAGGAATAGAGATTTGGAGGTGTTAGATAAGTTAGGTCAAAGAGTTGACTTAATGAGATCGAGATAACCAAAGTCCTATATCGTATGCTATCACGATACAGATAAACATCCTCTGATCGAAGACAGAAGTGTTACTATATGTCTGAGTATGTACATTTGGCAGACCAATAGGTTGATGACCTAATCAAGGTCTATACACCGGCGCGTTGGTGTGCATGTAAGGGCATATGAGTAATACGATCTCTCAAAGGGATCATACAGGTTCAGTTACTTAACCGAAAGACATGAGCTCACTCATGAGATATTGGGAAGAATCAAATTCTGTGCACGGTCGTCTCGCTTTGGAAGCTTGACTGAATTTGTAGGTTTGATATATACTTTTGGAAACTATATGATCAATACCTAGGTATGATATATGCTTTTGAAAAGTAGATGATCGATACCAACTCCCAAATGATCGAATGAGAAACTTACTGATAAAAACCCTGAAGTAGACAGTGTAAAGTTGATTTAATACTTCGGTTTTATTCCGAGTCTTCCAGTATGCATGATGTATAGGTATTGGGAATACTTAAGGGTAATGTGATCATAAACGATTGAATAACCATGACGCTTCCATTCCTACGGAGTCATGAAACAAGTCTGGATTTTAGTGACTCCTCTCAGTAGAGAAGTAATCTGATCTTGGTCCAAATGTTGGACATTGATCTGAATGTGATTCGGATGCAATGAGAAAATTAGATTTGTGGTCTTGATTTAATCAAGCATCTTTAGGAGGCTCGTGATCTGGATTTGAGATATGATCTCAATATCCAAGTCATTATACGTGGAACAATACAATCGCCCTGTCATTATCTCCAAGTATCCGCGGAGAAAGTACATTATCCTTGAAAGAGTTTAGGATATATTCATTGTTGATATATGTATCCAAGCACTGAGAAAGTGGATAATTAAATGTGATTTAATTATCATGAATAATATGAATTTGATTCATATTATATGGAGAGTTGTCTAAGATAATTAAATGTGATTTGATTATCAAAGATATAAATAATGTGAATGTGATTCATATTATTTGGGCACATGAGAATAGAGATCCAAGATGATTAAATGTAATTTAGTTATCATGGATATAAATAATGTGGATAGCCATATCCATATCATTCATATATATTATAAATGTGATTTATAATATATAAGAGAGAGCTAATTTGTAATTTGCATCTTTTAATTAAATGTTGATGTGAATTGGATTCACATTGGAAAATTAATTGAAAATGTAATTTACATTTTGTTTTGGGTTGTGAATATGATTCACAAATTTTTCAATGGCAAGATTACAATGTCTACAAAATAATTGTAAATTATTTTTGTAGAATAATTTGCAACAAAAGTTGTTGCATAATCTTGGAGATTACATTTTAGAGATGAGAGCCATCTTCCATATATATGGAGTGGACGACCACCACTCCTATTAGGAATGTGTGGTCGTCTCCTCCTTCCAACATGGAAGGAGGCACTCTCTCTCCTATGATCTCCATAAGATCTTGATTTAATTTGATCATTGAATTATATTAATTCATCAATATATATTTAATCTAAATTAAATTAACTGTTGTTGGTTTTTTACAAACAAAATCTTAGCCATTACAAGAAACACAAATCAATGAGAGCCATTGGATTTGTGTTGTCCCACGGATTGAGATCCATGGATCCCAAAATATTATAAAAGGAGAGGCACCCTTGATCTTCTAGGTTACAAGTGAGACAACAACTCTCTCTCTCCCTCTCTCTTTCTCTCTACACGCCTACTCTCTCTATCTCTCTCATGTGGTCGTCCACCAAGGATGCCCTAGAGAGATTCTCCATCGCCACAATCGTCGTCGTTATGTTGGCCGATGGTTTGCTCGTGGATCTCCTTCTACTTCAGCGTACCTTGCTCGTGAAGAAGACGTCATATCTCGCTTGTCGAGATCAGGAGATCCGTGGCTTGGATCATCAAAATGGATTGTGAGAAGCGCGTGTTTCATCAACATGCTCGCAAGCTTCTCCTCCGTCGGATCGGACTTGAGATGGGAGGTCTCTTCGTTTAGAGACTCGATCACAACAACGCTTCAAGAGGTAATCCTACTACTTGTTTGTGATTTAGATGAAACGATCCGAGAATTGTTCTTGGATCATGTGGTTTCGTCACAGTAAAAATTTTAATTTCCGTTGCATCGAGCAACTAGTGGGGTTAGTCGCTCCCGATCGCATATGATGCGATCCTCACACTCCTGTGATGCGCTTAAGGATCTAACCTTATCCTTCGGACTTTCTGTCAGAATTTCAAGACACAAACCTCTTCATGGATGATAATGAGACCCATGAATTCCTCTGCCCTGAGGAAGCATTGGAAATTGTAGTCGACTTTTTCCGTGTCAACCAAGATGAGGTTCTTGCTGATACACTTGATGAGATCCCGGTGGGGATGATGTGCCTTCAAGACCAAGAACAGAATATGGACGAATCTGATAATGAAAAAAATTATTGGAAAATTTTGTGAACTTTTTGATATTGCGGGTGAACGAAGCATGGTGGACATCGAACATATGAAAGAACCACCACCTGCTATGGTAGTTGAAGTCATCATCGAGACAACTCCCACTCCTCCTGAGCTAAAATAATTGCCCTACAATATAAATATGCCTTCCTTGCAGGAGAATCTAACATGTACCCAGTCATTATAAATGCTCATCTGACCGAAGACCAAGAATCTCATCTCATGGAGGTTCTTGAACGTAACCGCATGACGATAGGCTGGAAAACTTTGGATCTCCATGGGATCAATCTGTCCTTGTGCTCACTTCGCATTTTCTTTGAAGAAGACAACAAACCCTCCCGAGAATTTCAGAGAAGATTCAATCCAAATTCGTGGGAGGTTATCATGAAAGAGATTCAGAAATGATTCGATGCGGGATTCATTTATCCCATCTCCGATAGCAAATGGGTGAGCCCTCTTCATGTAGTGTCAAATAAATCATGGATCACCATCATGAAGAACGATAAATGAGAGGAGATCGCAACCAGAGTACCCACTTCTTGGCGAGTATGCGTGGATTATAGAAGACTTAATCTCGCCACCAAGAAGGACCACTTTTCGTTACCCTTCCACTACAAGAAAGAGTAGAACAGGCGACGGTCAACATCCATCGCCAATGACATGTTTTATCCATTTTACTGCACAGTCAGAATAAAATCCACCATTATGTTTTATTATAGACAACAAATTTTTCCATTTTATACACATCAAGTTTTTCTATTATACACAACAAGATTTCCTATTATACACAACAAGATTTTCTATTATACACAACAAGATTTTCCATCTTATTCAAATCAAGTTTTTCTATTATCTTAAACACATCAAGCAATGCTTAATATATATAACATATTTTTCATGGTATCTTATATACAACAAGCAATGTTATATAACAACAACAAATTTCCATCTAAACTCATTCAAATGGGGAAAAACATCCCTACAAAGCATATTAAGTAAAATAAGCAACAATAAACACAAAGGAGTGTTGATAGATACCAGAAATTGAGATGGACGAGGTCAGCAACCACGAGGAGCTCGGAGACGATGACGGGCGGCAGTGGGCGGTGATGGGTGACGGGCTTGAGGAGAGTGATGAAATGGGAATGAACGCAGGTCGAAGGGGTATTTTTCGATCTGACCATCGGGGACGGTCGTTTTAACCGTCCCCTTTGGTGACGATTGACGGCGGTTTACTAAAATCGTCCCCTTTGGATGGTATAGGAGACGGTCTTTTGTAACCGTCCCCTTTGGTCGGTCATGGTCGGATGCGACGCCAACAGAAGCGTAATGGGGACGGTCAGAACCGTCCCCAACGGCACTCCCATGGCAGAGGGGACGGTTCCTACTGACCGTCCCCTCTGGTCGACCACTTAGGTCCAAGGGCCGGAGGCGACGCCAACAAAAGCATACTGGGGACAGTCAGAACCGTCCCCAATGGCCCCTCCCATGGCAGGGGGGACGGTCCCTATTGACCGTCCCCTCTGGCCGACCACTTAGGTCCATTGGCCGAAGGCGACGCCAACAGAAGCGTAATGGGGATGGTCAGGACCGTCCCCAAATGCCCCAAGGCAGAGGGGACGGTCATTATTGACCGTCCCTATTAAGTTATTATAAAAGGGGACGATAACCCTCATACCGTCTCCTGATATGTGGTATTGGGGACGATTTTCGGATGACCGTCCTTAAAAACATTCAGTAGGGACGGTCATAATAGAACCGTCGCTAGTTGTCGTCCCGAAAGCTACAACTTCTTGTGGTGTTCATCGACCAGATTCTTGAGAGAATGGTCATGATGGAATATTTTTGCTTCTTGGATGGATACTCTGGTTATAATCAAGTTGTTATAGCTCCTAAAGAACAAGGTAAGACCATGTTCACTTGTCCCTTTGATACATATGCCTTTAGATGGATATCATTTGGGCTTTGCAATGCCCCAGCCACATTTCAGAGGTGCATGCTTGCAATTTTCTTGAGGTCTTTATGGACAATTTCTCGATCTACAGGAACTCATTTAACTAATGCCTTGACTATTTAGACCGAGTTTTACGAAGGTTTTGTGAGGTAAATCTGGTGCGTTTATGGGAAAAGAGCAACTTCATGACGATTGAAGGAATTGTGCTGGGTCATGTTGTATCTAAACATGGCATGGAAGTTGACCCAGCCAAGGTGGACGTGATTTTCAAGATAGAGCCACCTACAACCATTGAGCAGGTCATGTCGTTCTTGGGCCATGCCAGTTTTTACCGATGATTCATCAAAGATTTTATTAAGTTGGCCAGACCGTTGACCAAGTTGCTAGGCAAGGAGAATGATTTCATTGTTGACGACCGCATGCTCCTTCCCTTTAATCAGTTGAAAGAACCTATCACTCAGGCCCCTGTCTTGCAGCCGTTGATCTGGTAACATCCAAGATAATGATAGATGCATCAGATTATTTCATCAGAGTCGTGCTCGGATGGAGGAAAGACAACAAACCATTTATTATTCGCTACGCTGGCCAAACGCTCGATGAAGCTCAAAAAAATTACATCGTCACTGAGAAGGAGCTATTACTGGTACTCGTTGCCTTGAAAAGTTCAGATCCCATCTCCTTGGGTCATTCGGCCATCCGGTACTTACAGCAAAAGAAGGACGTCAAACCACGTCTCATCCGGTGGATCCTTCTCCTCTAAGAGTTTGACCTTGAGATTCGAGATAAACTTGGAGTTAAGAATGTGATGGCCTACCACTTATCTAGGCTTCCCGATCCTAAATCTCTTGATTCAAACCTACAACGATCAAAGAAATCTTTCTG
Organism: Ottelia alismoides; assembly: GCA_037367405.1. NCBI lineage: Eukaryota > Viridiplantae > Streptophyta > Magnoliopsida > Alismatales > Hydrocharitaceae > Ottelia > Ottelia alismoides. Next base: position 345,930 of record JAZKJV010011229.1, read on the forward strand.
GATGAGGCAATTTTATCAGTTACTTCGCTCCCTGGTATGCTTATATTGTGGATTATCTTGTGTCCAAGAGCACTCTGTAAGATTGGTCGAAGCTAAAAGTAGACAAATTCTTATCTAAAATCCATTATTACCAGTGGGAGAATCCATATCAATTCCATTAAGGGGCATATTGCATCTGGAGGAGATGTATTCCTTAAGAGAAAGTTCTGAGTGCCCTCGCATTTTGCCATGACCAAGAATTTGGGAAACACCATTCATGTAGATGAATGGCGGCAAAGGTTCTTCAGAGTGGCCTTTAGTGGCCTACATTATTCAAGGATGCAGAAGATTACATCAAGTGTTGTACTGACTGCCAGAAGATGGGCGTCACCATAGGAAGGAGAGACATGATGCCTCTGAAAATTCATTCAGATATCAGACATCTTCGATGCTTGAGGCATCGACTTCATGGGCCCATTTTCGAACAGCCAGAGCAGCCTAATTGTTGATAAATGGAGATATCAAGGAGGAGTAAAATTCAAAACCCATAGCATAAAAAGAGAGATAGTAGCTCAAATGGGGTATTGATAGACTTAGCTTTAGACCTTGGTATAACACCTGAAGAAAAGATCAAAACTATATTTTGAAACATGTAAATTACAGTTCCATATAAAAGAAGCATGCTCATCATCACTAGAAAGAGCAACGATAACAAACTAGATCGCAGACTCTGATTTTCTCAACTAAACCATCAAAGATCACCAAAAGTATCCAATTTGTGTAGAACTACATGTATGTCAACAAAAAGGGGGTAATCTTACCTCTTTTGGATCCCTAAATGGACGAAGATGAAGTTCCAACCAAATCTTGCATGCAACGATTTTGGAAGTGGACAGTAGTAATAGCTTGAACTGTAGCAGCAGCAGTTGCAGGAGGGTTGAAGCCTTCCAATAGTAGTAACTTGAGAAGGGGGACATCAGCACCACTCAGTCGAAATAGAGGAAGAAGGGTCTCTTCAGCTGAGATTTTGGAAGGAAAATTGGGGTAAAATAGGAAAGGGTTTGGGGAATTATATAAAAGGGAGAGGAGATTGCTTTTGTTGCCAAATGGAGGGATTGAGACCAAGTGGTTATTGATCTCTACAGTAGTCTGCTGTACAAAAAATGATTTTTTTATTATCTTTCTCTTATTGAATATACTAAAGTTCCTTGTATTTGCATCTTGTATTTCCAATTCTAATGTACCATAGCTCGTTTTGATCATCTATGCATGGTAATCAACCAAAACAAATTTCTTACTTTTCTAACGTGGGATGGATACAGATATTGACGACATACAGTCTCGATTTACAGTTTAAACTTTGCAATTCAAAATTTTCAAAAGATCTGATCGACGAATGGTTGATTTCATTGGTCTTATTTTGTCGAGAAGAATTTCTGATGGCCTCTATTCATTTTGTGGTTTGAACTTTTTTCATCACAACTTTTCTGATGGCATGCCTCTCGAGGCGATCACTTTTTGATCAATTGATCTCAAATGACTTTTGATTTATGATCAACTGATCGATTTAGATCATTTAATATCGATCAATAGTTTTATCGTATCATATGGACATTAATGGGGTCAGATTTGGGTCTATTTGGATCCAGATTGACAGAAGACTTTCTAGAGTGGTTGCTATTTGAATCCTTTATGGAATCACACATTCAGCAACCCTAGGTCCTTGGCCATCACGATCATCTTGTTCATATGCTCAAGGACACTTTCACATTCCTTCATTCTACACGAGTTGCACTAGTGTAGAAAAAATTGGACACTCGCTTAGAGTGATATCCTGTAAATATATATCAAATACAATAAATTAGCATTACCCATGCATTGTTAATATTACATAAATAACATTCTTTTTCACCAAAATAAAATAATAAAGAAGGGAAAACGAAATAAAATAAGGATGTATTTATGCAATAAATGCATAATGACCCGAACCCCGAGAGAAGGCCAAATATTGGCTTGATCGACAAGGAATAAAGTAGGGAGAAATAGGGTCATAATTCATTGTGTACGTATTTCTCACTATTCATTTTATACATACAACATTCATCTATTTTATATATCAATAAAAAGACCTCAAATTGATTTATTTTCTTAATAAAGCTTGTAAAAAAAATATTTTTAAATAATAAAAATAATTACAAAATTAAATTATGTACATAGTTCAAATGACACCACTCATAAAATTCATAAAATACAAAATAAAGAAAAAAATAAAATCAACTTTTCATTGTACAAAGTACCAAACACGTATATATATATATGGTACATAACACCTATTTAGTTAACACGTATAATTAATTTGCAAAAATCAAATAAAAATACTTTCATATCCCGTGAATTATTTTGTAAAAAAAAGTATAAAATTAAATGCATCTTTGAAAATAAAATAAAAAAATACAAGTATATAATATATCAGAATATTATACTTATACATAATACCATATATATTTATTACTAAAAAATAAAAAATTATAGAGAAATATGTTTAAAATAACTAATATTTTTCATGCTTATACCTATTTATTTTAAATTCATATACTATTTTTAATGGATTTTTCTTTAAATTTCTAAATTCATGAATTCTGATTGGTCGACCCGGGTTTGTTGATCGGGGTCAACCCTTCCTCCAACTAGGTCTGACCCGACTTCTCTTCGTCGGAGTTAATTTTTTGACTTTTTCCAACCTGACTCTGACCACTTATCCCATCAGTTCTTGTACCCGATTCTTCTCCTAAGATCTGTGATCCTTGCAGATCCCTAGGTAGCTTTGGATATTCCTAGGGTTGCGCACATTCTTCCGATCTTTCTAGACTCCTCAGGATCCTATAAATAATCTCTCCGACCTCCGTAGCGAGGCAACTCATTCCTCGTGCCTCCTTCCATCCACTAGCACCTTCAGGACAGTAACATGGCCACAGAGCAGCATTTGGGAGCTTGGATTGCTGCTTCATAGGGCGAATCTCACTTTGTGGATAGAGCTCCGCCGCAAGAAGCCTCTTCTACCATACGTAGTAGGATTGAGGCCAAGACCCTGCCTCCACCTCTGCCTCACATCGTCGATCACTGTAGAAAACTCAGGTATCGTTGAACATCTCCATTTTTTTCACTTTGATTTCATCTTACAGTCGCCTTCTGCCAACCCAGCTCTGACCAGCGGGTAGGAGCTCGTTTCAGACCCCCATCCGCACCAATATATCTTACACTCACCATTCACCTTCTCACGTAGTTTGGCCATCCTTAAACGAGTTCATTGGAGCTGGATTAGGGTGAGACATCCTTCTTCCATTTCCACTAGAGGTCAAACACCATTCCCCACAATTTCTTTGGCTTCCTTTGCATAATAACCTCTGTCGAGGCATCACCCTCGAGCAGGCATACCCCTTGTAGGTTCTGGATGCACGGGAGGCTCGAATCGAGCATCAACTTTGGTGGTGGAGCACCTCCAGATGATGGATCCCCATTGATCACATCCAGTTGTTCGCCTCCCCATATGCGACCTCCACCTAACGTGGAGCACCTCCAGGAGGGTTTCGTACTTTTTAGCGAGCAGATCAATACCTTGGATATCCCGAGATATCGGATGGAAGCAACCCCAGAGAGACCTTCATTGTTCATCCAGCCTGCCTCAGCGCCATCGGATCAAGAGCCCCCTGCCGGAATCAATCTGAATCATATATCCATTCCCTTTTCAGAGATGTGAGATCTTATTCCCAGGCATATCTAACACGCACGCTCGCCTGCCATCTGAGTAGTAAGATCTTCCTCTATCGGTCATCAGGATCGTACGTCAAAAAGCTGCCCTACGCCTTCCACGTGTTTACGAGGGTATATTTCCCTTTTGTCCATGTAGTTTACTTTATTTTGTTTCAGTTTAATATTTGTAATAAGTAGTTCAGAACAATTGCAGTTAGGACCTCGTACTTTTCATATTTGCATTTTAGTCCAGTCAAGTTTGAGTCATGTGTGTCTTCATGTGTATTTATGGATAATTGCATATTTTGCCCTGAGCTTTTAACGTGTTGATGAAATATAGGATGTTTTTATTATTTACATTGATGCCTTTGCGAATGCCTTGTCACCGCATGTTTTACCTAGACTATTTGCATTAAGGCCCCTACAGTTCTATTGTGTGTTATTAATTGGCCACAGAACAGAATATCTTTGCAACAAGGTCCCTCTTGTACTGATTTAATTTCATTTTTTAATTACTACCAATAAATAGTAAATTTAGCTCAAAAAAATCCTCAGAAAGCAGTATTGGCTCCTGCAATATCGACTTTATGTGGTAATTTTTAAGTGTCGAATTTCTTTGATTTGTTCTTATTAAAAATACAAAAATAGTATAAAACCCCTGTTTAGATTAGAAAATTCATAAAAATTCGAAAATAGTTTTAAAAATTACAAAAAAATTAAGGTAGCTCTATTTTCGCTTGTTTTTATTTTCTTTCCAATTTTCATTACATTCGCCTTTACAAAAATCTAAAAATTTGCAAAATATTAGAAATCTTATAAAAATCATATCAAATCTACCACAAATCCAAAATTGTAATTTTAGTTTCTAGTTGTAGGTATTTTCTTATGGTTCCCAATAGAATTTTTTTTAGGAGTTTTGAGCCTTTCTTCTATTTTTAAATTACAAAATACTCATGTGCATTGTTTAATTCTTCTTTCAGATTTTGATTTTTAGAAAATTCCAAAGGCATTTAAAAGTTCTTCAAAAATCCACAAAAATAGAATAAACCCATATAGCCAAAAAAATATTTGAATTTTTTTGTGTATTTTTATCATATTTTAAAAATCCAAAAAGAGGTATTGGTTTGCATTTTCTCCTTTGCTTCCATTTTCCTTCTATTTAAGTATTAAAAATTTGGAAAATCAAACCACTAAAAGGATAATAAAAATCCTTTGATTCCTTGAGTCATCTACCTAGTTTATTGCAGTCCTCCTTGAGTTTGTCCCTGATCGCTATACCAGGTTAATAAAAGTAGTTATACCACTTGTGTGAATTTCCTGATTTCTTTAGTGGCTAACTAATTTTCTCAATACTCAACTCGGTTGATTTGGGTGATAATGATATTGTTATTAATCAACTTAACCCTAGTTAGTTGGGTCGCTCACCAGAATGCCGTCGTTGTCGGGGAGCACAACTAGGTACTTAGGATTTTTCTCTGTTTGTTTCTTACTTTATTTGTTTATATTTTTTATAATTTCATCTAACACATTTTTATGTCACATTTGTTGCGAGGGCCCGCGATGAAAGGGAGGCTATCTTTGGAGAGCCAACGCACCCAAGCAAAGTGGAGGCTGGTCGTTCTACACTGACCAACAGGAGAGAACATCCGAGGAGAAGATAATTGTAGAAAATAGTTTTATTTCAATATCATTTATTTATGTATAACTTTTAATATCTATAGGGATTGGAGACTTTTGGACACTTAGATATCCGAGGAATGTTTCGCTGAGTGTCAATGCACTCGAGGGACCTCACCGGTTTTCTTTGTCATTTTCACCGCTTTTATTTTATTTTATTTTATTTTCTTTGTGAGAGCCCAGAACTTTGGCTTTTATTTGGTTGATCTAGGTAGTGATTAGGTCGAAACACTTAATAGAATATATGCTCCTATATACTCAATGGGACTTAGTCAAATAAAATATTATTATTTGGATTTGAGACCATACACCGAGAGAGGTCACATACAACACTTGTAGGACTCATTGTGGCAGGCACCGAGTGTCATCGAAGACTGGACCTTGGTTTCATTTCTGAATAGTTAACACCTCGTTCTTCCCGTAATAGAAGTTATTGTTTAGGGTGATTTCTTCATGCATCTTATAGGTAGTTTATTTCTATCTTTAAATTTATGCACGGATCTTATTGCATGTAGACTATTAGAGCAAGGTACGTCTTCTAACTTGTGCATGCATCATTGATTTCATCACGCATCATCTTTTCCGTCTTCCTTCCTTGTTTTATTGGATTTAGGAATAAAAGGAAATCAGAAAATTCATTAGACGTGTCTTTATTGAAAAATATAAAAAAGTATAACCTAATAAAACCAGGACTGCTAAACAAACTTGACCCTAAAAATTAAAAGCAACAAAAAGATTGCATTCATTATTTTAGGGAGAGTAACCCCCTCATTATTTGGATTTACTTGTATAGTGAGAGAGAGAGAGAGACAAACACTAGGATAGAGCCACGCCTAGATTCTTTTATAGACTACTGATTCTATAAAAATGATTAGCTATTTCCCAGCAAGGGAATGTGGGTAGCTGGTAAACAGTTTGTGTTTCCTTAAGAGAGTGGGTGATTTATAGGACATTGCGTAAGGCTCTATCCTCACGTAACGGGTAGCCATTTTACGGTCAATACTTACACATATACTAGTTAAAGTAGCTGAAACTAGTCGTAAGAATTCATGCTAGACTTTGGGGAAATACGGACACCTAACAGCTCGCTAACTCTTTTTCTTAGATTGAATTATCACCAAACTCTAAAACATAAAAGATTAATGATCGATCTTTCACGGTCATCATCGTGTTGAGTTGGTGAATTGGGGGTTTGATTTCTCATCATTATTTTCAGTCTATATCTAATTTTTTTGAATCCCCATATTACGATGATGGGTAGGTGGTCTCTTAGGCTACCTTTGATGGAATTGCTTCACATCACACATGTCCATTCATCTATGGAGGTTCTCGAGAGCTCAGACTTGCCCTTGAAACACGAGTACTCCACCTCCTTCTTTTTTGACCTTCACCACCCATCACCTGAGGTACAATATTCAGAGCAGATATTGGTAGACTTGGTTACACCTGAGCTACACTCTTTTTCCTTTTCAGAATCTGATGAAATGGCCCAAGAGCGGAGAGACCATGAGCAGCCAGATATTCATGATGTGTTTGATCAAACTATGATCAACAACACCCTCCTGGCATCTCTAGAGTCTATGCAAAGACATATCCAGGACTAGGAGTTGCTCACGATAGAAGTGAGGAGGGAGCTTACACATATGCGAGATGCTAGAGGCGAGAGGTGTGGCGAAGGACCAAAGATTCCATAGGAGCGACAAGAGGATAGAGAGAGATACCAGTAGAGATCTGAAGGTCCACTGAGACCTGCACGCACGATGAGAGCATTACACAAACCTAGTGCAACGCTCACTCATAGATGGATTCAGTTACACATCATTCTTGGTGATTTTGAGCTTCATCCCCAGACGATCCAGTTGTTGTCCAAGTTCCATGGGCACACCACTGAGGAGCCTCATCTACATCTTTAGGAGTTTGAGATGATATGCACCACAGTCCACGAAAGATTTGTGGATGAGGACATGATCAAGATGATAGCCTTCCCATTTTCTTTGGTTAATAGAGAAGCCTATTGGCTGAAGCACTTGGGGAGGGTTTTCACCACCTTGGAGCAGTTGAGGACTGAGTACCTCAACAAATACTACCCACTCGGTCAGACAAATGCATTGCGGGCCATGATCAGCATTTTCACCATGATCCTGAATAAATAGTTCCATGAGGCTTGGGATTGGTTTAGAAATCTCATTGGCAGGTGTCCGCATCACTATATCAGCAAACCCAACTTAGTCCAGAGTTTTTTTTGTGGACTGACACCTAAGCTGCATGGGCTAGTCAATGCCTCTTGTGGAGGGTCCTATTTTTCCAAGGATGAGGACCATATATGTGCCATCTATGAGGAGATGGCTGAAAACTACACAGTAATGACCTAATCCTGTCTCTACACTCATGGGAAGCATCCCCCCTAGGCACTATCTCACCGCAGAGTTGTACGCATTGAGGCAGGTCCATCTTCATCTTCTACAACCACATCATTAGCAGAGCCATCAGCAGCAGACATGGAAATCATTAACCAGAAGTTGGATCACATGGAGATTATCGAGAAAAAGATCTGTCAGGGCCTAGATATGCTCCGCAAGATTGACAAGCTGGCCCAAACTTTGAGTGACCTCAGGACATATATCATGTACCTCCAAGAGGCACAGACAGCTTCTACAGCGTAATCTAGGTCACATAATAATTAGGGGAGCTGATCATCACAACCGTCTACCTCAAATAGACATGTTCACCATATTCAGGCGGAGCACATTCCCCCCAGTACCATCTTCCACCACCACCTGCACTAGACACACAAATGGTGATGTAACAGAGTGATCAGCTATTGTGTCCCTTCCTCCACCCTCACATGAGAAGACAGAGTCATTTATGGAAGTAAATGGGATTTGGTATGGCCAGTACCAATAGCAACCCAGTATCTGTCGTGATCACCCAAGTTTCAGATGGTTCACTGGAGGTGCCAGTCCCAATAGCAGCCTTCGGCATAGTCAGGGTAGGGTACCCAGCAACAGCAGCCACAATACTCCCAGGATATTGTTCCTCGCCATCGGTGCCAGAATCAATAGTAGAGACAACAGCAACCTCATTCTCAGTTTCACCAGCTCCCCCACTCACTCTTACCAGAAGTAGGATCATGGCCAAGCTCAGCACTTTCAGAGAGGAAACCCATCCAGTTCTCATGCTCTTTCGTATGAGAACCTAACTTTAGATAATCTCACTCGTATGCTTACCGAGCAGCAGACCAATTTTAGGTGAGAGATGGATGAGTTCAGACAGGAGATGAGAGAGATCATTAAGGGAAAGGCCGCAATACCTGCTAAATCGAGCCCAATCCGAAAAATTTGAAGAGAAAATATGAGCAGGTACAGTTTATTGAGTCTGACAATCCTAGTGAGATACTTGATGACATGCATTATTTGTTTGATGTTGATTTTGTGATGCTTAGGAGCGGTAGGAAGCCAGCCGGCGATGACTCATCTAGGAAACATCCAGATGGAGACTCCAGAGTGCCAAATTAGAGAGAGCAGTGTTGATGCCGATGATGTTGATGTTGATGGTGGTGCTTAGACCATCCATTTTGAGGATGATCCATTCGACGGTGTTCATGTCATCCCTTCTCCAGATGCTGCAGATGGTGGTGTTGATGCCACTAGGATACCATATGATGGTCCCAAGCACGGTACTAATACCGCCACTTAAAGGTTGTCGGTGGTATTGATGCCACCAAGAGTCTATGTACAGATTCTCATGTTGTTTTGACTCATAATTTTGTACCTTAAAATGATTTTTGTGGATAAATAAAAAAATAGAAAATTTTTGAAAAATGAAAATATGAATAAAGGAAAAGTTTATGTATCTTATCTCAGTCCATTTGTTGTGATTGGTGAGGATTATATGGATTCCAGCCATTTGCATACTCAAAGAACTTCTCCAACTCCTTACCCTCTAGTTATTGAGGAGGGTCCCTCTATCCCCTTCCCTCAAGCACTCTGCTTAGGGAAGGGTCGGAAAATAGAAAATCCCAAAAAGAGACATCAGCTAGAGTTCAGTGAGTAGATGGTAAACAAATTTCATATCCAACTGACTCTTTAGGAGGCATTAGATCACATCCCTCTTTTCCAAGAGAACCTTAGAGAGAAGGCCACAGTCCGTAGGAAGAAAAGGAGCAACCACAGTACATAAATCCACGTGCTCACTCATGCCACGTGCTTCGCTATTCATAACCGATTGCCAGCCAAAAGTCCAGATGTAGGGGCTCCATATGTCAGATGCCACATTCATGAGCAGCGGTTCAATCGTACTCTATTAGATAGTGTATCTTTGATTAACCTTCTTTCGGCAACCTTACTTGACCTCTTCGAGTTTGGCCCTATATGACATAGCACGACAGTACTTCGGTTTGCAGATAGATATGTAAAGAGGCCGAAGGGATTACTGAAGGACATTGTCATCACCATTCAGGACATGAAATTCTCTCGTGGACTTCATCATGTTGGACATGGAGATCCCTGAGTGTGTGATCGATACCCCCATCATTTTAGGATGACATTTCTTGGCTATAGCCAAGGCAATATCCTATCATGATAGTGAGAAGGTATACTTTCACGTCAAGCGTGAGAATATTCAAATAGAGAAGATTGAGGAGTTGAGAGATAGAGATTTATCTTGCTCAGAGTAGGGATCAGACCAGATGACAAACTCAAAGCCAGGCGTCTACCACGAGTGTGATTTTGTGATTACAAATGATGAAGCAATTTGGGCAGACCTGATTCCACGAGCTCTTGTCATACCTTCAGAGTCCACAAATTCATAGATGCTAGTTGAGAGAGTTTGAAGAGCACACTTGTGGCACATGATGCTTTAGAGGTTGATGATTCTGATCTGGTTAGCGAAGCAGATTTTGGTTCTTGTCTTTCAGATTCAGATCCCTCAAACTCAAACACAGATTTTGATTGACAGGATTGTGATGAGTATTTGTCATGTTTGATGTCTATAGAGCCTATAGCCAGGACAGAGATAGAGCCAGTGTAGTTGATAGAGACACCAGTAGGGCTATCTTCGTCGACTTCGGTTGAGCAACGAGAGTTCTCCCATTAAGATCTGGTAGCCTTCATACAAACATTTCAGAGACCAGATTTGGCAACTCCCACATGCCCAGAATTGAAGACCTTACCTAGCATTAAATATAGATTCCTCGTGGGCAAGTTAGAAATGTTTCCAGTCATTATCTCAACGGATTTGACTGATGACTAAGAATCTCATTTGATGGAGGTTCTTAAAAGGAACCGCGAGATAGTTCGTTGGTCTATAGAAGATCTCTAGGGGATAAGTCCATCCTTGTACTCCTACCACATTTATCTCGAGGATGACGCTAAGCCTTCACATGAGTTCTAATGTAGGCGGAACTCGAACCTTCGAGATGTAGTCATGAAGGAAATATCTAAGTGTTGGAGCATCGATTTTATCTACCCCATCTCTGACTCCAAGTGGGTTAGTCCATTACATGTGGTACTCAAGAAGACAAGTATCACTACAGTTGCGAGAGAGTATGGATAGGAGATTACTACCCGTGTACCCACTTCTCGGAGGGTCTGTGTGGACTACAAACGATAGAATCAAGCCACCAAGAAGGATCACTTCCTAATACCATTCATTGATCGAATTATTGAGAGATTATTTGGTAAGAGTCATTACTGCTTTCTTGACGGGTACTCGGGGTATAATCAAGTGGCCATTGCGCCTAAAGACTAGGATAAGATGACAGTCACCTGTCCTTTTGGAATGTATTCTTTTAGATGGATGCCCTTTGGATTATGTAATGCTCTGGCTGCATTCCAATGTTCTATGCTTTCCATCTTTTTGGACATGGTGGGTGACTATTTGGAGGTCTTCATGTATGATTTTTTGATCTACGACAATGGGTTTGATGCTTGTCTTTCTTGCCTAGACCGAGTGCTTCAACGGTGCATAAGGTAAACCTTGTTCTATCTTGAGAGAAGATTCATTTTATGATGACTCAAGGGACAATACTTGGTCATATCGTCTCCAATAGGGGCATGGAGGTCAATCTAGCCAAGGTGGATATCATTAGGAAACTCAATTCACCATCCAATTTGAAGCAGTTGTGATCTTTTCTGGGGCATGTCGATTTCTACCGACAGTTCATTTAAGACTTCAGTCGTATTGCCGGATTGCTTATTGATCTTCTCACGAAAGACAACGAGTTCATTGTAGATGTAAGTGTCTATCATCATTTGAGAGTCTCAAGGATTTGGTTGTGCAGGCTCATGTCCTTCAGCCACACGATTGGTCTCTCCCATTCGAGATCATGACAGACGCTTCTGATTTTTCCATAGGGATTGTGAAAGGATAGAGGAGGGATGAATTATCATTTTCCATACACTACGCTAGCAGGATTTTGGATGCCACCCAATGTAATTATACTGTTACAAAGAAGGAGATGCTAGACATAGTATTCGCTTTGGATAGGTTTCGATCTTATATTCTCAGATATAGAGTGATCATTTACACAGATCACACTGCCATCTGATACTTAATGTCTAAAAAGGATGCCAAGGCACGTTTGACTAGGTGGATCCTTCTACACTAGAAGTTTGATATTGTGGTTAAGGATAAACCTGGAGTCAAGAATGTAGTGGCAGATCATCTCTCTCAATTAGAGCATTTTGAGGATTCCGAGACTACCACACCTATTGTTGAGACATTTCTAGACGAGGTGATTCTTGCTATCACCTCTCTCCCAAGGTGTGCTGACATTGTGAACTATCTTGTTGCCAAGAAAGTTCCACAAGGTTGGACGAGGCATCGACTTGAGACTTTCCTAGAGAAGTCCAAGTCGTACCATTAGGAGGATCCCACCCTTTACCACGAAGGGGGGGATAGTGCCTGGCGTTGATGTATTCCTCAAGAGAATCACTATAACGTCCTCACCTATTGCCACAAGCTTCAGGCAGGAGGACATTACTCGGGGAGATGGTCAATACAAAAGATTCTCCAATCCAGCCTTTGGTGGCCAACACTCTTTAAGGATTCAGATGAATTCATGAGGTTGTGTACTGACTGTTAGAGGATGGGCATTTGTGGTCATAGAGACATGATGTTGATGTACTCCATTCACTTATGTGAGGTTTTTGACACATGGGACATCGATTTTATGGGCCCATTCTCTAAGAATCAAGAATTCGAGTACATTTTGTTGCATGTGGATTATGTGAGTCATTGGATGGAGGCCATCCTTGCCCGAGTCGTTGATGCGAGGACCGTTTGCATATTTTTGAGGCAGAATATCATATCATGGTCGGGGTTCTAGAGTTTTTATTTCCGATGGGAGAACTCATTTTATCAACGACAAGGTAAGGGCCCTCGCTAACGAGTTCAGCATATACCATAGAGTTGCCACTCCATCTCATCCATAGATGAATGGTATTGCTAAGGTTTCAAATAGAGAGATCAAGACTATATTGCAGAAGATTGTTTTCTCAGACTGAAAGGATTGGTCACATATTTTTAACTCGATCTTGTGGTCCTATAGGACATCCTTCAAGACATCTTTGGGTACATATCCATTCTGACTCGTTTATGGCAAGACACGCCACTTACCTACTGAGATTAAGCACAAGTCACTTTGGGCAGTCACTGAGATACTTTTGGATCTTGAGAGTGTATGAGATCAGAGGAGAGCAGAGTTGGATGCCCTGAAGGAGCTTAGAGATACAACCTTCTCAAGTAGCCTATAGTATAAGGATCGAGTGATGATATGGCATGATTCTCACATCAGGCATAAGCAGTTTGAGCCGAACCAGAAAGTATGGCTACTTGATGCTAGACTTAGATTATTTCCAGGGAAATTACATAGCAAATGGAAGGGACCGTACTTGGTCATAAAGGTGCATGATAATGACAATATTGACATATCTGAGTTATCTTATGAGTCCATCTTTCGAGTCAGTGGTCAATGCCTGAAGCCCTTTCTTGATCATGATACGTTGATCGTTGATGTTTTTCCTATTCATTTTGTCTGAGATATGTTCTTTGAGTCTCATCTTATGCATCCCATACCTGAGTTACATTTCTTTCTTTCTCTCTATAAATCGATATTGTCTACATTATTTGTTCATTCATTCATTTTGTTTAACACCCCGTCTCTCTCTTATGTTTTTGCTATACTTAGGATGCACTTTATCCTGAGTATAGAGGGGTGTTAGACTCATGTTGTTCATATATTTGTTTGACCTATTACGTCTGTTTTGTTGCCTATACTTAGGGACATCTGATCCTAAGTATAGGGGAGGTAATATCCATTATTCTACCTTTGATTGCTCTCTCATTTTTTCCCTCAACTGCTGGTATTTTTTTAAATACTTAGGGATCTTTTAACCTAAGTATAGGGGGGACAAGGTGAGTCGTTGATTTCGTACATTCTATTCCTCAGTTTTCTCTTTTTGTACGGTCTTCTATACTTAGGATTACACTATCCTAAATATAGAGAGGATCATTGACTTCTATTCGATTTCTATACTCTTTGAGTCGTAGTGTAGGATTCTTTTCATTCTTCTATACTTAGCACGAGTTATGTCTTCCGTTATCGCTCTCTGATCACTCTGAGCACAACGTTCGAGCTAAGTATAAGGAGGTGTCATACATATTGTATACATACTTTAGTCATAACTCGTACTTTGAGGTTAATAACATGGCTATTATTTATAAAATTGGTATAAAAATATTTTTGAAAAATGCTTGCAAAAATGTGTGTAATTGTTTTTGTAAAAATCTTTGCAAAAACGTTTTGTAAAAATGTTTGTAAAAACCTTTGTAAAAATTAATTTCGTACATTTTTTGTAAAAAGTTTGTAAAAATATTTTGTTGTAAAATGTTTGTAAATTATTTTGTGTATCAAAATTATGTATATGGTATAAATGTTTGTAACATGTGTAAAAGCAAAATGTTTGCAAAAACCTTTTTGAAAATCTTCTTGTAAAATGATTTGTAAAATAATTTCTAAACTAGTTTTGAAAAAGGTTTTGAAAATATTTTTAAAAATGTTGTAAAATATTTTTTCACATGGGCTATAAATTATGGGTATATCAAATAGTTGTAAATTCTCTGTAAACAAAACCTAGATTTATTTGTAAACTTTGTATATAAACTCTTATATATAAAATCCCTTTATAAAATTCTTGTAGATAAAGTCCACTTATAAAAATTGTATATGAAACTTGTTAATAAATCCTTTGTAACTATGTACATATTCTTGTAAATGTTTTTTAAAACTTTCTTTCTTTCTTATTAAAAAATACCATAAAATTTTGCAAAAATTCTTTAAAATTCTTTTCAAAAAGTTTCTTGTCTTTTCCTTTCCTTTCAAATATTTTATAAATCTTTCTTGCACGTTGATATGCATTATTCTGGGTAGTATTGACATGTAAACAAGTCGAGAATAAAATTGAAGAATGGAGCTTGGTTAAGACTTAATCCACTTAATTTTAGAGGAACCTTATAGGAACATGAGTTGAGACTTTTCAGGTCCGAACGACTTAATTCTTTGAGTCCATAAGACTATATTCACATCTCATCTTGATTGATCTAAGTAGAACCCTTAACAACACTCACATGATCCGTACAAACAATGGCCATGACTTGGACAAGCACTCTACATGTAACTCTTCATGGATGAGGTGGTGAGGGGTCAAACTCTTTTATCTTGGGGCAGTACACGGGCGTGTAACAACTAGCGGAGCCATCCTTCTTCTTCTAGGGAGGGAAGTGCATCTCAACCTAGTCTAGTAGCATTGAAGTCTAACGATAGGATGTCGCGGTGTTGCGATAATGCTTCAAAAGAGAGATAGTTTACTGGATCAAGAAGAAAAAATCCTTATGTACATGTTGCACCTTGTAGATATGTTGTATATATATGTCATAAAAAAAGAGCAGCAAAAACTCCAAAAAAGGGGATATGTCTGATTGAAAATAAAATGCATGTCGGAGTGTATATAGTTAAATAAGCAAAGCCTATTTGCTACATTGTCTCATCTCAGGGAAGCATGCAGCTGGAGACTTGGCTACACTAGTCAAGCTCCAAAGGATACGTGGCTACACTGGTCACAGTCCATTCTCTTCTTTCCCCTCTTCCTGAGCCGGTTGCACTTGAACTTAAAAGGGAATACCCTGCTCCTCGAGGAAAGAGTTGCTAGACTGGAGGACTAGAGTTACCTTGTTGATAGAGGTTATTTCTTTGTCATTTCTGATGTGGAGAGCTATCTATCACTTACACAGTGCAAGTAAAGATTCATAGTCATAAGAATTTGTGTATGTAGACTTATTCTAACCTGACTGTTGAGGTGACATGAATAGGAGTCTTGCGGAAAAGAGAGTCTATTAGGTTTTAAGTCCATTTCCCAATAAGGTTCCGCCAAAAAGGTCTGACCGAGCTCCATACTCTATTTTTACAGAGATAATTTTAATAATCAATATTGTTCTAAATTCTTTGCTTTTTCTTTTCTTTATTTCTTTTTCTCTTCTTTTTCAAATAAGTGTTTGCTAGGGGACTAACAAAGGTAAAGTATAGGAGAATGATAAATCCCATATTCAAATAATTTATTCTTTTATTTTAACAAAATTCCTTATGTAAATTCTTTGTAAATATATATCAAATGCAATAAATTAGCATTATGCATGCATTTGTTAACATTATGTAAATAGCATTATCTTTGACCAAAACAAAAGAAAAAGAAGAAAATAAAAAGAATAAAATAAAAATGTATTTATGTAATAAATACAGACTGACCTAAACCCCCGGAGAAGGCTAAATATTAGCCTGATTGACAAGGAATAAGGTAGGGTAAGATAGTGTCATCATTCATTATGTACATGATTCTCACTATTCATTTTATATATATAATATTCATATATTTTATTTATCAATAAAAAGATCACAAATTGATTTATTTTCTTAATGAAGCTTGTACACAAAAATATTTTATAAATAATAAGAATAATTACAAAATCAAATTATCTATGTAGTTTAAATGGCACCATTCATAAAAAAAAACCTTAAAATAAAATTTTAAAAATCAATTTTAGCTCCATATGTATTCAAATTCTTCAAAAATCACCTTTATAAGACTCTAAATTACATTATCTTTAAAATGAGGATGGTTTCATAATTTTTGGGGTTATGAAGTAAAAATTAGCTTTTCGGGTGTGATATATAGTTATACAGTACCTAGTGTATATCCAATTATTTATTTATTTATTTGTATATAATTTGTATATATTGTCTTTTTAAGTACTTGTGCATACTCATAATAATTTTATAAATTCACATAAAATTCATAAAATACAAAATAAAGTAAAAATAAAATCAGCTTTTCATTATACAAAGTACCAAACTTGTATATATGGTACATAAAACCTATTTATTTAATACGTATAATTAATTTGTAAAAATTAAATAAAAATACTTTTAGATCCCTTAAACTATTTTGTAAATAAAGAAAATATAAAATAAAATATATTTTTAGAAAAAATAAAATAAAAATACAAGTATATAATATATAAGTATATTATATATGTAAATAATAACATAATTGTATATACCGTAATATATTTATTATTAAAATAAATAAAAATCACATAAAAATAGTTTATAAAATAACTAACATTTTTCATGTTTATAACTTTTTATTTTAAATTCATATACTATTTTTAATAGATTTTTCTTTGAATTTGTAAATTCCTGAATTCTGATTAGTCGACCCTGGTTGTTGACCCGGGTTAACCCTTCCTTCAACTGGGTCAGACCTGACTTACCTTCACCTGAGTCGATTTCTCGACTTTTTCCAACTCGATTCCGACCACATATCCCCTCTATTCTTGCGCCTGATTCTTTACCTAAGATCTGCGATCCTCATGGATCCCTATGTAGCTATGGATCTTCGTAAGGTTTCGTGCATTCTTCCGATCTTTCTAGACTCCCGAAGATCTTATAAATAATCTCCTCCGGCCTCCACAGTAAGGCATGTCATCCCTCACACCTCCTTCCATCTACTACCACCTCTAGGACAAGGATAGGGCCTGAGAGCAGCATTTGGGAGCTTGGATTGGTGCTTCACTGGGTGAAGCTCACTTTATGGCTAGAGCTCAACCGCGAGAAGCCTCTTTTGCCTTACACAACATGATTGAGGCCATGACCCCGCCTCCGCCTCCGCCTCACATTGCTGATCACCGTAGCACACTCAGGTTTCGTTGAACATCTCCATTCTGTCGTTTCACTTTGATTTCATCTCACAACCACCTTCCGCCACCCTAGCTTTGACCAGTAGTTCGGAGCTTCGTTTTACACCCCCATCTGCACCGATATATCTGTCACTCCCCCCTTCACCTTCTCACGTAGTCTGACCATCCTTAGACCATCTCATCAGGTCCGGATTAGGGAGAGACCTCCTTCTTCCATTTCTGTTGGAGGTTGAACACCATTCCCCATCATTTCTTTGGATTCCTTTGCATAATAACCTCCGTCAAGGCAGAGCACCTCCATGTGTTGAATATCCGTTGATCACATCTAGCCGCTCACCACCCCATCTGCGACCTCCACCCGACACGAAGCACCTCTAGGATGGTTTTAAACTTTGTAGCAAGCAAATCGGCACATTGGATCGCCTGAGATACCCGATTAAAGCAACCCTGAAGAGGCCTTCTTCATTGTTCGTCCAGCCTACCTCAACGTCGTCGGATCGAGAGCCCCCTTCCAGAATCAATATGAACCGTCCATCCATGCCCTTTTTAGAGATGTCAGATCTGATTCCCAGGCAGATCTGACACACATGCTCACGTGCCATCTGAGCCGTCAAATCTGCCTCCAACGGCCATCAAGATAGTATGTCAGAAAGCCGCCCTGCGCCTGCCACGTGTATGTGAGGGGTATATTTCCTTTTTATCCATGTATTTTACTTTATTTCATCTCAACTTAATATTTTTAATAAATAGTTCAGAATAATTGCAATTAGGACCTTGTACTTTTCATATTTGCATTTTAGTCCAGTCAAGTTTGAGTCACGTGTGTCTCCACGTGTATTTTTGGATATTTGCATATTTTGCCTTGAGCTTTTAACGGGTTAATGAAATAGAGGATGTTTTTATTATTTACACTTATGCCCCTACGAATGCCTTGTCACGTGTAGCACGGGTTTTACCTGACTATTTACATTAAGACCCCTACCGTTCTATTATGTGTTATTAATTAGCCCCAGATCTTAATATATTTACAACTAGGTCCCTGTATCACTGTTTTAGTTTCATATTTTTTATTACTTGCAATACATAGTGGATTTAGCCCAAAAATTCCCCAACGATCAATATGGCTCCTGCTAGTATCTACTTTAGGTGGTAATTTTGTGTGTCGAGTTTCTTTGATTTGTTATTGTTAACAATACAAAAACATTAGAAAACCCCAAGTTTGGATTAGAAAATTCAAAATTTTGAAAATAGTTTTAAATTTTCAAAAAAATAGGATAGCTTTATTTTCGCATGTTTTTTCTACCCAATTTTCATTACATTTGCCTCTATAAAACCTAAAAATTTGTACAACTTTAAAAATCATATAAAAATCATATAAAATCAAATAAAAATACAAAAATTGTATTTTCATTATAGGTATTTTCTTAGAGTTCTCCCAATAAAATTTATTTCCAGGAGTTTAGAGCCTTTCTTTATTTTTAAATTATAAAATACTCTTGACGGTGCATATTTAATTCTACTCTTGTTTTTTATTTTTAGAAAATTCCAAAAATATTTAAAAGTTATCCAGAAGTCCAAAAAAATAATATAAAACCCACAAAACCCAAAATATTTTTACTTGAATTTTTTGTATGTTTTAATCATATTTGAAAAATCAAAAAAGAGGTGTTGTGTTTTCTACTTTGCTTCCATTTTCCTTTTATTTGAATATTAAAAATTTGCACAATTAAAAATCACTAAAAAGATAATTAAAATCCTTTGATTCCTTGAGTCACCTACCGAGTTTATTGCAGTGCTCCTTGAGTTCAACCGTGGTCGTTATATCAGGTTAATAAAAGTAGCTATACCACTTGTGTCAATTGCACGATTTCTTTAGTGGTTAAATAATTTTCTCGATACTCGACTCGGTTGATTTGGGTGACAACGACATTGTTATTAATCAACTTAACCCTAGTTAGCAGGGTCGCTCATCAATTAGCATAAAGCTCCTAGCCCTATTATCTATTTTCTCCCATTGTTCGTGGGATCTAATTTCATCCATGGTTGGATCCTTAGATAAAGTAAGGTCGGGTTTGTCTTTTATGGAGTTTATGTTATCGTGTAGTAGACCATAGTAGATCTTTCCACTCCATAACACATAATTGGTACTGTAAGGATACTCAATTTTCCCTACCTCAGTGGCAATGATTTTTCTTATCATTTTGATTTTAGATCTAATGAAATAAATGTATTCAACAGTTGAATCAGAGATGTAGTTCATAAGAGAAAAAGGGAAAAATAATATTGAATTGTTATCGCCATTTTTCCTTCAACATTTACCATATACTCCACCAAATCCCTTTGGTAAATACGATCTCTCAAATTTACGAGAAGAACTATGACTCATTGCAAGCATCCATCGAGTCGGACTTGAGTCAGTATGTCTCTTATGTAATTGACAATTATAATTTTCTACCTCATTGGGTGACAATGATAAGTAAAAACATCACATTAATAAATACTGATTTAATTATATCAGTTTTTTTTATGGTGCCGACAAGCACTGCAAAGTTTAGCTAAGTTCTATTTTGTACTATACAGTTTATTCTATAATTTTCATTTCTATTTCTAAGTATTTGTTTCACCCATGCGGATGTCCAGAGAGGACTAAATTGCTCACACCAGTTAGTGATGTCATTTCACCTTAGGAGATCACTGTTCTACTTCGAGCCGATACAAGGAAGTGAGGCGAAGGCGAGTAGAAAGAAGATATGAAGGTTTAATAACATGAGATTATTTTAACCAATATATGTAATAACTGAATTGTGGTACACAAGCATAATTTTGCTCATAGCAATGTTTCACTTCATGCGCAATTATCTGTTTAGTAGTATGAATTTACTGCCAGGTTAATATTTCAAAAAGTTAAAAACATTCAAAGTCAAAATTCATCCTAAAAAATCTTACTTTAAATGTTAAGGTTTTACCCACGTTTTGATCAAATTCAAGTTAATTACCTTACATTCAGAATTGAGATGCAATAAAAGTAGTTACAACATTTTGTTAGACCTATTGTATAGTATTCAGTATAAGAAAGGGTAGTAATATCCCGTGAACCTTCTTGGTACTTCGGTACAATCTCGCTAGCGCGGTATGTATTAATCTTAGCAATCTATTCACACGGATCATGTCTCGTGGATTCAAAGTTGAGCGACCAGGTTCGGAAGTACCACAGCACCTGCCAATTTCCTTGCTAATTTTTGACCAAGTACTAACCAACCTAGCATCATTTCAGAGAACTATCCTTCCTTGGACACAGACTCTCCAGTTCAGCATAATAATAAGATTAAAGCATACACCATGTGGAGTAGAGTAGGCAAGCTCTTTGGTTAAGACGATTTGTCTTCAAACACTGGATTAATCCCCAAGCTTCACTACCACATGTATCCTTCAATCCATGTTTACCCACAACTACGGTCAACATCCATGGGGCAATGTTGGAGAAACAACCAATTTCTGATACCTTGTTCCTATCCAATCCACAGAACAAACCCTTCTTGAAGGTGACCATCTCAGTTTGAGCGAGGCTACAGGAAGGGGGCAAGGTTGACATGAAAGGGCATGTTCCAGCAAGGGGAGCGTTTCAAGCGAATCGGCATGGATGGGCACAAGGTTCCAAAGGAGGGATGGAGGCAAAGGAAGCAACAGGAGTGGTAAAGGATGGGTCAATGTGATGGGCAAGTATGAGGGGGACTTTAGGGAGGCAAGCTTAGGGCGAGGAAGGTTGTGGACGACTTCGGAGCATAGGGGGCAAGCGTACGGAGAAGCAGTGAGGATAGGGGTTGTGAAGGGTATAGAGATGGGAGAGGTCAAGGCAGAGGAAGGCAAGCTTGGAGCATTGGGTGAAGAGGGTGATGGCGTTGGGGACAAGGGGAGGTGGGCAGAGGACGACAAAAGATGGATTAAATTAGACTTGTACCACATCTTTAAAGTCCATTGGGGAGAAGGGACAGCGATTAACCAAACGGGCGCAAGTGTTGAAGGTGAAAGAATATAGGAGCACAAGTGTTAATGCTGAAAATAGGACCACAAGTGTAACTTCAAAAACTCGAAAGGACACAAAGGTTCCAAAATATAAAAACTCCAAAAAGGAAGTTAATACCTAACTGAAAATTATCCTGAATAACTGCAACAGACAGCTAACCATTGAAATAGTAGCTATCATCTCCTTTCCTGAGGCTAAGATATTCCTCTAGCCTAAGAGCGGTATAGAACTCAAAGCTCCAGTTGCTAATAGCAAAATGATCACTTTGAACGATATCAGCACCTCAAAAAAAGGCAAGAACATTCAAATCATGGGATGGGGGAAAACCAGCTGAAGATAATTGATTGTATCGTCTAAGACCAAGGATGTTACAACGTCAAGATCAGGAGTTTCTTGATTGAAAGTAATCAAATCTGGATTGAGCAGTATAACGTATTTAATCACGACTAACTAGAATGACGTGTGATGGTGAAGAATGCACATAATTTATGTTTGTATACAAGAACATTATGACTGCAGTATACCATGCGATATTCAACTACCATGACAGAAGGCTGCACATATGGACATAAGTTTATCATACAAAACATAGGCAATAAATGACCAGGATACATCGGCTGCAAATCAACACAACCGAAGTGATTCTCAATCTTACAATGTGCGAATAGAGCGTTCTCTAGATACAGAAATGATATCAAAGAAAAGGCAGCGTGAGAATATACACACAAATAAGTTCATCCAGACTTACGATGAGGACCAACATGAAACTGGATCTATCCTAATCCCAGAGGCTGCTGTGAATACGTTTCAAACTTGGGCATGCCAATCGTAACCTCCCCAAGTTCGCAGCATGTATCTGCAGGGAATACCATATCAGGTTAAAGAATTATACTTCCAGGATGTTGCTAACCAAATCCTATGCATAGATCATAAATGACAGAATCATTTAGTTTCAATAAACAGAAGCCATAATGAAAGTATCGATATAAATAAAAAATTGCCAATTTAGCCCAGAGCTCAGTTGAATGGAAAGTGCCACAGGCCATAGAAGAAGATACTGATGCTAGACTTTCCAAACGGAGGTTGGGCTGCCTTATTCCAAATATCATCTTTCTACAACTAATGAGGATGCCCTCCACTCAATGTCAGATAGAGGAATTACTCAAAAGGCGAGCAAATCAGTCTCTCGAAAAAAATGCATGCAGTATAAATGACCAGGAGTGGTCCGACAATTTCTCTTGCTTCGCAAATAGAAAGTGTTCCGTGCACATATAGCTGGACTACATATTTGGCCAAACAAGCTCCATATAATGACTGATAGACAAACCTAACAGCAAAGGCTAGCATCATTCAAACGCAAACAGGGAATCCATTTTGAGAACAAAAGAAGAGCTCAAACCAAGAAAAGTATCATTGGTAAGTTGCAAATGAAGATGCTTATGCATAACAGAAAGTCTATTACCTTTGGGCAGTGCTGGAGGTTAAGCGTTTCTAAAGAACTGCAGCCTGATATTGCAATCTCAACAGCAGCTTCACTTATCATACTACAAGCCTGTAGGTACAAGGCAGATGTTTAGGGAATGGAAATATGCACAAGCAAAGGCCAGAGAACAGTCTGTGACTGTGCTCGCATGTAATCCCATGTGCTCCAGAATCATTTTAAATGAAATAACTTGCATTTTGATGGGTGCGGCTGACACCCAAATATTATCTCACTTGGATATGTCAATTAATGGTACTCTCCTATCCACCAAATATAATATGCAAGATTTAACCGAGTTCCTCAATAGACAAATCAAATTTGCATGAGATTGTCCACAAATTATGGAGTGAATTTGGAACATTATAGCGTATCAAATACTATTGAGAAAGGATGTGAATTTATATCATGTTACTCTAGTAATTCTTCAATTATTTAACATCTACTGTTGTTATTGTTCCATATATACACTGGTAAAAAGACCCATCACAGAAAAATGCACCAAAAAGGAACAAATGGAGAAAGAGAATACATAAATTATTACAGGTTTCACATTAGAGTATAATATATGACAACCACTTAAACAGAGATCCCCAACATGCTAAAAATATATCAAAATATGCAACTTTAAGTACCGAACTTGCATGATCATATATTTCGAGGTATATATTGAAGCAGCTCATCTGGTTGGGTTGTTGAAGAATGTTTAAGACATTTTTCCTCTGATTAAAACCAGTAACCAAACAAGATTAAGAGATTGATTTGTTTCATCAAAAAAGAGATATTGATTTGGAATGCCACGTGTCTAAAAACTAGGTTGAGCTCAAAAGCCACAAGGATACTGGCTTTCAAAGACAATTTTAATAAAACTAGTACCGTCTATAGAAAAAATGATCCAAGCAAAATACTATGGAGTAAACGCACCAGGAGTACAAGAATTCCCATTTTCGGACAATCAAGCTTCAGAATCTCCAAGGAGCTACAATGGCTGAAATGCAGAAATCAACAGGTAAAAGGAAACCCCTGAAATCAAACACTCAACAAAACAACTGACAAGAAGGGTTTACCTTAAATTTAAAGAACTAAGACTAAGACAAGCTACATCGACTTCTTTCAGATTTGCAGAAAGATGGAGGTTCAATTTAGTGAGATAGTAACAACGAGCAAATGTAGGGATTATTACTTTCTTGATATTTGAGCACCCCACGCAGTTCAGAATTTCAAGAAGACGACCAGATTCACTGCTTGTATCATTCTCTTCATTTGCTGGACCAGATGAACTCTGGCTAATAGGCATGCTGGATTCCATGCCATTGCTTGAGCCCCAAACTAGATCACGCATATTTGGGCAACCATTTAAATTGACATTAGTTAAATTTGTACAGCAGTTGAGAAGCCCTTCTATTGCAGCCTGTTCAATAGATGAATAAGAGAGATCTAATTCTCGTAGAGCTGGCAAAGCACCCTTTTTAAATAGAGCATCCAAAGAAGAGTCGGTGAGGCACTTGCACGCCATCAGTCTGAAAGTCTGAAAATAAAACCAATTTCATCACAAAATTTAGTGCAAAAAACAACCTCAAATGCTACCATAAAGAATCAATGATATAGTTGTGAAGCAAAAATGCACAATGAATGCATTAACATCTATTAAATACACAAATGTAAATTGCTCGTAAGGCCGATATATATGAGGCTCGGGTGATTCCTTGAATTAATATCAAAAATCTAAAATATCTCTATATTCCTCGTAAGTCCTTTCATATACAAATATTGAATCTAGCAATAAATGTTTACAATTTAGTAAACATTTTTCTGTTTCCGAAGGGCATGCAAAACTGATTATAATCTAGAGAAAAGGATGTCTACAAAGATATCTTGGACATAGGAATGAAAACAAACATGAACATGTGTATCCAATCCGCTACTGTTTCCCTTTCATGTCCATTTCAAAATTGATATAAATGTGATCATTTTGACATCCGCAAATATCCGCGTCCATATTCGTATATTTATATTAATATATAAATATATCTGTAAATTAATTCATAAGAATACCTAATAAAACATTATGCACTTTTCACCTAATTTATACGATTGTCATGGAATAAATGCATTTTTATTTTATATAAACGATCATACATAAATTATAAGCTAATCAATAAAGTACTTCTGTGACTATTTGCATCTGATCCATATTTGTTTTACTTCACGTCCATTTTTGCTGATACCTTAACATAATTTTTATATCCGTCATCATTCGTATTCGCATGTGAATTCATAATCGCATTTTAAAATGGATAAAGATATAGTAAGATCTGTATCATTTATTTGTATATGTATTCAATCGTTTGCATCCTACATGGACTAAATGCATTCATAAAATCATAGTGGGAGTGATTTTATGATTTGTGTCGAAGCATCGTCCTAAAAGAGGATAAGAAAGCTGAAGTTGATTGGACACAGAGGTCTAGACAAAATTAGCTCAAGGAGACGCCAACAAAAAGTTCATCCATCCTATGGCTAGTGGCTTGCAGCAAAAAAACTATATCCGCTCTGTCATTGTTATTCGTGAACATTCCAAGCAGGACTGGATGTCAATCGTGCAGTAGTAAAGCCCTTCACAGTGTTGAGCAAGAGGGATCCCGACAGACATATCGATGGATAGTAAGATCTTCCAACACAAGAGTGATGAGTTGTTACGAGACACTGATCTCAACGAGGTGCTTTCACCAATCCTTGACCAGAAAGTTGATGGATCCTTGGGCCCAGATGGATTTTTGTTCTTCAAAGAATTCCAGAAGAATATAAAACATGATGACATGGACGGTACATTTATGGAGATAGGATGACTAATTCTCGGTTTGAAGCACACATCATCTTGCTCCCAAAAATTGAGCTAATCTACAAGAGGTGTTTTCACTTTCAGCATTCCTCGACTGAGACATTGATGAGCCCCCCGAACCCAGATGGATTTTTATCATCTTCCTCAAGTTATTATGGGACTTAAGGAAAGACGACGTCATGGGTTGCTTTATGGAGAACGATGTGAGAAAATCTGGTTTTAATTGAGCGTGTCACGCAACGTCTTCCTCCACAAATAAGATCATCTTGTGCATGAGTACGACATCAAAACAATTGTGATTTCAAATGACATCTGTATGATTGTGGTTATTATTCTCGTGAATCGAATTTAGAATGTTCTTAAGATATTTATGCCCCAAAGCAAGCATGGCCTCAAATTTCAGAGAAATTCGATCGAATTTCTGTCGAATATCGATATCCAGTCGAAATCGAAATTCGACCGAAACGACCGAAATATGGGGGTGCTAGTAAAAAAAATGACCGAAATGACCGAAATTCCACCGAAATTCCATCGAAATTCTTTTTCGATCGATACCGAAATGGTGACCAAAACCGACATTTAAGGCCTTGAAAGCAAGAGACTTTCATTCCTAGAAGGTTTATGATGGTTAGTCTGGTTAGGGCTTCAAAAATCATCACAACTGGAGGAGGTGATAAGACAAAGGTTAGTCCTGCTCGTGCCCTTCTCAGAGGAGGAGGCGATGGGTGCTTTATGAAGCTTGAATGCGGATGGGGCCTCGGACCCATACGGTTTCCCGATGTTTTTTTACCGTGAGTTTTGGGAGCTGGTGAAGGAAGAGGTGATGTCTGTGCTGAATGAGCGCAGAGAGGGGAATAGAGGGCTAGAACAGATCAACAGGGCACTGCTCTTCTTTTGCCAAAAAAGAGAACACCCTGCGTACTGAGGACTGCAAGCCTATTGCATTGTCCAATGGAATCTACCTCATTCTCGTAAAGATCTTGGCGAACAGATTGAGGAAGGTTCTGGGATCGGTGGTGCTCCATGGTCAATCGACCTTCATTCCGAGGAGGCAGATGGCGGATGGCCTCGTCATGGCGTCGGAGATTTGCCTCGAGTGGAAGCGAACAAAGAAGAAAGGGGCCCTATGGAAGATCGACTACTCCAAGGTATACGATTGTGTGGATTGGAGATTCCTCTGGCTCTCACTGAGAACGAGAGGTTTTTTGAAGCTGTGGATCGACTGGATGAAGCGATGCATCACCACTACTTCTCTTGCCGTCTTGGTCAACGGCAGACCGGAGGCGGCTATTTCCAACCGCAGCGGGGTGTGAGGCAAGGGTGTCCGCTGGCACTTATCAAAATTCGAAATCTCGATTTCGATCTCGTTTCGGTGACCTGTAATACCGAAATTTCACCAAAATTTCGGGAAATTTCGACGATTTCGGTGGAAATGTCGGAAAAGGCTCAAAAATCTGATTTTTTTTTCTCAATTTTATTGAAAATTTCGATATTCCAAGTTATTAGAATAATAAATAACATACAAATACACAATTATTTCACACATATTGGTGATCTATACCCTTTATATAGACATATCGGTCATATCGATCATATCGGTGATATTGTTGTAACATTGTAAGTACATAATAAAACAGAGTAATAGTCTAGTCTTACAAATACAATACAAGTTACAACAAGTGAAAATTATTAGGAACATGCATATTTATGATCCATGCAATAAAAGATTAAAGATTAAAATATAGTACTTGGTGACATGTTTTGTTCAGAACCAAGAGTTCCGTGGTGGATCTGAATGCCCCCCCCTTCCTTGTTGTCTCTCATAACGCATCGCAGATTCAATGAACTCGCAGTAGTTCTCCCATGTCATGTATGAGTACATGGCCTTGTAATCCGTCACATAATGCATGTATTGCTGGTCATCGATGCCTATGAGTATCCCGAGACGAGGATAAGCAGCACTGGATCCGGTATCACGAGTGGCACGACGAGGTTGCGAACTACTGCCCTGAGATCCTCGGGACGACGACGACGGAGTAGGAGAAGATCTCTGCGGAGGAGGAGGAACTGGCGTGTACTCAGGGAAGAAACCGTAGCTGTCACCCCCAAAGAAGCTGCCCTGGCTCTGCTCAGGTTGGCTTCCTTGGTAGTTGTCTCCGCTACTGTATCCCCCATACCTGTTGTAACCATATGAATATGATGGAGGTGCATACTGAGGAGGAGGAGGAGGAGGTCCTGGAGGAGGAGCTTGAAAGTATTCCGGGAAGACGCCAAATGATCTCTCATCATGCGACGATCCATATCCGCCTAAAGGACTTGGTGTTCCTCCGCGATATGGGCTGTCAATGTCCATGAAGCTCAAAGAACCTACAGATGATGTCAAATCTTCCATGTAGTTGTCGGTTGGACGATGGCCTCGACCGTACTCGTAATCCGTAGGCCCTGGACTCGGACTTGGAACAAATTGTCCATGTGTGTTCCGTTGTCTCTCCATATATTCACGTCCTGCTTGTAGGCCTTCCTCAAGTCTGGTATCTTGTGGTCCACGAGCACTCCCTCCTGACCCACCTGAGTTTGACTCCCCACCACCACCAGGTCCACCACGACCAACATCGTCATCATCATCATCTCCACTATCATCCTTTGACTTTGACATGGATTTGGAGCTACTCGAGAGAATTTCATCAGTCGCATCAATCTCGCCCTCCAACCCTCCAACAGGGTCTGTAATCCGCCCGGATCTTGCCAAAAAGTCACCAACGTCTGCTCCCATTTGCTGGCTTATGTTCTCATTTGGTCTTCCACCTGGTTGATCGAGAACTGGAGCACCATTGGAATCCATCCACCTCTGGAGAACATCCTCATCAGCATCGTCATCGTGCATCTTGAAAATGTATGCAAGATCAATAGGGTCCGTGTAGTCATCTTTGTCATGTCCCTCCCTTGCATGCTTCAATTTCAGCCTCAAGTTGTAATGCACGAAGACAAGGTCATTGAGCTTCTTTTCTCCCAACCTGATCCGTCTCTTGGAATGGATCAAATTGAACGTGCTCCAGTTCCTCTCACAACCGCCAGCAGATGTGGTTTGAGACAACACTTTCACTGCCACACTTCGAAGGTTGGGAGCTTCCATTCCATATAACAACCACCATTCAGCTGCAAAAAAAGAAAAATAGAGAAATCAAAAGTAGGAATAAATGAACACACAACTCGTGATGGTTTTATTTGCCTTCGTCCCTACCAGGAAGAGTATTGCCACGTCCGTTGACCGTAGTAATCCGACCGAAGGAACCCAACGCATCTCGAAAATACTTAACCTGCACAGTGTACAAATAGGTTTAAGTCGTAGAGTCGTACAACTTTACGAAATTTCTTGTGACTCCAAACTTAGGTAGAACTTGAGGATATTACCTCGTTCATGCACATGATCTGTAACTTCTCGTCCTTGACGAGCTTCTCCACCACTAACATGATCTGTAACCTCAAAAGCCACAATTTCCTCTAACATAGATCTAACAAAATGTTCTCCAACTATGTTTTACTTCATGTTAACTTCAGATCTGAGATACAATGATCATAGCTAGCACTATTGTGCAAAAAAAAACACAAAAGCCCCAATTTTCTTCTCCAAATTTATACCATTTTTTTGGGAAATCTCTCAAATTAAACACCATGGCAAGCTTTATCAACATCCTAACAGTGAAATCCCTAAAAAAATTAATGAATTTGAAGAAGATTTAGCCTAATTTGGCTTACCTCGAAGGAAGAAGACCTTGAAAGGGGAAGGAGTTGGCTCTGCACGAAGTCGGGCGAAATGGGAAAGTTCCGGCCGAAATTTCGGCATATCTTGACATTTCCGTGAATATTTTATTGAAAGATTCCATATGTCGGCCGAGATATCGAGACGAGCTGAAATATCGCCGATATCTCGCGATATTTCAGCCGATACCCTGGAAATCGATATATAGAGTACTTTCGAAAGCCAGGACCCGTCGAAACCGAAATTTCGGCGAAATTTCGTGAAATTTCAGTCCATGGCACTTATGTTGTTCGAACTGACGGCTGATGCGTTGGGCGTTCTATTCAGGAGGGATGTCGACGTGGGCTTGTGCGAGAGATTCAGAAAGGACGACATCTCCATCCCGTTGTTGCAGTATGCGGACGACACGATTATATTCCTCGCCGACACCGAAGATCAAAATGCAAATGCAGTGAATCTGGCCGACATCTTTTGCATGCTTTCGAGATTGGAGATCAACAGGGCGAAGTCGACGGTCATCCATTTCGGACACAACAAGGTGGAGCGTCTCTCGCTGGCAAGGATCACTGAGTGCGCAATGGGGGAGCTCCCCATCCAGTACCTGGGCCTACCACTTGTTGGTGGGAAGCTGAGGAGTGCTAATTGGGGTGTGGTCAATTCGCGGATGGAGAAAAGATTGGCTGGATGGAAGGCGGTCGCTTTATCTAGGGGAGGGAAGTCGATCCTGCTGAAGCATGTTTTTTCGACAATCCACATATTCTTATTCTCTACTAGGCTAATGCCGATGGGGGTGAGAAGAAATGTAGAAGCTTTGATGCGGAGATTCTTTTGGTCTGACAAGAATCAGCGAGGACTAGAGACGCACCTCATCAATTGGGAGGAGGTCACGAGGGACTACGGCGAGGGCGGCCTTGGCATCAGGGACATGGATTGAATGAATAAGGCTCTCATCGCCAAATGGGTGGTACGCATCTGGGGACCGTCTTCGTCGTTGGCCGCTAGAATGTTAAGAAGGATACGAGGTTGTTATAAAATATGAAGAATGCGGAAGCGATGATAAACAGAGCATAAACAAGAATGATAAACATGGAAGACAAAGATTTAAACAAAGATTTAACGTGGAACCCTACTCCGTGAGGAGCGGGATGAAACCACGGGAGAAGCCCCTGAATTGGGCGTGTTTGTCTATTGACTTTCTCAATGAGTACAGGAGGTCTGGGGCTCCTCATATAGCCTTCCCAGAGCCTCCAAGTCCCACCCACAGGCGGTGTGGGACTAAACACTGGATGGGGGTAAATGGATCTTCTCCAGGATCCATTTACCCTGTTACAACATAAAGGGCGCACAACCAAATACTCTAACACTCCCTCTCAAGCTGGAGCATGCAATGCTCAGCTTGGACAAACAGAAAGAAACTCAACTCAACGCTACAAGACACTACAGACAATATCAACCCAACGCGCACATGCTGCAGTCGAGGACGTTGCTTCTCATGCCGTGCAGGTGAGGAGGACGAACGGGCTGGAGTGTGAGTCAACTGAAGACTCGGAACCTGACCATCGAGTCTGAACTTGCGCCTGAAGTCTCCTCGCCGGAGAACTGGGTCTCTCCCATCTGGCTCAGAGAATGGTGCACTGCTCTGGTGTACCTATGATACCCATTGTTTTAAAAAGCGCCGCCTCGAGGCGCAAAGGCGTACGCCTCGAGGCGAGGCGCAACAAATTCGCCCTGAGGCGCACGCCTCAGGTTCTCTGGGTGGGGCGTGCGCCTTGACTTGGCGTGAGGCGCTCGAGGCGCGAGGCGCTCGAGGCGAGGCGGAGGCGTAAGCCTCGAAATATGAGGGTTTTTTTTACATTTTTGGTTATGTGCTTTGCACTTGACCTTATTTTTTTGTTAGCATTATATTTTTTATGTTTGTATTTTTGTTTACATGTTAACCCTTGCATATTTCTATATATAGCTCCATGCAAAGAGAAGAGATCGCTTGAAACAAGCGAAGTTCCATGATCTTGTATACTTCATGTTCAATTTATCATACATCTACACATACTAGTTCTATTACACACGGATTTGAGTTTGAATTGTAATAAATGTTTTATATTAGTTGCAAGTTTGCAACTTGATGTTGTTATTTGGTTGTATAAGTTGTGAATCTTAGAATAGTTATCGTATATATGAAGAAGCAAGGATGCAAATAAACACGTGAATTAAAATAATTATTACATTTGATTGTGAATAGCAAAATAAAAACAACATCTTTAGTAAAAAAAATCGAGACCCCCATCTTGTTGGGGTATGATATGGTAGGAGGGGATGCATATAACGGTTCTCCAACAATATCCAACAAGACAAATGGTTGGGATTCAAGATGTGTTAGTATTTTTTTACTTCAAACACTAAAAATTATGGTTCCTATTATACTTTAGTATTAAGTATAGACTTTAATTCAATACTCATATAGAATTATTGAAGTTGGAACTTGATATTCCATATATTAGTGGCTTTTTTTGAACTACAATGCCTTCATTGCTTATGTATTGCATCTCTTATTAGTGTTAAACTATTCTTGAATGTGTTTTTGGGAAAATTTAATATTATCGTATATTTTTTCAATGTATTTTCCTTTAATTTTAATTTTTTTTTCCAAAAAATTGAGGCTTACGCCTCGACCGCCTCGAGGCTTACGCCTCGCCTCGATTTCAGGAAAAACGCCTCGGACCGCCTCGCGCTTTTTAAACCTTGATGATACCACATGAAAACCCTTCCCTCAATGGCATAGGGAATGGTCCTCTGCTTTGGAGTCCCTATGGCTCACATGAAAACTCTGGCCTGACAACAAGAAGTATGATGGGGACCACGAAACAAAAGATGGTAACATATGCTCATCTGAAAAATGACCGCACACTCGTGCGTGTCTGAAACTGGAATCTGTAGAGTCTGAATCAACTGGCTGGTCTGGAAATCTGTATCTGGATCTGAATAATATGAATAGACCTGTGACTCTACATATACTCCCCCTTTCTCCCATACTTATCGGAACATGAACATCGACAAAGTTGGGAGAAGACAACAATGATGGGGAGAAAACATTCTAAAAAATATCCTTGCGGCTTTCTCTTTTTTTTTAATAAGCCGTCATCTCTTTTTTTTGAAACAATTTTTTTTCTAAAATAAGCCATTAAACTTTTTTACGGCTTTGCAATTTTTTTTTTGAATTTGCGTACGGCTTTTTCAATTTGTACGTGCCTTTTCAAAACTACTTTTCTTTTTAAAATCTCTCTTTTTTTTTCGTCACCATGACTCTCCCCCTTTTTTTTGAACTTTCTCCCTCTTTTTTTACCACAGCCCACATTTGGGCTCTCAAGCATTTTTTTTTGTTACAACTCTCGGCCTACTTGGACCGTTACAAAGAAGCAAGGCACCCATTTTTTTTTAACAATATGTGGCTGACTCGGACCCCCTAAATGTGCGCCCCCTTCTCCCCTTTTTTTTTTCAATACCGAAGGCCCACTTGCAATATTGGCCAAAATTTTTTTTATAAATCTGCCCATTAGGGCTCCCTCCGTGGGAACCCCGCTTCTGAGAAACACGATGCCACCGCCTCTTGGACAAGCGGAGGCTGCAGCGCTGCCTTGGGGGAGATCGCGCACCACCTGGGGGAGCCTGAAGGGCTGCGAGGGAGGCCGCCTGCTTGGCTGCGAGAATGCCCCGTAGGGGCTGCGAGGAAGGCCGCCATGGCCTTTGGGGCGGCGCCGCCTAGCTGGAGAGGATCGCACAACCTCGTGCGAGCGTCGCCTCCTGTCGGGGTTTTGGATACCGCGGGGTGCTTGGGTCGCGCCTGGAGGCCACCTGGGCTGTGTGATGATGTGCTCCGCCTGGGACCGGGCGGTGGAGTCGCGATTTGGACTGGTGGGAATGAAGGCCCCGCCTGGGCGAGGAATCGTGCCGCCAGCCCTGTTATGGGTGAGGAGGTGCGAGGAGGACTCCAGAGTAGAGGCGCGAGGAGGCCGATTGGAGGGGCGCCGCCTGGATCTTCCTCTTCATTGCAGGTCTTCTTCATTGCAGATGCCTTGGGGCATTTCCAGGGGAGAAATCACCTAGATCTGGCGAGAGATGCCCGCTAGGGTTCCCCTGTGGCGATCGTCGGAGAGGGCATGTTGCACGATAGGGAAGATGAACCATAACATCTTCTGGAATTGGAATCGCCTGGAATTTTGGATCTAGGGTTTCCGAAAAACCCTAGAAATCTTGAACCAAAACTGGAATTGAAAGAATGCAACGAAATCTCCACGAACAAAATCGAATCTCTGATAATAATGAAATAACTCCTCGAGAAACGAACCTGCTCTGATACCATGTTATAAAATATGAAGAATGCGGAAGCGATGATAAACAGAGCATAAACAAGAATGATAAACATGGAAGACAAAGATTTAACGTGGAACCCTACTCCGTGAGGAGCGGGATGAAACCACGGGAGAAGCCCCTGAATTGGGCGTGTTTGTCTATTGACTTTCTCAATGAGTACAGGAGGTCTGGGGCTCCTCATATAGCCTTCCCAGAGCCTCCAAGTCCCACCCACAGGCGGTGTGGGACTAAACACTGGATGGGGGTAAATGGATCTTCTCCAGGATCCATTTACCCTGTTACAACATAAAGGGCGCACAACCAAATACTCTAACAGAGGTCAAATGGGAGTTGCTGGCCAATAGAGTGTGCTTTGAGTCTCCGCTTTGGATCGAGAGTCGGGCTATTTTGCCGGTCGTGTTGTCGTGTCTCAAGCCGATGATAGGGGATGGTCACTTATTTAGGTTCTGACGGGATGACTGGACGGGGGAGGGCACGTTGGAGGAGAGATTCCCACGGTTGTTCCCGCTTGCGGTCATGAAGGATGCTTCGCTTTTCCATACGATCGTCGAGGGAACTTGGGCATCGCTCTTTCGGACCGATTTATCCGACCAGTGTTCAGAGGAGTATTTTCACATGGTGGAAGAGATCTCGCCACCGAGGGACTTATCGGGTGGCTGTGATCACTTTTGGTGGGTGGATAACAAATTTTCTGTGAAGAGAGTCCACAAATTTCTGCGGGTGCGTGTCGAGTTGCAGGATGGGGAGTTGGTTCAGGATTTGAAAATCGTCTGGGCGGCGAAGATACCAATTAGAGTTAAAATATTCCTGTGGTGCATGAGGCGAGGACGGTTGTTGGACAAGGCAAGGAGGGGAAGGTTGCTCGAGTTGGAGGACACCCAGTGTGACATGTGTGGGGTTGCAGAGGAGGCTCATGATCATCTCTTCTTCGGGTGCCCGGAATCCCAACGGGTCTGGGAGGCGTTGGGATGGTTGGGGTGGAAAGTGTGGTGTTCTCCAATTTCTGGACGTTTGTGTGGGCGATGGGGTTGAAATCTGCAGACGAGTCTTCGAAGGATTTTGCGACTTTATGGGCCATCTAGTTGGGGCGAAATGAGAAGATTTTCAGCAATCAAAGATTTTATTTTGAAAACGTTGTAGCTCATTGCACTGCGTTGTACAACAGTTGGTTGTCGTGTAAATGGCCGACCTTGTAATTTTATTTTTCCTATAATGAGATTCGTGTGGCGGTGACTCCCAATAGGGAGGCTCACTCATACTTGTTCTCAAAAAAAAGACAAAGGTAATATTATGAAATGTCGATTTCTTAAATGTGTATGCAAGTGTCAACCAGCATAACATCTAGATCTCGATGTGTAAAAGAGGACTGTCTAAATGAAGATATGTATCACAATGGTCGCGTGAGCATGGGTTGAAATTTCACGAAATTTCGCTTTCGACAGGTCATGGGTATCGAAACTCCACTTTACATCGATTTCTCGGATTTCGACCAAGATGGGTCGAAATATCTGAGATATTTCGGCATATCAACCCATATGGGTCGAAATTCATGGTTTTCAGTACAAAATTTCTTGGATTTCGATGATGAAATTTAGTTGATACCTATGTATATCAACGATATTATCTATGTGAGCTTGATTTTACTGTTTATTTGCCTACTTCCCAATATTAAACTACATAATGAGGGCGCTAGTAGGGTATGGTGCGACGGGGGAGGGGCAGACATACGAAAATTCTTCAACTTGGAGAGTTTCCCTACCTTTAGGTTTAAGCAATGGAGATGAAACAACTCTACAGCTTGTAGGTATCCAATATAGCTTGTTCGTTTCATTCAGTTTGTCATTTATCTCTGTAAATAGATGCATTTTACTGTAAGTATGTAATTAATTA
Source organism: Ottelia alismoides (assembly GCA_037367405.1). NCBI lineage: Eukaryota > Viridiplantae > Streptophyta > Magnoliopsida > Alismatales > Hydrocharitaceae > Ottelia > Ottelia alismoides. The sequence continues at coordinate 381,952 of JAZKJV010011229.1, forward strand.
TGCAGTTCATTAAAACTGTGTCCACGACAATTATTTCGATGAACGAAACATTATCTAATTAATCATTAGCTACATTTTAGAACCAAATGTTCATCTATTTTTATGAAAAGACATCTTCTAAGTAGTGTTAACTTAGTTATTTCGATTTTCATTTCCAGTATCTATCAGTCAGCTCAATAATATGTCTGATATGTGATAAAAGGCATATGGATGAGATATATGTGCGATATAAGTGTACATTTTTAAGCTATTGTTGTTTTAAGATCTTGGATTGGATGATATCCATTTCCAGTATGCATCAGCCAAGAATCAACATTAACATTGATTTGGTCGATATGACCGATATGTGCGATATAAGGGGGCCTATATGAACGATATGTGTGATATAAGTGTGTATATGTAAGTTATTTATTGTTTTAATAATTTGAAAGATATTTGATTTACAAAAAATGATCAAAAATGGCTTTTTGACACGTTTTCGATATTTCCACTGAAACAGTCAAAATTCTGAAATTTCACCAAAATTTCGATATTTTCTTTGGAGGGGGGGATGAAATCAAAGTCAAATTTTCAAACCTTGTGAGAGAGAGAGAGAGAGTCAAGCATGGATATCACCTCATGTCATTGCCTTTGTTAATAGCAATGGTCACACTTGCCATTAATGGTGGTTTTTATCTTAGGTACAAAAGGGAGAACATCTCTATCCCCATTCATCAATGTACAAATAATATGGTATTATTCATTAAAGTGGTGCAATGAAGGCTAGGGAAATGTCAATAGCTTTGAGAATCTTTAGTGATATTTCAAGGCTTAAAGTTAATAGTAAAATCAACCTTGGTACGATTAAAACTCTCTCGTCGTATATTGGCTACCCAAAGTACTCCATTTAATAACTTCGCATTGTCCTACATATGGCTATTTGTGCTTGCAGTAGACTTAAAACTCAGATTGAATATCTCTCATCATTGAGAAACTAGAAAGGAAGATGCAAGTCGGAAGGCCTCGTGCTTCTTAAGGGGTGGTTATCCGATTCTTAAAACTGTTATGGCAGCTAGTTTTCTTCTCTCCACAAAATATATCACCTAGGATCTGTAAGCGTCTGAAAGCTCTGATGAGGTAGCTTTTCTGGCATAACTCAAGGTAAGATACTCATGGTGCCCCCTTGATGGATGAACCAGAGCATCAAGACTTTGTCCTGGAAATATGATGGCATGAAAGTGATAAGGCTCAAAGAAAGGAATAGGGGGGAGTGACAGTCTTCTTTTTGGCTTATGTGCACTATCTATAAGGTCGGCTCTAGTGTGTCTGTGGTAACCCAGATGTCATCCAACCGCCATCCAACTTTTAGAAGGGGTTGTATTCAGTCCTGTATAAGATCATATCATTCCTAAGGTCGTCGATGGCAAATAAATCCTTCATGTTTTGGAAAAGCGATTGGTCAAGAGAGGGGGCTCTTTTCCGAGAAGTATCCAAAACTTTACACACTTGAATCAGGATATTTCGATGGCAAAGGCATGGGTTGCTTCCTTCACGATCGGTTCAAAGAACAAAGAATCCAGGATTTCCTCAATATGAAAGCATTGTTAGTAGGGAAGCAAATGGATGCAGATATATCTATAGATCCACCACCATATCTGTTTTATGCATAGTTAACATCTCTATGTTGGTATCTATTTTAATTGGAATTGGATATGGATATCAATTTGATATCCACAAATAGCCGTGATTGTGTTTTTGTATATTCATTCTCATATATAAATATAGTTGTAGATGTATTTTTAACAATATATAATAAGATTTTATTTCTTCTTTCAACAGAATTGGTGTAAAATGATTTTATACCTTTCACCTGAATTGGTATAACTATTACGATATAAGTACATTTACTATATGGGATATTTACACCCACAACCCTGAGTAGTATCGTAATTACCCTGGAAACCCTCTATAATAACGAATTACATCCAGGACCCTGAATAATACTTAACCTTTACGTGACATAACCCTGTGTCAAGTTCCTTCCTATTTCTCCGTTAACTATGACGGAAAACATCATATGATGACAACTTTTCCCTTCAAAATACATCATATTTATAATATAATGGCATATGTAGATCAAACAAAATGCTGACAATCCAGCTGCACCCCGACTGCCAACCCCCCGCGTCGCCGCAAGCTCAACTGCACCCTCGGTCGCTGCCCCTGGCTGTCGTAAGCTCCAGTTGCGCCACCCCCCATTGCCCTGCCTCCGGCCCCCTCTCCCATGAAGCATCAGCTGCCGCTCGCATGCCATGCCTCCGCCCCCCTCTCCTGTGAAGTTCCAGCACTGCCTTCGCCGCACCCCCCGTCGCCGGTCGCCAGCATGCCCCACCTCCGCCTTCTTCTCCTGTGAATCTCCAGTCCCGCCTTCTCCCCCATCGCCGCATACCCCGCCTCCGTCCCATGAAGCTCCAGATGCATCCCTCTCCCCGTGAAGCTCCAATCCCGTATGGTCCTGCTGCACCACCCCCCTCGGTCGCCCGCATGCCCTGCCTCCAACCCCCCTCTCCCGTGAAGCTCCATCGCCCCCCCCCTCTCGTATGCTCCTGTTGCACTCCCCCTCCCGGTCGTCGGTCGCCCGCATGCCCTGCCTCCGCCCCCCTCCCCCCTCATGCGCATCACCCACGCGTCGTCCCCAGGTCCCCTTCTCGCCCCCCCCCCACTGGCGAGCTCCATCCGCACCCCCTCCCCCCGCCTGCCAGACCCCAGTTCGGAGCCCACAACCTCCCCTCAGAAGAGGTCGAAGCCCGCAAGCCCTCGCCCGCTGCCTACCCCCGTCGTCGCCCCCTCTTCATCGTCACCCACCTTTTCCTCTCCTTCCTTTCTTTTTCTTTTTTTATTTTGGGTTAATCCCAACCGTTAGATTATAGCTTGGTTAGATTAACCCAGCCATCTAGTTGAGTTAGTGAACCAAACTAGCGGAAGGTCATGCGTGTAAAACGAAGCAATTATTCAGGGTTTTCGATGTAATTTTTGATTATCGAGGGGTTTTGGGGTCATTACGAAACTACTCAGGGTTATGGGTGTAAATATCCATTACTATATTTATATCATTGTATTCCATCCAATATAAATAAGTTAATATGCGGAGTAGTTCTAATATTATTCATATGTGATCGGTAACAGTTTTACATCTGTATTCATTTTTTAAGGATATTGTAATATAATGTTCACATTCGTCAATATATGCATCCACATATGTATTGGTATTTAAAAAAGGGATTATGCAATTCATATACCCGTGATAAAGGGGGCAACATGGAGTTGACGGGGGCAGCTTTGGAGAACAAAGATACCTCCTACATGCCTTTACCTTCCCTTAACCCTCTTTTTCTCTTTCCTTCTACTCCACCCTTCCCTAGCAACTCCCCCAACCCTATCTCTTCTTCCCCACCCCTTCTCCCATCCAAAATCTCTAGCAAATCTAGCTCCCATCAGCCCCCCCCCCCCCGCCCCCGTTATTTCAAATGTCGGTGAGTTTAGCTGGTAACTTGATTACTCTGAGTTGGCGAAATCAAAACCGATATGGTGAAATTCGTTCTAGCTTATTTGCATTATGATCAATTGAGACCCGATTTCAAGCGAACTATTGTTGCCATATCGGTTTCACAAAATCATCGATGTGCTAACAAAATCCACCATTAAACCTCTCCCCCCGAACTCAAATTCCCTCTTTCCATTCCTTTTACCCAAAACATCCATCAACCCTAATCCTCGCCACCTTCTTCCTACATTCTATCTACCATAGTAAGCCATATCGCGATATATCGGTGATATATCGATATCGATACGTGACCGATATATCGCCGATATATGCCCTTCCAAGGCTATGTTCTTTACAAAATCGGTCCGATATCGACGATATGGCATTGATATATCGTACTGACACAATATCGTAACCGGTACAGATATTACCTACACTGCTCTCTACCCCTGCCGCCAACACACCACCTGCAGTAGCCGAACGTCATCTCCGCAGCCTAGGCGTTCCAGCATACCTCCTTCTAGCGGACACCACCAACCTAGGCTGTTATTGCTCCCTCCACGGTACCCTCTTTTGGATGCTCCAGACTCAGGTTTTCTGGTGTTACAGTTCTGAAGTCTGTATAAATTTTATGGAAATTCGGATTTATTTTTACATGTATTTTTCATTTATTTTTCGTAAGCCTATGGGGTTGCAGTACTAAATTCCCAACTTTATTCTGTTTATTACCTCTGATTGGAAGCTTCTGGGATTAAGATTCTCGCACAGCAGAGCATCTATTAGTAGTTTTAGACATCAAATACGTACGCTACAGAAGCTAGTCATTTTTGCATACATTCCCAACGCATTGGTATTGTCACTACCGGCTGCATCAAGGGATAAGGATACGGTAACACCTATATCCGTATCCATGAAATACTATTTGCACCCAAAATTGCAAGCCAAGATAGAGGGTCTGACTGAGATTCGGGAGACATGGGGATGGTTCATTCTCAATGAAAAAAGGTTATAGAGTCCTAACTTCGTGATTGGCTTTTGATCTCGAGGATGTTTCCAGACTTCCATTGATTGCAAGATCAGGACATCCAGCATACTATTCTGTGTGAAGATCTTCCTGTTGCTGCCCAGAGGATGTCACCTGGCGATAAATTTATAGAGCCAAGACATTGCATGGTGATGATGCTTTGTGCCAAGGTACAACGATTCTCCAGAGGACTTATAACATTTATTAATCTTATGTGAACGCTCTAAGGAGATTTACATACAGTTGGCAGCTCCCTAGTTGGATAATTCAAGGTCTACAAACTTTGGATCTCTATTGGATCGACATGCTCCTTTTCCCAGACTGAGTGCCTAAGGACTCTTGGTGTGAATCGTGCGATGCGTTCGATTCGGGAAACTTGCAAGGAGGTGATCAATAATGACTATGCATAAAATGTAGGAACATTTACACATGTTCTCTTCCACATTTTCTAATAACATTTATACCCTTAAATATTTGACAAATACATCTGACCCTTATATTCTTACAAAATTAACAATATTGTCATTTCCTTACTACAATTGTACATGTATGTTACATTAATGAAAGGGCAATACTATGAACTTTGTAAGAAAGGCCACAAGTGGAGTTGTAAAAACCATGGCCTTAAATTTCGGCGAATTTCGACCGAAATTCGGTCGAAATTCGGTTTCGGGACGATACCGATATCGAAACCATATATAATGTCGCTTTCCAGGATTTCGGCCGAAATTTCGACCGAATTTCGGTTATTTCGGTCCATTTTGTTCACAGATGTCCTAGATTTCGGTCAGATTTTGGTGGAAATGAAAGAAATTTCGGTTCATTTCGGTCCATTTCGACTGAAATTGTTTTAGGTCACTATATGTCATGCCTAGGCCACTAATTGATATTCATAGGGCACTATTTGACCACTAAATGAAATTTTAAGTCACTATTTCAACCACCATCGCACTATAGGCCACTATTCCAACTACCATTGTAATAAAATAAGACCATTAGGGGTTCTCTTTAAACCTTATAAATATAATGTATACGTTCTCATTCCGTCTCACAAATTTACAATCCAACTTAAATCTTGGAGAGCCAAGTTTCTAAATTCCAAGAAAGGTGGCCTTTTTACCATCTTTTTTTCCATAACACATCTTTTTTTAACATACTTGGAGATGCTAAATACTTTTTTTTCATCTTTGAATTCTAACTTCAGAATCTTCAGAGTTCAAAATATTTATATAACCATCTTGTAATATTTGGCTAGGCCATCTTGGAGAGCTAAATATGGGTTTTACTCTTATACTAAAATTTCACTCTAGACTGTCATCGATATCGTGATCGAGGCCATTATTTAAGGCACTTATCATTATAACATCTTATTATAGCTAAAAAACTTGTATTTCTATCTCTTTTATTGATTAAACAACATTGAAAATCTTAAATTTGAAAAAAAAAAGAGATTTCAAGTCATTTCCGCAATTTCCGGCCATTTCACCGAAATTCCACCGAAATTCCTTTTTCTGGGCTGACCGAAATGAAACCGAAATCCGACATTTGAGGCCTTGGTAAAAACGTTATGGGCCACAAGTATAATTGTAAAAAAAAATATTAGCATGTGTAATTGGAAAAACTCAAAAGGGTACAAGTGAAAATTCCTAAAATGTAATTATGAAGTCCAGGATTCTCTTTAAGGCTTGGTCTATGTAATCCTCCCTGGGTTGTAATTACGAATTCCAGAATTTCAGGATTTCTTAAAACGTAATCACTTGAGTGCAACCCTCCATGGGCCCACAACCACTTTTCTTTTCAAAAAAAAAATGATGCTGGAAATGATCTGGTCATCATGACTGCAGATATAAAAGATACTAATCTTTTGATATGTGCATTAGCAAATCACTTATGAGTTCAATGCCATTCCTGAAACTTATAAGATCTCCTAACCAATCCAAGACTTTTCTCACATCATAACAGTAAAAAATGGAATCATTTTATTTCTACAGTTTCAACTCATTCCTCAACTTATGTTTAAATTAACAATTAAAAAGCCAATCCACCCCCAACCCTAATCCTCACCACCTTCTTCCTACGTCCTCTCTACCATAGTAAGCCATATCGTGATATATAGGTATCCATAGGTGACCGATATATTGCAGATATGGCCGATATATGCCCTTTTAAGGCTATGTTCCTCACAAAATCGATCTCTTATCGACGATATGGCGTGATATATCGTATCGACACAATATCGATAACGATATTACCTACACTGTTATCAACACACCACCTGCAGTGCCCAAACACCATCTCCTTATTACAATTGTACATGTATGTTTTTTATACCAAAAGAAGGGGAAACACGCCTTGATGTCTGCCCCCTGATGCATTAATTAAGAGATTAGAGATACTTACAACAACCAGGACTCAAGGTGAGAACTTGCAAGAAAAATTACATTTTCGGAGTAGAAACGTTGTGAGGAAAAGAGCCCACATTTCTGTCTAACCAAATAGCCCAGATTCTTGCTACCAGATGCAGTAAGTCCTCTCTTGCATGTGCCTCAGCAGTAAAGAACAAATCCCAAAAATTGTCCCGATTCTGGAGGTTCAACCAACCCAAGTTAACGTTTGCCCAAATAGGGGATATCCTTTCACAATGGAAGATGTGGTATATTGTTTCAATGTGAGCTGTGCATAACAGACAGCTAGTACAGACGACAGGGAAGAGTCTGGAGAAGTAAGCGTGTGTCATGATACATATCGTCTGTAATAGCCACATAAAAACCTATCATGCCAGGCATACGAAGCTCTCATATGAGTGCAGTCTCGAATCAAAGCTTCTGATCTTTGGGGTGGAGACCTCGAGATAGCATGGTAAGCTCTTTGTACAGAGAAGGTATTTTCCTTCCACGTCCAACGATCTCTGCCCGCTAACGCCTTCCCAAAGTGTCTCAGTGTGTCAAGCAAAGTTGGAAATTCTTCAAGTTGTAGGTCCGAGAAGTCAAAGATGAAATCAGTTATCCAATTCCTATCATTCCAGCAAATTTGATATCAACAACGACTGATTACTTGCCAGCACGAAGAGAAGCGGAAACCTCGAAGAAAGAGGTCCCTCGCCCCTCCAGTTGTCCTTCCAAAACAAAAAGGAAGATCCGTCACCGAGAGTTGGTTTGAAAAGTTCATAAAAGCAGGGACGAAGGGAGGAGATACCCTTCCAGAAAGCAAAAGAGTGCACATGACGATGTTGAGGCATGTTGGTCGCATGGAAGGCCATATCGACGATATATCGAGGATATATCGGTTTCGACAGCCTAGACATATCGATATCCCAATGTACATCCTTTAACCGGGTGTTAACAATATATGGCCGACGCAGAGAATATTCCTTGCTTAAAATCCAAGATATCGGTCCCATTTTACCTATAAGGTTCCATTTCGACCTCATTTCGACCATATCGATCGTGCAACCTACTGGAGCTTGGGAGTCCTTTCTTACATTGCATTTTGAGGTTAAATATACTCTTATTTGATATATAAAAATACAAAATAAGTTAGGACTTTTGTTCATGGTGGTTATTTGAGGCATAATCTTCTTTTTCGTAAAATTTGAATAGAACTTTTGGTGATGTAATTAGGGGTTTTTGTTTTTTATTAAGTTAGAGTATGAATAAATGATGTTGGATCTCATGTTTTACACATAGGAAACATGATTTCAAGGTAATTGTTGTTAACAAAAGAAATATAATTAATTATATTCGAGAACTAAAAACTAGATCTATAATTTAATGATATTTCGATGAATTAATTTGTGGCTTTTGATTTTTGTTGAGTTATTAAGTAAGGCTATGGATGAATGAAGTGGAATCTCATGTTTTAGATATAGAGAATATGATTTCATAATGATTGTTGTTAACAAAAGATGTGTAACTAATTAAATCCAAAAATTGAAAATAGATCTACAATTTAATGAGATTTTTGGTGAAGTAATTTGGAGCTTTTGATTTTTGTTAAGCTATTAAATTAGGTTAAGGATGAATGAAGTTGGATCTCAAGTTTTAGACACAGGAAACATGATTTCATGGTGATTTTTGTTACCATGTGTAATTAATTAAATTCGAAAATCTAAAAATAGATCTACAATTTAATGAGATTTTTTGGTGAAGTAATTTGGAACTTTTGTTTTTTGTCGGGTATTAAGATAGATTATGGATGAATGAATTTGGATCTCATGTTTTAGACATACATGATTTCATGGTGATTTTTCTTACCAAACGATGTGTACTCAATTAAATCCGAAAATTTAAAAATAGATCTACAAGTTAATGAGATTTTTTGGTGAAGTAATTTGGGGCTTTTTATTTTTATTTGAGTTATTAAGTTAGGTTATGGATGAATGAAGTAGGATCTCATGTTTTAGATATAGGAAACATGATTTCATA